>AP027103.1:91528024-92128024 GCA_028142955.1 Pinctada fucata
AGTAGAGATGATAGGGCTTTCAAATTTTGCATGTGAATGTATCTCGAGAAGACACATCTTTTTGTACCAAATTTTCTGACCTTTTGACCTTGTCCTCGACCTTTAACCTATATTTTTCAAATTTTAAGGAAAATATAAAAAAAATTCTTATAAAATCTATTTCTCCCTGAAATGCCTTCGAATTTTGTATAGTTTAAGTGATATATATATTATGTCATATATAGTAGGGGTATTTAAACATTTTATCACGTTTTTGAGATATCATAGGGTATGGAAGAGGGGGGAATTAATAAGTTTAAAACTTGGTTATATCTCTTGGACCATAAATGGTAGGGCTTTGATATTTCACATGTAGATACCTCATGACCATACATTTCATTTGGGATCGTGAATTTTCACCTAGTGACCATGACCTTGAAGTTTGACCTACTTTTAAAAAACATAAACCTGGTCTATATCTTCAGGCTTTCTACTGTTCCTACTTTTTCCTACTATTTCCTACTTTTCCTACTTTTTTATTTTGATCCTATTTTTTCCTACTTTTTCTTCAAAACCTCCTACTATTCCTACTTTTTCATCTCAAAAGTAAAAAATTACTTGCTTTACTTGTGATTCAAAGTTTTAAAAAAATTTCGGGCTCGCTTCGCTCGCCCATTCTGTTCATTTTACATCAAAAATTAATCTGTCCTTATTTCTCTCTGTGATTTACTCAAAGATGAACATTACCAGTCTACAATCATTGCTTACTGTGATTTGTGTGTCATACTTACTGAAAATAGTCGCTAAAAGTGATGGAAAATTTCCTACTTTTCCCCTATTAATTCCTACTTTTTCCTATTTTTCTCCTACTTTTTTTTATTGACGACTCCTACTTTTTTCCTACTTTTTCATCAAGGTAGAGTAGAAAGCCTGTATCTTATGTCCTACAAAGGGTATGGCTTTGATATTTCACATGTTGATACCTCATGAGCAGACCTTTCATTTGAAACCTTGAATTTTGACCTAGTGACACAGACATTGACCTTTGACCTACTTTTGAAAAAAATTAAACCTAGGCTATATCTCATGTACTACTAAGGGTATGGCTTTGACCTAGTGACCTTAACGTTTAACTTTGACCTACTTTTGAAATATAAGAGGTAGGGCTTTGATATTTCACATAAAGATTTCTTATGAAAAGAGCTTTCATTTGATACAATGACTTTTGACCTAGTGAATTTGACCTGTGACCTACTTTTAAAATATAAGAGGTAGGACTTTGAAATTCCTCATGACCAGACCTTTCATCGATACCATGACTTTTGACCTAGTGACCTTGGCCTTGACCTTTGACCCTTTTTAAAAGATAAAGGGTCATGACGTTGATACTTCATATATAGATTCTTCATGACCAGAGCTTTCATTTGATACCATGAATTTTGCCTTCGTGACCTTGGCATATATTTTTATGAAATTGCCATTTTACTATCAAAAACCTGCTTTTCTTAAACTTTAAACTTGGTCATAACTTTTAAATGGTTAGTGATAGGGCCTTTATATTTCATATATGCATTCCTTTTGGAATTACCTTGCCATAAGTATCAAAAGTTTGAAAAGGTAACAGATTTTATATTCTCAAAGCTGCCACCGGGGGCATTCATGTTTCACAAACATAGAGCTTGTTTTTTTTAATTTCAGAGATTTCCTGTCCTAAATTGTCCTACCTCAGAATTCAGGTGAGATCTTAAGTTTCTTCTATTGATAAAATTATAATCATTTACAGATATTCTGCATTATTTCCATCTATAAAGTGAACATTTGCATCAATTAATTTTTAAAAATTGTTATTTATACCTTATCTTTAGGGATGCCCCAGGCTGTCTACATTTACGCTGAAGATAGATAAACTGTCTCGACTACAAGTATCCCATAGTTCCCCACTTCTGAACTTACAGACAATGAAGCTGAGCATATCACATATACGGCATTTATCCAGAGTTCTTGGAATGGTGTGTATACTATACATGCAAGTCAAGGGTATAGCTTCACCGTCAAACATTTCAAGGATTTTAAAAATCTTTTTCATCAGTGTGTATTCTGAACATGTGCAGACTGTTGAAAATTTTGGTCATTTTTAATTTAGTTTTTACCTTGAGATTGACTCTGGTCAAATTTTCCAGTGATGATTAATATAATAAGTGTTTTTTATTTGTGTTTTGTAATGGGTATGCACTCAAAGCAAGTACATTTTTCAGTTATGTGATATACTATTTTTATGATTTAACAACTATATATTTGTATTTCAGTATTGTCCTAATTTGCACCATCTCCAGCTGTCAGATTGTCATGTGACATACAGTAAGTATGATGTTAATTGATTATAATAATTATGTAGTCAGCACATTAATAATCCAATCTTATCTGAAATGTCCTTTACATGTTTATTACATGAAAAATGTTGGAATAATTCTTATGATGTATAAGCACGATAGATGTGATGACTAGTAAGAACATTAATTACATAGATCTTTAAACCTTTCACATAACAAGTTTAAATAAATGGATAAAAATCACTTCTTAGCTTTTTTCTTAGTGATTTAAACACAGCAGTTTACATGCTCAACGATTTAACTTTTGCATTTACATTTTTGGTATACATGTACATTTTACTTTATTATAGACCAAGTGATTGATCTGGGAAAAGTTATGCGGCAGCTGAGAACCATACAGTTAGAAGGGTGTTCTACGGAAGGAATCGACAATCTACCATTTCACATAGAGCCAGGGACGATTGGAAGAAACACATTTATATCATTAACTGTTAGTCAGTGTCACAACAGCTTAACATGATACAATTAGAAATACATATCGCGCACTCGATCAGTCTTACAGTGTTCTAACTACCATCTGACACTTCTAACTACCATCCAGAAAATCGACTTTTTCATAATATATTTAATGAAACACAAGTTTATAGTCCTCAAAATTGTATATCTCCTTCAATTGAGATGTCCAAAAATGGAGTTAGAATACTTCTTGCTAACAACTTACAAGAATCCCATGAAATTTTGTTGGAGATAGGACAAATCTCTGTCTACTTCCTTAGATCTAGTGGAAGTAGAAAGAATGGACATACAATGCAGAACACGCTGTTACTTATCCAAAATGAAAAAGTTAAAAATTCAATGGTTTTTACGCCTCACATTATTAGTTAGGTAAGTTTAGGAGATAGAAAAAGTTGTGACGCTTCCAATGATATGCTCAACTCAATTTTGACAAAAATTGAGTTAGAATACTATTAGACTGAGTGCACAATTTCATGTACTGGGGAAATATTAGATTACTTTACATGTACCTGTCACTTTAGTTCAGGGAAGCTAATACATGTAGAATTGACAGATGAAACTTGACACTACAACAAACAACAGCAATGATTGGCAATATTTGTCTCTTTTGATAATCTGATTGATAAGTATGTACCTTGACTAGAATGATGTTTGATAGTCAAGCTACTTTTTCTTCATTTAGACAGAGTAAGAAATCAAAATGGTTTATGGAATAAAACAGTTTACTTCCCTCTGATTCTCCTTTTTGTTTGACTGTGATAGCACTAGGGATTTATTGGCAAAGCTTTTGTTCACATGAATGTGATTACTTTCTCATAATGATATAGACCTTCTCCTAACTTATATCCTGCTTTTATACATCTTAGAATGTTTCAACTGCGTTTATATAGATGTATTTTTATGTATAGTTGAAATGTGTGTAGCATATAATGATACAATAATATATTATATAAGAAGAAATACTAGATCTAAGGTTGTACATGTATTAGATGATTAATGAACACTCATTAACTAAAAATAACTTCAAACTAGTTAATAAATATTGGTTGTTTTAACTTATATAAGAAGCCTGTTATGTGATATTCAATAAACTTCTCCTTAGATGACTTACTGTATTTTTACTCTTCCAATGCCATCTACATGTTTGCTGAGGATTCATAGGGGATATAGCATCACTGTCCTATTGTGTTCCTCTATATATGTTCAGATTAATACGAACAAAGACAAATGTTGGCCCTGTGGAGAGGAGGATCATATTTGTTCCTTTTGGTCAAAAGTAAAAGGTCAAGGTCACAGTGATCTATACTGGAAGACTCCAGTAAACCAGGTAGATGACAATTATTAAAATATTTGTTCATTGAATTCAAATGTTGGCAGTGTGGAGATGGACCCTACTTTTAAAGAGATAAGATATAAAAGGTCAAGGCCACAATATTTATAATAAATGACCTTGAGATCTTGATAATGACATTGAGAGCTTGATAATGACCTTAAGATCTTGATAATGACCATTAGAATGTATGCATATTTTAAAACTTTTATGTATCTTTTACTTGTATATATAGTTTTCGCACAATGAACTTTTCCTACTTTTGCATATGATTTTTTAAATTTTAAATTCTTGTTATTGCTAAAAAATAGTATACAAAGTCACCAAACTTGCACTCTTGAAAGATCTTTATATATTAAACCGTTACATATTGACCCTGACATCGATTTTGAGCTTCAACTAGTTGTTTCTATGATTGACACAGATAAATTTACAATCATATTATGGCGTACCATTTGCATTTGTCGAAAATAAATGAATGTGACGAATCCCTTGATTAAAAACAAGAGACCCAAGGGACCATATCGCTCACCTGAGTTACAAACAAAACAATGCTAGTGGACAATGTGGTGGAGGTTGTTGAGTACTTGCTTCCTGTAAGGTTTCACGAAAATATGTGCAGCGGTTGCAGAGGAGATGTCGAAAATGCGTCGGCCAATCGGAGCCCTCGGCGGCTATATTTGTTGACCCATCGGCACGAAAAAAAAAAATAAACTTGTTAGAGGACCTTGAGTACTTGCTTCCTGTAAGGTTTCGTAAAATTCTGTGCATCGGTTGCAGAGGAGAAGTCGAAAATGCGTCAGCCAATCATAGCTCTCGGCGGCTATGTTTGTTGACCGATCGGTCAGGTGAGCGGAAAAATGTTCAGACAAGGTCACGTGGGACTGGTCTTACACGGTTGTAACATTTTTTTTTTTCAATTTTCATCAAATTTTCATAAAATTAGCAACAGAACTGTTGTTTTGTCTAAAAGAGGACTAAAGGGTTAGTCGGTCAACACGATGTTGACGTACTCTGACCACAGACTGCACTGACCACAAAAAAATATTCGGCTCCTTAACATTTAGACATCGTAAATTTCCCTCATAACATAACGGCTAGGTTTAAAAAAGGAAACCTACTGTCCTATTCAAATCTTTTGTGGTCTGTGTATGATGTTAAGTAGTTTACCTGTCACAATCCGACGTTTCGAGGGACGCCACCAGCTAATTATACATGCATGCATACTGGATGTGACGTTCTTTTTGACGACTTTTTTTCACCGCGCTCTTAGTATTACCTTTCCTTATGTCCTTCATTTGCCTTTGATATTTAGAGACGTATCGATGTTTTTATAGAAATAAATTCTTGTATAAGTTGTATAATGGAATGGCCAGGGAAGAAACATGAGTTAGAGCATAAAGAAATCAAAAAAGTTTGACCTTGGATTGTGTACAGGTAAGGCGAAAACGATAAGACTTCATTATGTACATTTTCATATGTGTTTTTATGCATAATTTAAAATATTACGATTATCTGAGACAGTACAATTTCTGAAGCGATGCATGAAACTGATTAACAATTTCGATAAATCTAGTCAATTACGAATAAAATCTTTGGTTTTTCCCCGTTTTGAATTAAGAATCTTGCGTCTCATATGAATCCTTCTTGTTTAAAAAAAAAGGGGGGGGGGGCTTGATTTTGCAATTGTACATGTCCCCTAGCGGTTGCTAAATCGGAAGTATAATGCTATCAGAATAGTCTGGAATATACCTATTTTCCTCAAAGGGTAACAACATCTGTAAAAGTAGGTCAACATTAACCGTTGTCGAACTTGATCTGTAAATTATCACTCTGAATCTCTACAATAAGTTGAAAGAACATTAATTTTGAAATATCTATAAAAATGGCAGAAAATATCTACAACAATGGCAGAAAATATCTATAACAAAGGCAGAAAAGTCCGAGACCGTAGTGGACAGATGGAATGAAGACCCATAGTCCCTGCCGGTTTCATCGATGGGAGAAAACGTTAAAATAGAGTTTCAGTACAGAGAGTGGGATGCTAACTGTAGTCAACTATTGGTGTTGGTAAAATGTAGCATGGTGCGTGATTCTGGTCAGATTTCATAGTATTAAATCAAAATAAATGGTTCTTGTTTAACTGATGTCCGGTTTCTTTTGTTTCAGTTATTTAACATCAGTAATGACGATGCGTTGGCGACAACTGATCTTCTTCGTAAGTATTAACATGCGCGGATCCAGCATTTTTGGTCAGAGGGGGTCCAAAATGTTAGGAAGTCTACCTAGATAATATTTACATAACTAGTAGATTCCCCATGTTAAATGCCCATTAGGCAACTAGAATTATATTCCAATAACTTGGGTTGCTATTATGACGTCACGTTCAAGTTTTGAATGTAGAGAGAATTTACCAAAGTTAAGATACATTTGACGCTGTTACAGGCAAAATGTGCGATGTTCATGGAAATAAAAATGACCAATAATTAGAATATATGTAAATGTAAGTAATGACTGTCTTACTTTTGGTGTTCATGAGTGTATAATTCTGGTTGGACACGTGCAAATTTTCCGAAAGTAAGACAGTCATTCCTTAATTGACAATATCATGTAGGTACATATATATCGGTGCACATTATGGGGAGGGGCAATTCTGATGGGGGTAGTGTTAGCTTTCCTTTGAATCCTTTCACGTTTACATTTATGAAGAATTGGCGAGCGTAGCGAGCCTGAAATGTTTTTAGATATGAAATATTAATTTGTCTTGATTCGATCGAGATGATTATTTCTAACATTGAATATTTTACTCCTTATATCGGCGAGCGGAGCGAGCCGCAATTTTCTTTATAAAATTCACATTTTGTCTATTTTTCATGAGAATAAATAGATAAGAGATGTGTCATTTTCCCAAATAATCAGACATCTTAAAATGACAAAACCTTGAAAATGATGAAGGAGGTTATATCCTATAAAGTAAGGGACTGTTGAAAATATAAGTTCCTGAGACCCAAAACAATTATATAAAATTACTTAGTATGAAGAATTGAAAATAATTAAGGAATTTTGCAGAAAAATAGTTTTGTTTTATAAATGGCGAGCGAAGCGAAATTTTAGGTTTCAAAGCCCTTTCATGCATTTTTAGACCAATTTCAATTATACATGGGCCAAAGCTGGACTCCACCTTCGAAAATCTCGGGGGGGGGGGTTGTGTTCCAAACCCCCGTCCCCCCTCTGGATCCGCGCATGATTAATAAATTACAAACGAGTCTAACTACACGTAAAATAATGAAAAATGTCAATTTGTCATCAAGATATCTAAAAAAAAAAAAGAATACATGTAAATACTGGGATACTTAATTGTAAATATCAAAAGTCATACAGATACAGAACAGTAATTTGTCATGTTTCAAAGTATTAACAATTTAGTTTTTGGGAGACATCTTTCTCCTATATACTAGGTATCACAGTACTATTAGGGGAATTCCCTTTGGGTTCACGGCAAAACATGGCCGCTATTGAAATCTTGTTCCGACTTTAAATATAAAATTCTAAATGAATATAACGAACAGAAATAATCTAATAATATCACATAAAAGGTCTATCATTTAGAAATTAAAACACGGATCATTTGTGAAATTATCATCTGTAGCTATGGATGAAAGGTCGATCTAAAGGAAGTCCCATGAATTCAAAAATCGCATTTTAGATATGAGTGCAAAAAATGGATCTAAATCTTCAAGTGGCTAGATCTTTCTTAACTTCGTGGTCACTTTTTCTATACTTATTATTTTTAAGTATCTCAAACCTTCGTGTACAAAACTTATATAGTGAATCATCTGGGTGAATGTTGTGAGAGACGTAGGATGCAATTGAACAGAGGTGGGTGCTCCATAGACTTCAATGGAAAAGGCATTTAGTACTGTGATACCATATAATGCTTTCAATGGTCAAAGTTCATGACAGAAAAACTCTTTATTTTATTTTCTAGATTGTTCAAGAATTGATTCTTCTCACACACCAGAGTGATTCTGAGCGTGATAAGGACGTATTTATACAAGAACTTTTACTTCCCGTGCGGAGTAAAGCGCCGGATGTTATCGAAGTAGAGGGTAGTGGTGGCGACATCTATGATAGTTCAACAACGAATCCTAAAGAGACGGTGTCATACAAAATCCCGTCTACAAAAATTGGAATTAGAGAACAAAGGGAGGGTGTCATCTCTGGTAAGAACAAGAGTTACAGAAGGAATTGTTATGTTTATATGTTTATTTTTTTAAAGTCAAGTTTATTAGATTGGCAGCAAATATAAGGAAAGATAATCTTTTTTTGATTCCGTCTTTTGGTGTTACTAGCGATTACATTCAAACGGGATATGCTTAATCCTGCCAGATGCGTGGTCTTTTTACGGGTGGTATAAAATTGGCTATTTCATTTTTCAGGAGAAAAACTAGTGGTTGTAGAGAGAACACCTGTTGCCGTGGTGATAGTGCTGATATTTATGACATTACTGTTGATAAGTGCCGGAGTTACTATAGGGGCTCTGTGTTGGCGCCTGAGGGGCAAGAGAAAGTCCAAACGGGCACCTGTCAGAATTGTACATCAACTAGAGGACGATGAATATTCAGTTATGATGGATTGGACTTGAACTACTAGTAACTGATTGTGCACATAGGCATACATAGGTAGTAAAATTATATGATGAACGAATGAATCCTGAAAAAGAGAGTTTACAATTACTGCTTTCTGATGACTTTGTTCAAATGTTGTTATATATACGAACTTTATGGGAAGTTAAATATATATATATATAGAAAAACGAGTGCAAAGTGCAATATATTTTTCGTTAACAACAGTTTTCATTTTCTTTATGTCTAGACTTGTTTGAAATTTGTTGTGTATTTTGCATGTTTAGAAGTGGAATAAAGAAAAAAAAATCAAATCAAAGTTGTTTCATTGTAAATTCTATGGTCGAGCAGCCGACAATGATACCGTTTACAAATTCTATTTATGGGCAAATTCTTATTCCTTTTTATCACGGACGTTTTATACGTCCATTCTTTTATTGAAATTTGTTTCTTGCAAAGTTGGAGCAAGAATTTTTTCCTATGAAGTGATGTCTTTGTGTACAAGAATGTCTGTATTGTATCTGTTATAACAGTAGAAGTACTTTATTTATACTCAAAACTGTAAATATTACTTATTTCTATGCAAAAGTTTAAATTATTAATTTCTTTTAAACAGAGTGATTGATAAAAGACTTTTACAATATAAATCTGTAAAAATAATTATTTAAGGTACATCCATGGGGATCTGGACGTCCTTCAAGACATATGTTAAAACTTGGAAGTGTAATTTGGTGCAAATTCCTTCACAGCTTATACTCTATATAGTATATATATGATGAATTATACTTATGATTTAAGTATGAAGAAGCCATTTTCATACACCTTATAAAACTATTGATATTTCGAATACACATGTATGAACTTAACAATTAAAAAATTGCGAGCGAAGCGAGCGTAATTTTTTTATATATAAAGTCGGTAAACTCCGTACGGCGGCTTCGCCTAGCATACAAAGCAGACCGCTCATACCGCAACGCCACGGTGACAACCCTAAGGGTTTTATAGGGTTGTCACCGTGGCGTTGCGGTATGAGCGGTCTGCTTTGAATGCTAGGCGAAGCCGACGTACGGAGTTAACCGACTTTATATATAACATCTGCACCTATTTGGGAGCCCGCTGGTCGATAAAAGGCAGTGCAATCAAATTCAAGTAATTTTTTTTCGATAATTAGAAAACTGCGGCGAGCGAAGCGAGCTGGAAAATTCTCAGGTTTACAAAGCTGACTTTGTGGTCATTCTTCATATTTAGATAATACACATGGAATCATAAGAGCAAGATAATTTTTTTCCTGTCACATCATAGACAAATTATTTTTTTTTCGGCAATATTCTAAGCAAAATTATTTTTTCGGACCCCCCCCCCCCTCTTCCCCGAATATGGAATGGACCGTGCTAATGTAGAGTTATACATGTAGCTTGGTTATATTTTTGATTTTATTTTAAATCATCGATCAATTTAATCTCCGATAGGTGGCGTCGGTATGGTCATTGCATAGCATCACTAAAATTAAATACCTTTGTTTTGAAATCTTAATTATCATTTGTTTGTTTAAAGGTACAGAGATCTGAAAATAATTTAAAAGTAGTGTCTACTGAGACAAGAAGATCGTATCTCACACAAAATTAGATTAATCCTCGCTTTGTGAAGTATTTAATCAAGGAGATTCGACCAAAAGAAATTCGACCTCAGTCTTTTCAGGTCTGAATAACACAGAGATTGTTATCTTATCTTCTGAAGTTTTTATTTAACTGTTTGATATAGATTTATTTGTATTCTTTACACGTGCCCAGGGATAAAATTTGATCAACATTTGTTTATTTTATTTGTAAGGAAATTAATACTCGTATAATTAAAAATATGTTTATTTGGTTTTTATATTACATGGATTATGTACAGGTGTTATTTATCGCAGACGATGTTTTCCTTTTCATGCCGAATTCGGTATTCTTAATCGGACTAAAATCTAAATAGAGATTAATTGATAAGGCGTCGCATCTTTCTTGAATCTCCTAACATTAATTATGATTACAGATATTGGTCTTTAATGAACAACGGGTTAAAGGCGACAAATTCTTGTCAAATCACCGCCAATAACACCAATAGACTGCATATCGCTGGATACTTCATAGAGGTAAGTTTATACCTTAAAACGTGTTTTTATAATTGTAAAAGAAAAAGGATATAAAGAATGTATCCTTCAGATTTTAAATATTTATATCTTTTTCGTTTTTAGAAAAAATAGGACCCACGATGTAAAATTGGCAGTCGAAGCAAAAGGAACGCGACAGAATTCTAATCCTCAAGTGAAGATGTATGCGGAGATAAAAACATATCGCATTCCGGGAGAAGAACAAGAAAACAAAAGGGCACCAATAGTATGGAAGCTAGATTATGACGTCACTCATGCTGCGAGGTTCGAATCCATGAAAAACGCGGGGCGTCACAAGCACCTGTACCGTATTCACCGAGACCTGACGAAAATTGCCGAGCGAAGAATTCGCGCATTTGATCGCGGACAGCGAATGTTCAACAGCGAAGTCAATTGGAGTGCGCACAAAGTGGCCGAAAGAATGAAGAAGTTAAAAGAAAGATCGGAGTGCGTCAACAAAACTCTGAAAGTGAAGTACAGTTATAATTCCGATAATTGGCCTGATCTTATTGATGCAATCAAAGGAAGTAAAGACAGATCTGAGCGGCGACCCCGTGAGCAGACTTTTATATCAGAGAACGAGTACCTGGTACATGACGTACACGGTAAACATGACAATGCTTTCTACAACCGACGATCACGTGACAACCAATCTGCACATAATTTGAACAAAAACGTGCTTCCGGTTCATAAAATTGTCGTACAGAAAGGAATAACTTTGTAATGTATTATGACTATAATTTTGTTACTTTTGTGTCAACTATGATTTTTTTTAAATCACCATGAGCAACCATAGTCTAGATTTTGCTCACTAATCAGTAATCTTTCATTGTTTTGTACATTTATAGTTATATTGAAAAAAGAACTTGTCAATTTTCCATATTGATCTTTGTTTATTTTGTCGCGTTGTCGCATTGTCGCGTTGTCGCCTTTTGAGATGATAGCAGGAATGCATTTTCAACTGTAATTGTAATTGTGAAGTTTTGATAGCATATTTCTCTTCAAGTATATGTGATAAGACCTCGATACTCTGCTTATCAAATTCAAATTCTTGATATCGAAACATTTGGCGTTGTGACTTTGAGCTCGAACCCTAAGACTTTTTTTTAAAGACTTGTATTATAAAAGATTTTGGGTTATGAGTTCTGTTTTATAAACTCAATTACCATAACACGGTCGATATTTGTTTTTATACCAAAACATTTGACATAGTAGTCTTGACCTTGAACTCTGATCAATCAATCAATACTTTATTCTCATCACTTTTTTTACAAAAGTATATTAGAGAAATATACAATACAATGATGTTATACAAAACATTTTTATATGCATGCGTGAACATATCACATAAAATGATTAAGAAGTGTGGCGTCAACATAAAATATTTTGTGACCTGCAAACCAAAAATATTTATTAACATTTTTGATTAACAACCCACAAAAGATTTTATGTAGACATATAATAACATAACAATAATAATATTTCATAATAAGCACGTGATTTTGCAATATGGGGAAAATTATGGGGGAGGGGGGCAAACTTTATTTATGTTACGGATAAAGATACATAATTTTCGAAGTACAGATTGTTTCTTAGATGCCATTATATTTTTAAATGATATTATATTTGTTGTTCTTGTTAATCTGTTTGGAATTAATCGTTGTCTTTCGTCTCTTAAAAATTGACAATTTAAAATATAATGAAATTCATCGCCTAATTCATGTTGATTACATTTTATACATTTTCTTTCATCTCTGGGAACATTATTCCAGCGTCCGACTTCAATAGGCAAATGATGATTGCAAGTCCTGAATTTACAAAAAGTTATAGCATCTTTAGTTGATAGAAAATTAAGGTACTCTTCAAAAACTAATTCATCTTTATATATTCTGTAATTTAACGCTTTAGGGGAATTTTGAACATTTGATAACCAATGTTGTACGAATTGATCGCGTAATGTCGTTCTAACTTTTACTTTTAACCATTTAGCATTTGGAAAATTTTGAAAAAGCCAGATATTCGATAGTCCACAAGAATTAAAAATATTTTTTATGTTTTCAATCCAAAGAAATTTTCGTGAATATTCTTCATTTAGGTGATTACCAAGTTTATATAAAATCGAAGCTATTTTATTTCCTTTCTCAGATATCAATTTTGTCCAGAAATTTATTATACGAGTCTTTATTTGAATTTCAATTGGGTGTCTGCCTAATTCGCCATAAACCATAAAGTCTGGTGTGCTACTTTTCATGTGTAATAACATTTTACAAAATTTCAAATGAACCCTTTCTAAGACACTGTTATTTCCAAACCCCCAAACCTCACATCCGTATAATAGTATTGGTTGCACAATTTTATCAAAAAGCTCAAGTTGACATTTAATTGACAGATTATTTGATCGCCCCTTTTTCAAAACATCAAACATTGCTTTACTTGCCTTTTCAGCCAATATTTTCTTTGCTTTTTTAAAAGACCCTGATTTTTGAAAAGTAATACCCAGATAGTTAAATTCGGGGACAATTTCAAGAAGTTCGTTTTCGAATGTGAATTGTATATTTGGGTTTAGATTCCTAATTCCAAAGATCATTATATTAGATTTACTAACGTTAACTTTTAAATTCCATTTCTTACAGTATAATGAAAATTGATTTAATTGGTTTTGGAGGTCAGTAGAAGTTTCTGACAAGAGGACAGTATCATCCGCGTATAAGATTACAAATAATTTTAGAAACAAATCAAGCTTTTCGTCCAACATTTTTGTTACAGTTTTTAGACCTTCTATATTTGAGTTAAGTAAGAATTCGTCTAAATCGTTCAAGAATACGGAAAATAAAAAGGGGGATAAGTTCTCCCCTTGTCTGACTCCATTTTCACATCTGAAGCTGTTTGACATTTCACCATTAAAAGAAATTTTAGATTTAATTTGACTGTACATGTTTACTATAACGTTATGCATTTTACCCTGGATATGATTCATTAGTAATTTATGCCATAGTGCGTCGCGCCAAACTGTATCGAAAGCCTTTTCGAAATCTATGAAAGCCAAGTAAAGTTTCTTTTGTTTATATTTTAACAATTCAAAGAGGGTGTGTATTATGAAGATATTATCGACGGTTGAATGATTTTGCCGGAATCCAGACTGATTTTTATTTATTATTCCAAAATTTTCAGAGAAGGCATTCAAACGGTCATTAAGTATACAAGTAAAAAGTTT
Organism: Pinctada fucata; assembly: GCA_028142955.1. Lineage (NCBI taxonomy): Eukaryota > Metazoa > Mollusca > Bivalvia > Pterioida > Pteriidae > Pinctada > Pinctada fucata. The sequence goes on from AP027103.1 coordinate 91,542,168, forward strand.
TCCAAAACAACTTAAGATTGTTATAGGCCTGTAGTTCTTTGCCTCGTTTTCAGCCCCTTTATTCTTATATATGGGCTTAATAATTCCCTCTAACCAACTCTCCGGTATGAAGCCCGTGTCAAAAATAGCATTGAAAAGTTTGGCATAAAGTGGAGATAACTCGCTCATGGTTGATTTTATGTATTCGTTTTTAATGTGATCTTCCCCTTTTGCTTTATCATTCTTTAATTTCTTTATACATTTACATATTTCCTCTTCAGTAATGATATCATTAATATTATGGTTTAACTCTCTATATTCATTTCTTTCTACTTCTGCTGTAAGCATTTCATTTACTTCATTTGATATGTCAGGAGCCTCATTCAAATGCTTAAAAAAGTTGTAAAGATTATCCATCGAAATATTTGTTCTCTTATTATTCCCTTTTTTGTTTATCAATTTCCAATACTCTTTAGGATTTTTGGTTTTCATTTCTTTCATTTTCTTTTGGAGATTTTTTCTGTAAAGTTTTATTTCCTTATTTAAAATCTTTTTATAGCTCCTTTCTGATACTCTTAGTTCTCCTTTGGCTGCCTCAGATTTATCTAATTTAAATTTCCTCTTACTTTTTCTATATTTTCTCTGCGCTGACCTACACTCGGTGTTAAACCACAGTTTTTCTTGTTTATTACGTGCAATAGATTTTACGTTTTTGGGGATTTTTTTTATGCCAAACGTTTTTGTAGCAGCTTCAATATGAATTCCGTTTAAAGATCTAACCACAAAATTTATATCATCTTCTGAAATATTATTGCCTTTTTCATCTAGAAAATATTTAAGTTCATTTATTTTGTCAGTACTTATAGAGTTTTTGAAATCATCTTTTTTTATCATTTTCCCATTTACCTACAACTTCCTCATATACAGGAGGACTACTCTTCTCTTGTACAGATAATTCATATTTTATACTAATACATATTGGTGCATGAACATCAGAATAAAGTGAGCTTGCGGTCAACACTCTCATATTTTCAGTACTACGTAAAACATGATATGTACATACAAAATAGTCCACCACACTTTTTTCTCTACAGGTCGGTAACCCCTCTACATTTTCACCGACTCTACCATTGACAATAAAAAGATTCATTGATTTGCACATTTCCAAATGCATTTATAGTACTATCAGAGTTCTTTCTATATTGAGATATTCCGTCATTAGACAGATTTAAAAGATCGATATGTGAGTCATCGAATATATCGGAAATAAATTCGTTTGTAAAATAATTTGGATCATGAAAATCGGCACCATCACCTGTTCTAGAATTGAAATCTCCTGCCAATAGTACAAAATTATTTCTTGCCATTATTTCTAAAATTTCATGTTCTATTTCGGTGATCTAATAAAGCTGGTGAAGAATTTGACAAAGGATCATCAAACTTGCACCAGAAGCTGAATATGAACTACTTTTTTATGAAAGATTTACACAGAACTTTACATATTGGGCTAAATAAAATTGGCATATGAACCAAACGTACATATTGACTGCATATGATGACCATTATAATCGGAGCAACAAGTCATTTTTACTGACAATCAATCAATCAATCAATCAATCAATCAATCAATCAATCAATCAATCAATCAATCAATCAATCAATCAATCAATCAATCAATCAATCAATCAATCAATCAATCAATCAATCAATCAATCAATCAATCAATCAATCAATCAATCAATCAATCAATCAATCAATCAATCTTTAATTCCTAATGTGCATTCAATTCAATTCAATCTTTATTTCCTCTTTACAAGAGATTATATAAACATTCTGTATACAATGTCATTACAATATCAATACACAAGTTAATATCAACACAATGTGCAAGAAAAAGTCTATGAATGTGCACAAAAATGATAGAAAACAAACAAGTGAACAAAAATTAGAAAAAAAAGAAGAAAAAGTAGTCATTTAGACATCTTCTGTATCATGACTGTTCTACATATTGTTTATATTGAGCAGCCTATTGTAAAAGGCAGCAGCAATTCTTATAAATCTGAAACACAGAAACCTAAACTCTTTTAGGTCATTACCATCTAATTGCAAGTTTAATGGTTTTCCTAATAGCGTTAGGTAAAAATCGTTATCATCTAACCCTGCTAATTCTACGCAAAGTCGTAAATCAAAATATTCAATTATATCACACCAAAAATTGTCCCGAATGAGCGAGGTGCCTATACAACTGACCACAATATGAACAAACATGTCAAAATAGGAGTTTGTACAAATAGGACATGTTCCACGTTCGGACACTGGCGGGGATGCCCAAAGCTTGGCAATAAAATAAGCAAGTTGGGTCTCCTGAAAGTTAGTAGAGCTGGTCCATATAAAAGCAGGCCCAATCGCATTATGTAAAGCTCTAAAGCGAGTGAAGTCCGTATCCGCACTTGTTCTTATTGACCATGCTCGGTTATGGTACTCATGTATCGCATTTTTTACTATTCTTTTCCATGTAACTTTTTGCGGAAAGGAGCCGTAAAAGATATATGCACAGATATGCTCCATCAATGAATATTTCGAAAGAAGAGCAAATATATCAGGTACGAAACCAACATTTTGTACATTGTTACCGGGAGTGATGTAATGGAATAATCTTTGCAAAAATATTTGTTTCGAGAGCGTTTCCGCGGAAAGGTTACACAATTTTTCTAGGAAAAGCAGTTTTCGTTTGTCTATTTCCGCCGAGATCGGTAGTAAACCAAGCATTGGCTCACAAATATCGGACCTTGTTCTTGTTGGTAATTTTTGTATGTCCTTAACTATGAAATGTTGCATTTTATTCAATTGAACAAGATCACGGTTCCTTGTGTTATTCCAGAGTTCACATCCATAAAGTGATGCTGGAAGAACTACTTTCTGGTAAAGGCTGCAGAGAGATAGTGGGTTTGCGCCCGACGATAGACTAGATTTAATCGCAAAGTAGGCGTTTTTACCTTTAGTACAAGCATTCATTGTCCTGTTAAAAGAGGAGCCTGTTGAACTTTGCAAAATACCCAAGTGTGTAAAACTATCTGCGATTTGAAGCTCGTCCATTCCTATCCTCCATTTGTATGTAATGCGGTTACGGGCACCAAACACAACTACATAAGACTTTGCAGCATTAAAATGAAATCTCCATTTCTTAGAATATTCCAAGCAACAGTCAAGGAGTTTCTGTAAGTTCAGAGCGCTGCTCGTCAAGCAAGTTATATCGTCCGCGTATGTAGGGTTCGAGGCTCGAACGCCACCTATACCAAAATTAGGATAATAATGTTCAAGCTGGTATAAAAGGTCATTTATGAATATGTTGTACAAAATTCCAGAAAGTACCCCACCTTGTTTCAATCCCTGTAATGTTTCATACCAAGGCGATGTACAATTATTCACAACAACTGCATTCTGTGTATCCATATGGCAATCATCTATGATACTCCATAATTTACCTCGAACGCCCAATCTATGTAACTTAACCATGAGTCCTTGACGCCACACCGTATCGAACGCCTTTTGGCTATCGAGGAATGCGCTGTACACCATGCTTTTTTGCTCCATATAGTGGTTAATTGTCTCTTGTAGATTGAAAGAGGCTGTGACGCAGCTAAGAGACTTCTGAAAGCCTTGCTGTTGTTTGCTGAAAGCACTCTCATCTAGTATATTCGTACATAGTCTGTCATACAAGACCTTTTCAAAAGTTTTCAGAGCCGTTGAAAGTAGGCTGACCGGTCGATAGCTATCAGGCTAAATAGTAATTGGAATGTAGAATGTTTATAATTACATTGAAATGTTCTACGTACTACAGTATAAAGGCGGAATTAATGACTCAAAATAAAATAATCTATTTCTAAATCAATTCTGTTAAATATTTACTGTTTGTCATAGATAACTTTGCAATTTTGTCGAATCAAAATACGGTAAGCTCGAAATATAGACTTGATAGCAATTGCTTTTTCAGATTGTTTCATTACGGAAACCCGTAGGTAGCAGGTATGAATTATAATTCATCAGGCGGCCACCAGATAATTATCTGGCGGCAGCCACTTAATTATCTGGCTGCCGCCCCTTAATTTATGTGGCGACCTTCACATAATTATCTGGCGGCCGCCACTTAATTATCTGGCGATCGCCACATAATTTATCTGGCGGCCGTTAAATAATTATTTGAACTTAATAAACTTGATAGCAATTACTTTTTCAGATTGGTTTATTATGGAAGCCCGTAGGTGACATGTATGAATTATAATTTATCTGGCGGTCGCCACATAATTAATATGGCCGCCGCCACATAATTTAAATGGCGGCCGCCACATAATATACAATAAATCGAGACAAAATCAATGCATAACATTTTCTTTCTGTTCTAGAGTGCAAAATTTATCCCCACTTTTAATCTTTTTGATATGACTGATGTAAAATAACCAGATAATGAATCGAAAGATTTATCTGGCGGCCGCCAGATTTTTTATCTGGCGGTCGCCAAATAAGTTAAGTGGCAGCCGCCAGATATTTAAGTGGCGGCCGCCACATAATTATGTGTCGGCCGCCACTTCATTAATCTTGCGGCCACCACTTTGTTTATCTGGCGACCGCCTTATAATTATCTGGCGGCCGCCACATAATTATCTGACGGCCGCCACATAAGTATCTGGCGGCCGCAACATAATTATCTGGCGGCTGCCACTTTTGAATTATCTGGCGGCCGCCACTTAATTTATCTGGCGGCCGCCAGATAATTATGTTGCGGCCTCCAGATAATTATGTGGCGGTCACCAGATAAATTTCAATTCATACCTGTCACCTATGGGCTTCCGTAGTTTATCGAAGTCAAGTTCCTTTGTATTTATGCTGTCAACAGAGAATTATGTTTATGTTTATGTTTAGTTTAGATTATGTATGTACATCATTGCACGCTGATCAACCGTGACTATGGATTGCCATGTCGGCTACTGTTCAAATCTCATCAGAGAAGTCTGGTGTCCAGTCTTTTCGGATTACCAAGAGCTCGCTTTAGCCGTCAGATCACTGACTGTTTTCTGATGTCTTTTTCCTTTGATATCTACATGTATTTACTTAGTGTTTGTGTAGCTTTGGATTAATTGTCTTTGTCTTATTTTCTTGTTTGAGATGTCTCCTATTAGTGAGAAGACTTTTTGACTACACAAGGGCGGTCTATGTGTATCTGGATAAGTTGAAGGATTGTACATACGTAAATCCGGCTATGAAGAAAGTGGATGGCCCTACAAAGTCGGCATGTTGCTTTTAGTCGATTATGCGGGAGTATCAAACTCCTGTAAAAAACTGGCAAGTCATGGGGTGTCCCATCTAGGTTGGATTCGCATGGTCGGAGTATATTTTGAAGATTCTATAATTTCTATCTATCTATCGCTTTTCTATGCTATACAATAGTTCGACAACATTTATTTGTTTACATGTTATTTGTATTCATTTGAGCCATTCTGAATTCCAGCATTTATTTGTTTACATGTATTTGTATTTATTCGAACCATTCTGAATTTTTACAGTGCCACCTTCAATGAATAATGTTTTTCGTATGACGCTCTGTGGAATATATTAATCCAAAACACCGAATTTGACACAATATTCATCTGACGGCCCAAGTGACGGGTGTTGCTTGCAAGCAAACTCTCCCGTACACCTGGATTTCATCTCCTTTGCTTTTTAGCGGAATCTTCAAGTTAATTTCATTATTTTTGTGAGAGTATTTTTTCCTTTGTTCCTTACTGTTTGTTGGTGTATTAGTTAGACTTCAATGTGTTTCATTTTTGAAACAAGATTCCACAAAAGATATGTTAGACAAGCTTTAAAATCTATGAATTGTAGTGTACGTCTTTATTTCATTTCATTTAATTTATTCAAGGTAGCGCCACCAGCAACGAATTTCTTTTTTACAGTGAGCATTATGGAGTATAATGACTAGAAACAGTGGTAGATTGCAATATTTTTTCCAGAGGGAAGGGATGATACAAATAAAAACACAATTTCTCGATTTATATATGAGCATTAGAGTGTTTAAGTTTTTAAGAGTATCTCTAAGACTAGTATTTTCTAAGTCCATCTCAATTATTCAATATATATTACTTGTAAGAACAATATTAGCATTATCCAGTCCTGACTTGGAACTTGTTTTATATTTGTTTGATCCTTTTTTAATCTATAATATGCAAAACCCCTCAAGAAATTAGATGTGTGTGTTTTCATACATGATGGAAGGGTACCTTTTAGAAAATTATTGGGACGTAAAACAAAATATTAATTATGGCCTAACTTAAAATCTGTTTTCTCTCCCCAGGCACCTTATTTCATATCTATTGGGGATAACCTATAGTTTATTCGTTGAATATTTTCATTGTTTCGTTTGATTTTTCATATTTTTCCGGTTACGTACATCAATTTATGTGATTTTTAAATTATGCCTGTCTTTACTTATTTATTCACCAAAAGGATTCCGGACCTTAAGGCCCCTTTTTTGATCACTCATAAATCGAAGAATCCAATGTCATATGTATGACTTTTTACATATAATGAAAAATTGACCATTCGTGTATTAAATAACTATTTAAGTTTCGCTTGTATAGAAAGATGTTACTAATTGTGATGTTTGTTTTACACTCCCATATCGGGAGTTCGCTTCTTTTCATGTGGTAGAGGTTTTTGTTTGTTTGCTTTGGTTCCTGTTTTATCCTGATTTTGTATGCCTTCGGTTTCTGATTTTCTGAATTATCGATTTTGTGCTGTATACAGGATATGGTCATTATCCATATTTGTCATTTTTACCACTGTCCATGTGTCACTGCTGGCACTTGTCAGGCAGTCTTTTGCTTAAATGAATAGTACTCAGGAGACCTACAAAGTGGCTGGGGCGTCGCCCACTATAAAAAGGCCCCAACCTGTTGCGTCTACGGACACATACGCAACAGGTAATTTAGGTGTCCCTAGAATTAGTTTACATGACATTAGAGACGAAGCATTTTTAGTAAGTAGAAACCATGAGTTTTGGTATAAACATGCAGATGGGTATATTAAAATCAAGCCCTGTGAGATTGAAGTGGTCGATTTACTAAAAGAGCACCAATTTTCACCAACCGATTGCACAATTTCTAAGTGCGACACGAAGAACTGCAAAACTTGTAACATCCTACGGCACGGTCCATTTGATATTCTTGGGGGGGGGGGGGGGGGGTTCGAAAAAAAAACAATTTTGCTCTGAATTTTGATGAAAAAAATAAATTTGCAAATGGTGTGACAGAAAAAATAATCTTGCTCTTACAAGTAATCTGAATTTGAAGAATAACCATAAAATTCGCTTAAAATTTCTGAAAGATTTTTCGGCTCGTTTCGCTCGCCGCAGTTTTCACTTTATATTATATTCGCTCGCAATACTTTTCTTCTTTAATAGCAAGTTCATATTTAAAAATATCAAAAGGATACATGTTACTGCAAAAAGGGGCTTCCTTATTACTTTAGCAGTATCATTTTCATAGATACATGAATCACAATAGAGTCTAAAATTTATAACAATCTTCAAAGGAGAATTAAATTAGTAGTGAATACAAGTTTTACATAAAAAAAATTAGTACGGTTTAGAACAGTTTAAGTAAAAATAAAGAATTTCTGTTAAAACTTACTTAATATACACATCAATTGTTAGAAAAAATTTCCTTGCTCCAACTTTTCAAGAAAAGAATAATTTTGTCCCGGTCCGGGGCGAGAAAAATAATCTTGCTCCGACAAAAAAAACCCCCGAAGGTCCCCCCCCCAGAATATCAAATGGACCGTGCCTAATAACAGACACTTCATTCTCAAGCAATCTCACAAAACAAACATTTAACACGCATAGTTTTGAAAACCTTAACTGTAAGACATCTAATGTTGTGTACGGAATAGAGTGCTCACTTTGTGGATTGATTTATGTGGGTGAAACCAAAGGTCAGCTCCGAACCAGAATGGCAGGACATCGGTCAAAAATAAATAATAAAGGAAGTCAACTTCTTTATCGACATTTTGACCAGGCCGATCATTCAGTTTTATCTATGAGAGGCAGAATCCTGGAGAAAATATATCACCCCACAAACAATCCCAATTTGAGCACACCTTTCCTTCGCAACAGAGAAGAGTCTTAACACTGCAGCGCCCTATGGGTGCAACAATAATATCAGCAGCATAGGAAACTTAACAAGTCCCGGTTGCCAATCGGTAAATGTGACTGACTAGCTTATTCAACAGACCACAAAGAAGACCTCGATGTCATGGCTTTCGTAAATATAATAGGCCTGAGATACATACTTAGTAGTTTCTCCTTCGATGACTTGGTTCCATTTTTGAATGAGCCTCTAGGCCTGCATTATATTCGTACCAAATTATATTCTGTTCCTTTTCGGAAGTTACACGAAATCTACGAATATACGAAGGACCTCATATTTACCGATACTCGTTCCCCAGAATACAGACTACAAGGAGTCATCTTGGACATTTCTACTTTTCGTTTATTTCAAGCAGTTAGATCAGATAAATCAGAGGAGAAAACAAACCGTCCTTTCATTAAAGTAAGATTTGCAAACAAAGGTATTGATAAATTGAATCTTGGACAAATTTTGAATCACAAAACTGTCACAGAAAAAATCCCATCATATTTAAAAAGAAAAGAAACTCCTTGTATTTCCTATAGCTACACACAAACAGTTGCATCTAAAATTTACAATTACAAACGATTCCTGCAGTGTATTGATTTAAGTTATACCTTACTACATTCACTTCCTTTCGAATGTTCTTCATCGGATATCAACTAATCTCCCTGTGGACACGTTATTACTGGTGACCATAGTATAGTCAAGAACGTCAAGTTGAGAGAATTGTTAAAAAAAGGGTCCCAAATACAAAGAAAGTATGTCCTATACATGGAAACAAAATGTCAAAATTATCATGGACTCTTGTGAGGAATATGCAAGACGTTGGGCAAAGAAAGAGGATGTACAGCTCGACTTCCTTTCCGAATGTATAAAATCCATCAGAGGGTTACTTTTATCTAGAGTTTACCGATTAAAATCAACTGTGAACACCAGATTCGAGTCTATATTTAAAGACCTTGATGTTATCACAGAGCTTACCTACCTCCAAGAACATTATGTCATCACACCAGCGGACAAAGCCTCAAATAACTACACATTTACTTGCAAAAAGTACTATTTCGACAGTCTAGTTAAAGAGCTGGGTTTGAATTAGACACCTGGAAATCCCACTTACACCCCAATAAACCATTCTGTCTCTGAAATTGTCAATATTGATATATATGTTCTATAGTACCAATTTTGTTGTACTAGACACGTGTTTCGGATATTTTAATCCTCGTCAGTAGTACTTCATGCCAAACAGTTTAAATGAAGCCAAAGTGAATTTTCCTGGCGCCATCTACAATACAGAGCTTTAATTTCCTCTTGCCAAAATGAGCGGTTCCAAATTTTGTGTATGGTTTATTCAGAAGCGTATTTGAGTGAAAAATATGGCCAAAAATCGTTGGAGGGTATGCACAAGGAGCTTAATTCTAAACATGAACGAAAACATTATGCAGAAACCCAGCTAAGGACAGAGCTATGCAATGAGGGAGATACCCCTATGTTTTAGAAATTTAGGTCTAACTTGATGACAGGAAATTTAGAATATATTTCATTGCAGTGCGTAAACACTAAAACTAGGTGAGCGATATCCTCGGGGACTTACAGTCCACCAGCAGCGATACCAGCCTAGTGGTTGAAATTGTCAATATTGAAATATATGTTCTATAGTACCAATTTTGTTGTACTAGACACGTGTTTCGGATATTTTAATCCTCGTCAGTAGTACTTCATGCCAAACAATTTAAATGAAGCCGAAGTGAATTTTCCTGGCGCCATCTACAATACAGAGCTTTAATTTCCTCTTGCCAAAATGAGCGGTTCCAAATTTTGTGTATGGTTTATTCATTTGTTTATTTATTTATTTATAAATAATAGATAACCACAAATCAGCTCTTGCTTCCTTTGGCTTCGACATTACCAATTTAGATTTAGATTTACCATACTTATACTGCATACCTAAAATGCATAAAAATCCGTACAAACAAAGTTTCATCGCTGGTTCCTCAAAATGTTCTACCAAATCTGTATCGATCTTACTCATCAAAGTTTTATCTGAAATCAAATGGACTTCAAAACTATTGTTCGACAGTATATTCTCGCAGTGGTATAAACCAGATATGGATTCTAAAGAATTCGAAGGAACTTTTAGAACATCTGAAATCCACTCATTTTAGTAGAGTCCATTCGATCAAAGACACTTTACACAACAATTCCATATTCTAAATTGAAAGAAAGACTCGCAATAATTATAAGTAATGCGTTTACAAGTAAGAACGGCAATCGCAAGTACAAATTCATTGTTGTTAACTATGACAAAACCTACTTTATAAGAGAGAAGTCCGATTCTGAAAATGAGTACACTGAAGCAGATATTATTCAGATGTTAAACTTTCTGATCGACAACATTTTTGTGGTGTTTGGAGAAAATGTCTTCCAGCAAATTGTCGGAATTCCAATGGGGACCAATTGTGCCCCACTCCTTGCCAAAATTTTCCTTTACTCGTACGAAGCTGAATTCATTCAATTTTGGTCTCTGAAGGGAAAAGATACTTGGCTTCTGACTTCGGCTTCACTTACAGATACATAGACGATGTGTTGTCCATCAATAATCCAAAATTCGCGGATTACCTGAGCAGAATCTATCCTTCGGAGCTTGAAGTCAAAGAAACTACAGAGACAAATAATTCAGCATCCTATTTGGACATAATGTTGTCCTACGAAAGTGATGGTCACATGAACACCTAACTCTATGACAAACGGGAAGACTTCAATTTCAGCATTACAAGCTTTCCTTTTCATCGCCTGCTTATGGCGTGTTCATATCTCAGTTGATACGCTATGCCAGAGTAAGTACCAAATATACGGATTTTGTTCTGAGAGCTAGGCGTCTTTCAGATAAGCTTCTCAGTCAAGGATATGTTTGTGACCGACTAACATCGTCACTGAGGAAGTTCTATGGTCGATATGAGGAACTCGTCATACACTATAATGTCCCACTCTCAAGAATGGTGGATGATATTCTGTCAAAGACCATTTGAACCATTCAACCAAAGATTGTACTCTATATCTTCCGAAATGGAAGTAACCGGATGTGACAGTTCTACCGAATTGAAGCGGCGGGTATTGCATGCACGCAGAAGATGCTTACTCTTCCTGGGACCTGGTCTCACTCCCATATCGGGAGTTCGCTTCTTTTCATATGGTGGAGGTTTTTGTTTGTTTGCTTTGGTTCCTGTTTTATCCTGATTTTGTATGCCTTCGGTTTCTGATTTTCTGAATTATCGATTTTGTGCTGTCTACAGGGATATTGTCATTATCCATATTTGTCATTGTGACAACGGTATTTGGCAAATTCGGATAAATCGCCATCGATTCCAGCCTTGAATATTGCATGAGAGGGATCGAACAAATTGTCACATGATCACATGTTTTGTGAACACGACCGATCGGATAAAAATCAATATATGCTAATAGAGCAGTTGCATTTAATTTACTTTACCACTACTTTTACCTCACCTCTACGCCTCAGTGGCCACTGCGGTTAGAGGTTACATAATCTTGCTCTCGAGTATTGACTACTACAGTTAACTTTTAAAGCTGACCTTCCCGGACGTTTTACGGGTACATTTCAAATCATAGACATAAAACTTATGGGTACATTTTATGTAAATTTCCCCTTTTCAGACGAAGAAACATGAAGCGTTGTAATTTTTGCTACATAAAGAAATAATCTTTCCGTCTGAATGTCCGTCAGTCTGATGATTATACTTTCGCATTTAAATGGTCAAAAAGTGACAGGTCAGCTTTAAAAGGAAACTGTAGTTGGATCGCCTCAGGACAGGATTGTGTATTGAACAATGTAAAGCCATATCTGTGAAATATTCTGTTTTACGTGTGCGGGCTGGTACCTTTTGAGAGAAAATACCAGATAAAAAAGCATAAACTCGCACACAATTCGAGATTGACAAAGGTATCCTGGCTAACCGAAAAAAGTTCCACTACGGCTTTATTACTCGAATCGAAATACGGCTAAAATGGATCTATTTTAACCCCGCCATAGCTTTAAAAGCATTCCCGTCCCCTGACCTGTGCAGGGGATATGTGCATTAAATACCGCATGTCAGAACAATACATCTTATTGACAACAATACACCAAATTGTATATTTGTTTCTGCCTAGCTGGAGGGTGCCTTTTTTAAACACCTTGGTGGAAAACAAATATATAATACCACGGCCTAATCCCTAACCACAGTGACCACTGAAGCGTAGAGGTGAGGTAAAAGTAGAAGTAAAGTAAAATAAATGCAACTGCTCTCTTGAATCGATACTGTCGACTGCGTGATATTAGAGGTGTGGCTTTATGTTAATCTGTTTACTTTTGATGCTACTTTTTCGTTGGTTTTCTCTAATTTGAACATGAAGGCAAATTAGAATGGCTAATTCCTTCTCAGGGAGAATTTGTCAAATACGTATCTGTCCGTCATTTTTCTGAATTAGCCATTCTGACATGTGTCCATGCCTAAACAAAAATCTATCAGACTACCTGTTTTTTTTTGTGCATAGTTCAACCAAAGCTGGCGAAGGGTGGATAAATTTTAGCTGACTTTGCTAGCCTTTCAGGCAATATCTTAATAGAAAGGGACAAGGAACTTGTTGTTTATACATAGTTCAAACAATTTATAAGGTCAGTTCAATAAATTGTGAAAATTTTGAAAAAAACCAATATTATAGCCTTTCCTTAAGGACCGGGATCCTTCAATCCAATATGACTAATTACAATTTGTGCTTTTTTCTTTCGATTCTTGGATGTACATTTTGTATACTGCTCAAAAAAGTTTAGAATCACATTACAATCTCTCGTATGCATTTAGCCAACAGGCACGCTGTAATCATACAAATTTTGTGAAATGTAAGAAATTTATAAACATTTCACTTCTCATAGTGCAAAGTCCAGACATAAGTGAACACAATTATAGGATCAGTTGCATTTTTGGAAAGGGGTAGGGCCACGAGACCCTTATATCGGCCCTCGATTTTTCTCTAGAAATACATTTCATGAGAAATACTTGATATCTCTTATGAAAATACACGGATGTTTACCGCTTTAAATAAAAAGAAAAATATTACCAAACAAAGTGCCATTTAACTGTCATGACGTCATTCTGACGTTATTGACAAAATATGGCGAAAATTGCTGGGAATTTTGTCTTTTGTGGAAGAATTAAGTGTGGCCGCATGCGTTAACTGAGATGAAACGTTTTCACATATGATTTTTCATCTTAGTTAATTAATGCATGTGGTCATTGCTTATTTAATAGAAATATGTAGTTTTTGCATCAATTTCGCGGAATATTACCTATTTTGGTGTTTTCAAAGGGCTAAAAGCCATTGATAAACGCATTGTTTACAAAAAGATAGATTCGTGATTGAGTAGAGACCGTTTCAAAATGTCAAATCACAGTTAAACATTCTATGAAGTACAATGTTCAAAATGAGGGCAAATATCGGGCTTCGAGGCCCTACCCCTTTAAATAATTTTTATAAATTTTCGGAATAATGCCAGTCTTTTTACCCTGTGATTTTGAAACATAAATTGTCTTCTTCGTGATGATGATGTTTCGTTGCCATTTTGGTCAGTAGTCAACAAGAAATGGTTAAAATGCAAAAATGGGGAAAATTCAAGATTATCACTTTTTTGAAAATCCTCGGTAGTTTCCTTGAGGTTACATCATTACTGGTATACAGACAGAGGAAGACTTTTTTAAATGGTTACTGATCTTTGATAATGTACAGCAACAAAACTGTATACCTGGTATTCCCTTCATAGAAAACGTTTTCAAGATATATGTTATGAACATTGATTGAGTTACCTCTTTTTAAAAAACCCTGTGTTACAGACAAGGGTATTCTGGAGATACCCCCCTTTGACTGTAAAAGATCTATAGTGTGGTCGTTTAGTATATGCAAAATTTAACAAGAAAAAATATAGCAACATAAATTTGGCATTAATTTTAAAAGAAAAAATAAATATTTAGGAACATTTGCTTGGGTATGTAAACAAATTTAATTTAATATCTTGTATGAAAACGACATGTCTGTATGTAAGCAGGTCAGCATCACATAATGTCAAGAACACTACTGTTGAAAGACAGGGATGCACTAATAGGGTGAAAGAGCACACCTGGAAAAGTGATAGTGTACATCTAAACCGTTCTTTGTCACAATATGGTAGAGTAGAATCTATCACTGAAGAAACTCAATGGAAGCATAATAATATCTAATAGTTAAATTCTACTCAAAAGGGTGTGATTTGACTAGAAGGTACAGGAAAAAAACTCATTGTGATTCTAAACTATTTTTGAGCAGTATATATGAGCTAGGCCGTTGTATTATCTTCTGTATTTGTTTGAGTCGGATGGATATTTAGTGTCTTGTACAGAGTTTGATATCAAAGTTTGACCTTAGAAATACCTGAAATGAGCAAAATCATAATACAGTTTTCTTCTTTATTGCGCTACCGACCCAATCGTATCCGAGGACAACTCTTCTGACTGGTCGACTGACGCGCGCAACTTTACCGAAAGCAACTAACAACGCCCATTTCAGTATGTAACCAATGGATTTCAAAATTAAAGCTTATAGAAAAATACAGAAATACATGTACATTGAAGCTTGACCCTGTTTGTCCCTCAGGATTACAAAAAAAAAAAAAATCAATTAACAGAGTTTATACAGAAATTACTTCAACAACAAGGAGATTTTATCAAGCAAAATAAACAACGTATATACTGTATTTATCATATTGATTCATCATAATTGAAAACAAAAAATCTTTAAAAAAAAGGGGGATGATCTCCAGCATGACCACCCTCGCTCACCAAGCGAAACAAAGCCACAAGAAAGTAACACGTAAATGACATCAGACAAAACTACTGACCACAAAAAACAACACGGCAATAATAACTAGAACATCATACAAGGCAATCGAAACAGACGTACAGAAACATCAAACACCAATGACAACACATAAAAGGAAGGAGACCAATGTGCACCCGGTGCCGACTTTGGACGGCCATCTGCTATAAGCAAATGGATTACGTGCGCACAACCCTCCCAATTATCCAGATACACAGAGGTCTTCATAGACGCACAATTGTTGTATAAACATGAAACGTCTCACTGTAAGGTGACATCACAAACAAGACAGTGAAACGCAGCGGCCTCTTGTAACACAAATTCTATGTATTCGTATACCAGTCTGTACTCTGCTGGCTGAAGCGAACTCAAGACCAATCATCCGAGAAGTCTAAAAAACTTTCAGATAGGACAGAGAATCAGGACCCATCCTTCTCTGACGAGATTTAAACAAAGCCCGTCATGCATGGCGTCCCGTCGTCACGGTTGGCCAGTGTGCAACGTTGGAAAAGACACTGGTACAAAACTGTAGATTGGTCTAGTACCATGTCCAGTGTTCTTTTGATGACCTTTGGATCATATCCTCGGTAAATCAGGCGACCGACAATTTTCTTTCATTTGTGCTTGAAGTTTGATCTGCCTTTGATCATTCTGATTTTGTTAACTAGGTCACCGTAGAATGAAGGAAATTGAATCCCCAATGATACATACTCTGATGCTGGAGTTGTCTCAATTTTTGAAAGAAGTTCATAATAGTTATTGTAAAATTTCCAAAAATATTTTACCAGTTTATGATATCTAAATCCTTGACTGATAGGTTTCTTTGTGATTTGTTTATTTCTATCACGAAAGTCCGAAACATGGGAGCAAGCTCTAGCATATCTGATGAGCTGAGAGATGTAAATGCCGTGCGGTGGCAATCTTGGAACATCGCCATCAAGCCAAGGAAAATTAAGTATGTTGAAGCCAAAGTCTTCTCTATTGTCGTATATCATTTTCTGAAGGAGCTGATAAGATAAGACGTAAAATCTGCCCTAAAATGTGGAATTTTGAGAATGGAAATTTTAAGAAAAATTTTTCGTTAAATTAATACATATACAGTATCCCATCAAAACCTGAAGTTATTTTAGATCTATTACGCATAATATTGCTAATATTTGGGTCAAAACTTGTCTTTTTCACATAGAAATCCCTAGAAAACGGAAAAGTTTTTTTGAACATTATTCCCCCCGGAGATACAGAATGCCACTTATACTGGAGGTGTATATCAATTATACAAAATTTCTGGAAAAGTGGGATTCTATCTCCGGGGGGAACACTACCCCAGAGACGAAAAACCGAAAAGGGAAGGGGGATGCATTTGTTAAAGGATCGATATTTAAAGATCATTAAATATGGAAAATTTGACTATTTTTTCCTCAATCCATCAAAGAATGTGTTCTAAATAAGACTGAATGAAATGTACAACAATTAGGAACGAAATAAGAAGGAGCGATGTGGATTTCTCCTCTAATGTGTATCTCGCGCTAAAAAGCTTCTATTATAGCCATTACATACAAAGTAAGACCGTGTTTTGAGTTCCGGATTTCATTATTTACCGATTAAAGGAGACAGAACTTTCGAAATGTATTTATGATTTACAATGTAGATATATTTGATATCTTTTAGTTAATATTTATCCAATTTTAGGCAAAATATTCTTATAAAAATTTCTACGCTTTTGGGTGATATTATCAGTTTTATTACCCGAGTACCCCATACCTATTTGGACCTTCATTTTAGAATCTTCGGAGTATTTCATCGAAAAGTAAAACATACAAAAAGTCTTCAAATACATTAGGCTTCAATAATGATTATCTTTTGTCTGCATATGTACCGTCATGCGGAAAAAATACGGCATGAGATTTAGGGTAGGTTATCAATATTCAAAATATCATCAAGATACCTAGAGGTGCCGTTGAAACGTCTCAAGCAGTCAAATTTATTGAGTTTTTGCAGATTTTGCATGAATTCTTTTCGTATGTGTATAAAACAATCTGCAACCAGAGGCGCACAATTAGTACTCATAGGAATTCCAATAACACGCCTGTACAGGGTGTCATCAATTTCATTATGATAATCTGTCAACTTAAAATGTTTCTGAATTGTACATGCATATGATTTTTTTTTATATTTTGACACATGGGAAACTTTTGTTGGTTTCTGTTGTTTTATTCAATGATACAGCGGAGATATAACAAAGACAAAGGTATTGATTTGTCAGTTTATTGTTGTACGCAGAGTAGGAACTCACTCTATAATCAGTGTTAGTAATCTTATATATACTAAACCAAATATTCAAGGTTTAAACGAATATACGGGGGCCGTTCAGAAAGTTCGTGGACACGTGCCTTAAAGGTCACATTTGAATTCGTTTGTGAATGAAATTTTCTAGAAATGAAAGGATAAATTCAGAAAGAGAGAGAGTAGGTTAAGTTGACTTCTTAAAAGGACGTAATTGTCATCTTTAAACATGAAGAGTAGAGGTTACGGAGCAGGGAAATTAAGTTGTTGAAATGAATCCATCCCTTACGCAAAGTTGCTAAATGAAATATAAATAAATGCTCTACTATCAATGAAACTTTCTATATCATTAAAACTATTATTTGCCACGATCGCTGCGAAGTTTTGACTAAATCTGGCTAGATTTACGAATTTATAAGAATTGATGCATGATATTGTAGATCATATCAAACCAAAAATTGATGACGTCAGTGTTCTTCAAGGAGCACCGGACAGTTATTCAGTTTTGAATTTTGATTCAATAAAACAGACGGAGATTTTACAGCTAATCGATGCGTTTTTATTTGGTCCAAATGCATTAAAACCAATTTATGGAAAAATAGAAGAAATTCTTTTAATCATTAATAGAAATGTAAATACGCGATTTTGAATGGAGTGGAACACAGTAAACGAAAATAACCAGTGATGTCTTTCCATTGCTTAACGGTGATCTTCCTTTGACTGCTTCAATGTTGAAAGTACATTTAAATGAATTAAAGGTATAAATGAAAAAAAAAATCTGTCTCATAAAAATACACATTGAAATTTTGTACAGATGAGAGGTGTTATAATTCTTTAAAATATCGAATGCAAGACATCTTACTTCGTCGTTACTTTTTTAGCTGCTCCGTAACCCATGACCTTACGTTGTTCAAAGGGGATTTAAAAGGTTATCATTAAGTTACCTAACCGTAATGAAATCCGCATATCTATTCAAAATTTCAAAATTCAACTCGGTGTTTATCAAATGTTCTAGACATGTCCTTAAATTGTCCATGAACTTTCAGAACATCCCTCGTATATGTAATCCAGGGGCAAGGTTACAATGTCCACCATTATACAATCAATAACTACATTTCGTGCCATATTATAAGAAATAAGCGTAATTAGAATGATAACACATATACAATTGCAGCCATTGTTATTATTGACTCCTGAAAAATGTTCGACCCTTATACTAGGACAAACACCAGCAGGACTTAACATCAATAATTTTATGGCATCACGATGACACAGTGCCGATTCATTGTTTACATGGTTCAACTTACACGAAAATATCACAGAAAAAAGTAAAGTGTACATTGCCGTTCATTATACTAACCAATTCATATCTTATATTTTCTCTCATATTTTTTCGTTTTTTTCTTTTTGTTTGATCATATTACGTTCATTATAATCTATCATCATACTTTGTAGCGAATAAAAGATTTCTGTGGTTCTTAGTAAGGTAAATTCTTGTTTTTATCTTGTTTTGCGTCCTTTTGAAATTGAAAAAGCTACCAGCCATCCAGAAAAACAAACAAGCATATAAAAAAGTTGCAATTTCATAATATATGTGACGTGCTAGTAGTACCATGTACACGTTTCATTTGATTAGTTGACAAAACAATGATAGATAATGCAATGTCTTGTATTTTGTATATTTAAATTCATTAAAATATGAAAAAATAAACAATTTCTCTTTGATTTATGTAGATTGATTTGCAAAACAAAAATTATCTTTATTTTGTTTTTAGTAATCCCCCTTCACACTTCCATGGATCGAGCCAAGACTCCGCTACGACTCTAAAATTGATCTATCCGTGGCGAGTCGGGACGCAAAATGTTCGATGAACCATGAACATACGACGCCAGTACGGATTGCTGCAGGTTGATACGAATCGTGTACGGATAGCTATGGATAGCTAAGGATTGCCACGGATATCGTCCCGACATAGCTACGGATTGCTACGATACGCGTACGGAAAGACACGGATAGGTAAGGATTGCTAAGGATTACCACGACTCGCGTACGGATAGCCACGATCCGCACAAGGATAGCTACGACTTCAGTACGGATTGATAGGACTGGTTTGAATTTCCCATATGTTTTTAAACAATAAATATTTACTAAAACACCCAATCTTTTCAAGTTGAGACGGTCTCACATGCTTTATAACAGTATTGAGGTTTTATAAATGTCTTTATATCATTACCACCACGGGTTGCTACGACTCCCCTACGACTCCGCTACGACAAATTTATCATTAGCGGAGTCGTAGAAACTTTTGAAGATGTTAAAAAATTTTCTATTTCATACCGGATAGCTACGGATTGCCAAGGATAGCTACGACTTGTGCCGGATCAGCTACGGATTGGTATGGATTGCTACGGATAGCTACGAATGTAATTTTTTTCTCGATCCGTAGCTATCCGTGGCCCGATCCGTGAAAGTGTGAAGGGGGCTTAAATTAAGTCTTATGCACAAAATTTGATTTAATTTTCATTTTTATTTCAACATTTTTGAAAATATTTATTCAGTGAAGCTAGGACAAGACATTTGAAGAATACACAGTGTTGACAATCACAGGCACCAGATTCCTAGAAAAAAAAATAAAATAAAAATAAAATCCTATCTAAACGCCCGTTTCTCTACTCTATACTCTCTCCGTAAAGGTAGAGAAGAGGAGATTGATTTTTCATTTTCTTTCTAGGAATCTGGTGCCCGTGTAGACAATGAAGGCAAATAATCAAGTTAATGCTTATTTTGAGTATATTGGATAATACCATGAATTATCTATTAACGGGAGCGAATCTTTCATACTGGCAACGACAGTCATATTTACAAGCCCTCACTACCAAGCTATGATAAATTATTGCTTATAAAATGGGCCGTCATATAACCTAGTTTTCTCCGTAGAAAACCGAATGCGACATTAAATATTTGCATAAGGGTAGTGCTGTAGCGAAACATTCTACTGAACTGTCTTCCATTCAAGTGTGTCACGTGCTGTTTATCATTTGAGAGTGTTCGTTTTCCCACATTAAACGTGTCTATTTAAGGTATCCGATGTACAATAGGGCATTTTTCCATGCCTGGTAAGGTACTATAAACTATATATTTTCCGAAAGATAATAAAGCCCACTGTTCAGAAATAATAATTTTGGGGCCAGAAAATTAAAGGGGGATAACTGTTGAAACATTTAAATTGTCCATTTTCTCTATATAACATATGCAAAATAATAAAGTTGCACAAGAGTTTTCCCCCTTTGATTTTTAAGTCCTGGGAGTCTTATATCTGTACTCAGGGCATCATTACCTTTCAGAAAATATATAGTTTATAGTACCTTACCAGGCATAAAATTTACCATACTTTACTATGGAGATGATTTAAACACTTATGTAAAATGACTCAATTGTACAACGGATACCTTAAACACAATATCTATACATCTATACACAACTCAATAAGATATGCGTACATTAGTTATTATTTTTCTAGTATATTCTATCAACATACATGCCTTTCATCTTAAATCTACATGTATATCCATTTAATAAACAGCTTTTTCAGGTCCTTTAAAAGCAAATACAAGGAACTTCTATTAATGGTCAATGCAAACCGTTTAAATATACAAAACTATTAAATTTTATAACACAAGTTTATCAGCATAAGATAAATAATGAAAAACATATCTAAGTTGACAATTCATGGTAACACAAAAATAATACATTCAACATCTTTAACTGTTTCCAGTTATCATTTCATGTGAATGTATTCTTCATACATAAGCGACTTTTGTTTGATCTCTTATCATTGTCAATATTGAAATATATGTTCTAAAGTACCAATTTTATTGTACTAGACACGTGTTTCGGCTATTGAATCCTCGTCAGTAGTACTTAACGTCAAACAATTTGAATAAAGCCAAATTGAATTTTCCTAGCGCCATCTACAATGTAACTTTTAATTTCCTCTTGCCAAAAATGAGCTAAAATGACAGAAAATTTAGAAGATATTTCTATGCAGTGCGTAAACACTAAAACTAGGCGAGCGATATCCTCGGGGGCTTGCAGTCCACCAGCAACGATACCAACCTAGTGGTTGAAATTGTCAATATAATAAAAAAAATTATCCCACCTCTGGCAAATTTCTTGCAATCTGATTGGTCGAGAAGAACCGAATATTATGTTGTATTATTTTACTGACATGATATTATTTTAATATCCTGCTTCCATTAAGACGCTTTACAATATTGACGTCACCGAAATGCTTTAAAATATGTTGACGTTACATACACAAGCCAAAAGCCATCTGTGGGATAAATTCGTTATACAGTGTTTTACAGGGGGATACAAAAATATATTCGGTCGATGAAAAAAAGTTGTATTGGGCTCGGCTTCGCCTCGCCCAATACAACTTTTCATCGACCCAATATATTTCTGTATCCCCCCTGTAAAACACTGTATAACTAATAATATGTATATAATATATCTAATACGGAGCATAAAAATTATTATAGCGTAAATTGCATTTTATATCGTCAAAAGATGGTACATTCATTTTGAATGTGACATTGTTACTCATCTAATACAATGAAAAAAAAAAAAAAAAAAAAAAAAAAAAAAAAAAAAAAAAAAAAAAAAAACAGTCAGCATGGTCAGGGGTTTCACTTATTTCAGCAGTTTTCCCAAAATGATTCTGATTTACATCAATAATTTTGATATTAATTTTGTTAGCTGATTTTCCTACAAAATATCGAATTTCATAATAATAGCGTACACAGAATCATAATTACAACAAATTCTTGTATTCGGATATCCCCTGAACATTTGATAAACATGGTGAAAGTATTAAAAGAGGCATGGTGTATCGATTTCAATCATTTCAGAATATAAATCTGTGTATGACTGATCTGCGACATTTTAGAAAATGAAGACTCTTGATCAATCACTATTTACAAAGGAAGCAAAGAAATTAATAGCGAATATTAGTCATTTCCAAAGTCGAAAACAGCGAACAATTTTCAATATTATCAGTATTAGATATATACTGAATATCTAAACTGAAGTTACATTCAAGATAAGGAACAATATTCATGGTAAGACGAAAATAATTAATTCAGCATCTTAATTGTTTCTAGTTATCACTTTATGTGAATGTATTCAGACACATGCGACTTCATAATTACAAAAAAAGAACATACCGTAAATTGATATATAGCCTAAAGTATCTAAACGATGATGAATTCTACCTTAATTCACCTTTTGAATGTGATACTAAAACATAATTGGAATGAATTTATCGCTTTGTATCAAGAAGTGATTTGAAATAAACATCAGCAGTTATTTGTGTTTCCATCCATTGTGTTCCAGAGAACTTATACCCTATGATAAGTCCTCCCTCGGTGCATTTGACCGAGAATGAAAGAAAGAAAGAAAAAAAGAGAACATATCTGATAAACAGAAGCAAATCTATATGCTAGATGAATAAACGCAAGAAAGCCATTTATACATCAACAAAGAAAAAAAAAAAAAAGATACCAATCTACTCTAAACCATCACCACTCCAAAAACGTCATAAACAAATAATTAAGCTTACATATACAATGAATTGAATTGTACTAATTTAAGTAATTTTCCCTTAATGATTGACATAAATGATTTTTGATTTTTAATTTCTTTTGGTGTTTTCTTCAATACTAGGAAATTTCATACATTTTGTGCATGCATTTTTATTTCCGTAAATCTATCGGGCTCTTTAATTAAGACATTAAAAACAAACAAGCTTAAATCATTTCAATAATTTCTCAAATGAAAGCAATATGACTATCGATTTCCGTCTTTTTGGAAAATGAAGATACTTGAAAACACAAGGAGAGCAAACGATACTATTTTAAAAAATACAAAATAAAAACACAGAATGTATACTTGAAATAACGCATTCTAGACGAGGGAGAATATTCTTCGTAACTCAAGAAAAAAAAAAAACCCCAAATATCTGGAGCGTTTTAGAAAGGAGGGGATATTCAAGAACACTCGATCTCCAACACCGCTCAGTTAATAAATGTATAAGCAAGTACCTTTTTGCTTTGTTTAATTATATAATCAAAAGTATCTAAACGATAGAAAATTCTACCTTAATCAACATTTTGAATGTGACGTCAAAATAATTAACTAAACGTATTTGAATATATCTACCGAGATGAAATGTTAGAAATGGATCGTTTTGTACTTTCATAAGATGTGCTTTGAAAATAAATACAATAATTAAGGTTTACATTGATTGGCGATCCATGGAACATCTACTCTGTGGTTCCTGACGGGTGTACCAATCCTGGAAAAATATCGACTATGAATGCCAAACACATATGCAAGTAAAGAAAGAATAAAATTGCATGGCATTAGAGACACATCACAAGACAAGGAAACTTTTGAAGAGAACTCGCAAACCGATAGTAAAACCAACATTGTTGAAGATTAGTAAAGATGTCGGATGTTTTATACGAATTCGGAAATGTGACGACCAAATCAATCAGTATTCCAAAGTTGCTTTTCAACGAAACACGTATAATAAAAAAAAACATACATGCATTTTAATATAATGGGAAAATAGGATTGTGAGTATGTGTATGATACAATATTTACAGGGAGGCATAAATATAGAGACGCGTGTCTTCGATATAAAGAATTTTCTGTGAAAAAAGAATCAGACAGATTTTGGAATCTACAAAAAGATTCATTAACGTCGTGGTCAATAGATACCTTTAGTTGACTGCAATTAGTTTTTCCGTGACTAGAATGAACTCTGTCTTGTCTAAAATTTTACCTGTGCCATCATGGTTAAAATAACAATGCTATGCCTAAATTCTACAAGCAATGACATACATTGGTGCTTCATTAAATCAAAGATTCTAAATTCGAATTGTAATGAAGAGGAAGATCATTCAAAAAGGAAGTACAATCAAAGTTTGCCAGAACATATACACCCCAAGCAATTTCTATGAATCTTTCATCTAAATCACATATACCTAAATGTTAACTCGAAAATGTAAACATAGTCAAAATTGTCCACTTCTATTTTGAAGTTTCGTATCTCTTAATCCACTCGTCAATGTCTATTGTGCCCTCGATACTCTCAGCAAGACATCTCTCCCATATGCCTCGGAAACTTTTTCTTTCCTTCACGAATTTGTCAGTTTTCTTTTTCATGTATTTTGCCAACTCTTGACATGTTTTGATTTTGCATTTCGGGTCATCTTCCTCCAAGGTGAACAACTTTCTCCTTTCTTTTAACTCAAGATTCAGTAAACCGAAACTATACATGTCATGCTTCTTTTCGTACATGCAGTCTGGACCACGAAGTAAGTCTGGATGGAAATGTGCAACTTCTCCTGCTTGAAATTCTATCTCTGATTTTTCTGGCATGGAAATCTTCTTTGGGGTACATATGTTTGAGAGCACGACTCTCGGTTCACTCCTTGGAGATTGAACCTGCAAGAGATTGTCACAAGATTGAAAAAATGACAAGTATATTATTCTTATTTGATTGTTTGGATATAAGGTCACGACGCTGACGAGGGTTGAAAAATTGATATGTATATTCTTCATATTTCATTATTTGGATTAAAAGAGGGGAGGAGATCTTTAACCAGGCCCTGCTGCAGCATCAACACTGGAAGAATCACTGGCCAGGGTTAAAAGAAAGAAAAGGATCTCCAACAACACCCGGTTGCAGCACCCACAACAAAACTCCAAAACACCCAATGCAAAACACATGTACAGAGTAGACACTCACAAAAAGAGACACAAAGAGACAAGGAACATCAACTCACACCATAGAAATATGAAACACAAAAGACCACACATAAACCGACGAATTTAATGGGCAATGCCGACTTAGGCCACGCAAGTAGCAGACATTGTAGTTATCAGGATTAAGTGCGCATAATATTCCAAATTTTCCGATGACTCAAAGGTCTCAAAGAAGCACATTTGTGGTGTAAAACAACCTCCTCACTGAAAGATGAATTCACAAACAAAAAGTACATGTATGATACAGGGGCCCCGCCGGCTGTAGCGAGCTTATATACTGTTAAAAAAGAAAGTATAGAATAACACTACCATTTCTCGTAAAAATTTAACAAACAGGTACACCCTTATCATACAAATTTTGCGAAGAATAAGCAAAAGTATAAACATTTCACTTCTCGCACTACAATATGAAGACATAACTGAACACAAATATGGGATCAATTTGAATGTAATTGTTTTTTTCAGGAAACTGCTAGAATTTTGAAAAAATGTTGCATTTTTTTAGAATTTCAGCAACTTTTAGAAATTTTCGGAATAAAGCATTCAATTTCAATGTAAGTCTTTTGACCCTGTTATTTTGAGAAATAAAGTGTCTTCTTCGTTATGATGGTGTTTCGGTGCCATTTTGGTCAGTAGTCAATAATAAATGGTTGAAATAAAAATTGCGGAAACTTCAAAATTATCACTTTTTAACAAAGACAGACATATTCCGATAGAGATAGCTCTTACCTACCAGGTAAAATAATAAGACTTCTTAATTAATCGATTATCTAATAGTTTCATTCTAATCAACATGGTGCGATTTGACTAAAAGATATAGAAAACAAAAGAGGGGATCTCCAACAACACCAGGTTGCAGCACCACCAGCAAAACCCCAAACACCTAATGCAAAAACACAGAGTAGACAAGCACAGAAAGAGACACAAAAGGGACGAGGAACGTCAACGCACAACACAGAAACATCAAACACAAAGGACTACACATAAACCAACGGGGGAGACTTAGGACGGTCATCTGCCACGAAAATAGCAGAAAGTGTGGTTATCCTGGATGAAATGCGCACAACCCTCCCACTTTTCCGATAACCCAGAGGTCCCGAAGAACGTACAATTGTGTTGTAGAGAAAACCCATGGTGATTCTTAACTTTTTCTGAGCAGTATACATGTGAGTACAAGGCTGTAGATTGGTTCAATACCAAGCAAAGTGTCCGTCTGGTGACAGAAGGATCATATCCACTGTTTAAAAGGCATTTGATGATTCAAACACAACTTCGATGGTAATTCTGTCTACCTTTGATCCTTCTAATTTTGTTTATTATGGCACCATAAAGTGCAAATCTTGAAATACCCAAAGCAATATACATTTTTGTACCCTGTTGCTTTTATGGATCCGAATATGAAAAGAAGTTGACAATAATTTTTGTAAAAATTCCAGAAAGTCTTCACTAGATTTTGAAAGCGAAACTTTTGTCTCTTTTAGAGATGAATAGCATTTTTATACTTTTCAAAAAGCAGGATTGTCGAAAGTAAGAGTATCATCCAGGTACTTAGAAGTACCAATGAAACATTTGAAATTATAGTGTTTTTATTTTTTAAGGTCCCTACAACGTGCATGTTGAAATTCTCACCAAATCTTACATAAATGTTATCAAAGATGAAGGACAAGGCAATACACAGATCACTACATGTCTATGATTTGTATTCTGTAGTTCTCAAGACTTCCCCTCTCGATAAAAACACTATTTTATGAGTTTAAACAAACGATCATTAATTTTGTCGAGAGGAAGCGTGGGGTACATATTATAGAAGTCGTATGAAGAAATCGTATTGGTTCGAAAATTTCTAGATTTTACTTTGTTAAACACATCCCCTGAATGTTGATGCTCAATTTGGTACTCTATTGTGAGTACTGTTGAGATTATCGTCAGGATCTTCTTTAACTCATTTGTGTCACACTTATGCCCTTTGCCGTATGGAGTTCGTAAAAAAGTTCCCCGCGAGGGGTTTGACAGTAAGTGTTTTGAATATTTTTTCCTGACATTGTCGCCATAGCACTTTCTATATAGACTTGGCCTCAGACAGTGCATGTATTTTAATTGTTTTCATTTTCATGCATAAACGTCGACGGCGGGTGCGGCTAGCCAAAACAGTGGATGCTTACTCCTCCCTGGCACCTAGTCCCACCTCTAGCTTGCTAGGGGTCCGTCGATGCTCAATTTGTTGCTGTATTGTTAGTGCTGTTGAGATTCTCATCAGGACTTTCTTTATCTCATTTGAAATACACATAAAGAAGTTAACATCATTCCCCGACCACCTGTCCTCTCTGAATGTCAGTCGAACTGGGATGATAACATACATGGGCTCGCAACAGCCGGCAGAGCACATATTACGCATGTCCTCTTTTTATATCCATTTACATATTCATCTGTGAAACTTGGGCCCCTGCGTTTTGCGGTCTTGTTTGTGTGTGTTCATCTGGCGATGAGGAGGTTGTTTTACACCACAATTGTACGTTCTTCGAGACCTCTGGGTAATCGGAAAAGTGGGAGGGTGTGCGCAAGTAATCCAGGATAACCACATCGTCTGCTACTGACGTGGCAGATGGCCGTCCTAAGTCGGCAACATTTGCCCATTGGTCTCATTGGATTATGTGTAGTCATTTGTGTTTGATGTTTTTCTGTGATTTGACATTCCTTGTACGTGTACCACTGAGTCTATTTCTGTGTCTTCTTTGTTTCTTTTTGAGAGGTTGCTGTTGGTGCTGCAACTAGGTGTTGTTTAAGATCTCTCCTTTCTTCAGTTTCAAAATATTTTCCCACGAGTTCGCCGTGAGAGCTAACATGAAATATTTAGACAAAATGTTTCTTTAGGAGTTGCTTGAGTAAGCAATGTATCAAAGTTTGTAAAGAGACTTGTGCAGTTTTGGTATGTAGTAAGTCATCCTCTGTGAAACATAGAAAAGATAGCAAAATTGAATTTTTATATGGTAGTCATTTGAGAATTATTGTGACAATTGTTACATGTCTTCAAATTCATAGCATCATTTAAGAACAGATAAATTTGCAGCATGGAAAAGTCATGTACGTTTCAGGAACTTAACATTAAGTACCCGAAACGTGCATGTCTGGTCCATGTTGCCAATTTATCTGTTCTTAAATGATGCTAGTCAATGTGAAGACGTTTACATTTATACCACTTGGTGAGTGTCACTGCTGGTGGACCAGGAGTCCCCGAGGGCACATGTAGCCAAGGTCGATCACGTTCGGTTGATCGTTTCTTTAACGCATTCTAAAATTCTGTTATCAAAATTTCTTGAAATTTCTAAAACGTGGGTCCTGTAGCATCATATCCCACCCATTCTGCTACGTCTTTCGGTACGATTTTTCGACATAGTAACTTTCATACTTTTTTGGCATATTACATTGTTTAGATTTGAGGATCACTGACGAGGGTTAAGTACCCGAAACGTGCAAGTCTGGTCCATGTTGCCAATTTATCTGTTCTTAAATGATGCTATTCAATATGAAGACGTTTACATTCAGGAGAAAAAGCTCGGTCTATTATTCGAAAGAAATTCATGCTTTAGCATACAGGCAAACATTGTACATAACAAACGGGCGTATTACATAAACTAGAATTCCAAAATGAGAACAAAATGAAAGATTTTCTTGATTTCAATTAGGCAGCTTGTCGGCGAAAAAGAAACGGGAGTGAATAATTTTAACACGTGTCCTAGTACAAAAATGTACCGCACGCTTATTAGTGACAAATATCCCCGTTATCGTGTTACACTTGACCGGTCACCGCTACGATCAAAAACCACTACAAGGCTATTGATCCCGAAATTAGAAACCGACCCGACTCTAACAAATTAACAGACTAATAAACCCTGCACAGCACGAGTTGAAATGGCTCATATCATTGAATATATGTATATTTACAAATATATATCCTTTACCCAATGTACTCGTTATAAATGTTATTGTACTGTATACCAATAAATAAAAATCAGACGAAGAAAAATTATTAAAAAAAGAAAAAAAAAGGAGAAAAAGAAAAGTGCGATGATGAATACATTGGTTATATTTATCAA
Source organism: Pinctada fucata (assembly GCA_028142955.1). Lineage (NCBI taxonomy): Eukaryota > Metazoa > Mollusca > Bivalvia > Pterioida > Pteriidae > Pinctada > Pinctada fucata. Next base: position 91,571,444 of record AP027103.1, read on the forward strand.
TTAGATATTATAGAACCGATGTAGAGGCTCGTTAATATGTATGCTATTCAAATTTATGCTATTTAAATGATCACCTCTACTAAAATCACTGACAAATTAATATACATTAACGTATAACCGGCACATGCACTAATTTAATTTCAGAAATAAAATAAACCGTAAAAATGTCAAATTATATAATATGTAAAGTTAACTTCGTAAATATTGATATAAGTCTTTTATTTATGCTTAATGTATGTAATACTTACTGAGCCTTGTCTGAGCACACAAGAAAAGAAAGAAAGAAAGAAAAAAAAAATTTTAACATGTTGAGGAGTACTTTCACGGTAGGTGCGCAAGGATGAGGCTCACCGAAAAATCATCGAAAAATTGGCTCGACCAAAGTATTAGTTTTTTAAATGTGAATTCATTCATTCCATGGAATTTTGAAATCACTTTGCATTGTAGGTTCTAATTCTCTCAAATGTTTCGACCAACTGAATCATTGCTGTTGATAAAGTGAAAAGAAGGGATATCCAACATAACTCGGTCGCAGCATCAACAGCCAAGTGAAGACACAGACTTAGAGTGGCTATCTACAAGGTTAGTAGCAAATGGTTTAGTTATAAGGATTACGTGAGCATAATACTCCCGATTTTTCCCGTTACACAGAGGTCTCAAAGAACGCATAATTGTAATGAGAAATAATCGTCTCATTATAAGATGAACAAACAAAGGAGACAAAAAATCGCAGGAACCCAAGCAACATAGGTGAATATATAAAGAATAAAAGGGATAGAAAGAGTCCATGCTCTATCGGCTGTAGCTAGCTAATGAGTTAAAGAAAGTTCTGACGATAATCTCAACAGCACTCACAATTGAGCATCGACGGACCCCTAGCAAGCTAGAGGTGGGACCAGGTGCCCAGGAGGAGAAAGCATCCACTGTTTGGCTAACAGCACCCGCCGTCGATATAAACACACGAAAATGAAAACAATGTCTAAACTACATGCATTGTCTGAGGTTATGTCTATATAGAAAGTGCGAGGACGACCATGTCAGGGAAAAATAAACAAAACACTGTCAAACCGCTCGCGGGGATTTTTTTTTCCGAGCTCCACATGGCAAAGGGCATAAGCGTGACACAAATGACTTAAAGAAGATCCTGACGATAATCTAAACAGCACTCATAATAAGAGCACTAAATTGAGCATCGAAGGACCCCCTGCAAGCTAGAGGTGGGACCAGGTGGCCGGGAGGAGTAAGCATCAAAAGTAGTTTCTGCGTCGTTCTTGCGAGATTCATCTGTCAAAATGTCACGGATAACAAGCAACTTTTTTCACGTATTCACGCCTATGAATCCAGATTTTTAAGGACCTGTCACAAAGCACTAGCGCATGAATTACGCATAAACTACGTCAAAGATTTGAGGCAAACGTAGAGGTACGTGGAGTTACGTGATCCATGCGGAAATATACGCAATTCATAAGTTCTTAATAAATTTCAAGCGTGTTTCATTCGCATTTCATTCGTCGCTATGCGCAGCGAGTAGAGTCCAGGATGAGAATACGTGGACATACGCGAAAACGGTTTTGAGCTCTTGGATTAACGCGAGCTATGCGTAATAAACGTAGTTGTTACGCAGTTCTTACGCAAGTCATCCGTAAATCATACGGGTATGTGCGCAATGAATACGAGATTCTTACACAATTTTTGCGATTTTCACGTCCGTTCCACGTATATCTTCGTATGTTGAACGAACCTTTCATGCATAAAACACGCAACACGCATACATGTACATGTATATCGCGAATGCATCACTCATAAATTGCGTATACCGCCTAGAACTAAACACAAAATTCACTTTTCCGCACATGAACGTGTTATTTGCGCAATCTATTCGTGTCATGTGTAATTTATGCGCAGTTTATGCTTCGTTTTTATGAGATCAATCTGTCAAAATTTCACGCATTACAGCAACCTTTTTCAACGTATTCCGGCGTAGAAATCCAGATTGTCAAATTTCATTCTTAAATTATTCGTTAATACGTAAATGCCTTTAGATTTGATATGTAAATTGTTCGTAATTTATAAAGTGAATAGACACGGCGCGTTTTATAACAGCGCCACCAACAGTACATCCCGCCTTTGCACTGGACTTTAGAGATTGTTCAATAGATAAGTCGTCCTTCGTGTTTCTATAGAGCTAAGCAAGTGTCTTTAGATTGATTTTTGGATTCCGATTTCGGGTCGGTGTTTGACTTTCATTCACTGATGTTCATTATACTGTCTTGTTTTTGATGCTACCTTATTCATTTGATTAGTTTGAGACGTCACCTTACAATGAAAACCTGTCTGTTTATACAGCAAATACACAAGATGTTCAATAATGTTTGATACTATGCTATCGAAAAAAAAAACCTTGCGCCAGTCATAATTTCTGTATAGAGTTTTCGGTCCTATTTGACTACTCTTCAGTCGTATATAGTACGTTTCAGTTTTGCATCTGCATGAATAAAAGTTTATCCTGTTAGACGGCGTCTTCATTCCAAATTGGCGTGGTGGCAGCGTTTTGAACTTACGTCTCAAGCCGACGGTTGCACTCCTCTTGAAACACCATTTTGATGTTGTGCGTGACAATACAACATTGCATATCGAGGCTCTAGTTGTAAAGGATCTTAACGTCGACATACTAGCCGGCATACCTTTTATGTCAGCAAATGACATCAGCATCCGCCCCGCAAAACAAATTATCATGGTAGGAGATAACCATGTAAACGTCTTCAAATTGAATAGCATCATTTAAGAACAGATAAAATGGCAACATGGACCAGACATGCACGTTTCGGGTACTTAACCCTCGTCAGTGATCCTCAAATCTAAACAATGTAATATGCCAAAAAGGTATGAAAGTTACTATGTCGAAAAAGCGTATCGAAAGACGTAGCAGGATTGGTGGGATATGATGCTACAGGACCCACTTTTTAGAAATTACAAGAAAATTTGATAACAGAAATTTAGAATGCGTTGAAGAAACGATCAACCGAAATTGATCGAACTTGGCTACATGTGCCCTCGGGGACTCCTGGTCCACCAGCAGTGACACTCACCAAGTGGTATAAATGTAAACGTCTTCAAATTGAATAGCATCATTTAAGAACAGATAAATTGGCAACATGGACCAGACATGCACGTTTCGGGTACTTAACCCTCGTCAGTGATCCTCAAATCTAAACAATGTTATATGCCAAAAAGGTATGAAAGTTACTATGTCCAAAAAGCCTATCGAAAGACGTAGCAGGATGGGTGGGATATGATGCTACAGGACCCACTTTTTAGAAATTACAAGAAATTTTGATAACAGAAATTTAGAATGCGTTGAAGAAACGATCATACGAAATTGATCGAACTTGGCTACATGTGCCCTCGGGGACTCCTGGTCCACCAGCAGTGACACTCACCAAGTGGTATAAATGTAAACGTCTTCAAATTGAATAGCATCATGTTGAGATTATCGTCAGGATCTTCTTTAACTCATTAAGAACAGATAAATTGGCAACATGGACCAGACATGCACGTTTCGGGTACTTAACCCTCGTCAGTGATCAAATCAAATCAACCCATGTCATCAAATATAACCACAGTCAGTGATCTCTAGTATATTACATACGTAGAGCCCAAGCGCATATACTAAGGGCCCCGTCTGTAACTATATGGCCAGGTGATCATATTGAAATTGCTCTACCTGAACACATACTGTCAGAGGGTACAGTTGCCATAAAACCTCGTATCGAACGCACAAACGTAACCTGCATCTGGCCAAAACCAGAAATTGTCGATGTTATAGCCGGAAAAGTCCGAGTTGTGAACAACACCGATGACCCTAAACTTTTGAAGAAAAATGAACAATTTTGTCAAGTACTTCCAACAGTGCTTTGTGACTATACCAATAGCTCTGAACATCATACAGATACACGCTCCCCGCAGAAGTCAGCACGCAGCGAACCGAGCGTAACGGGATACCACTCGGATCTAGTAAATGTAGACCCTGATCAAATACTAAGCACTGATCGACGTGAGCTATTCCGCAGATCTCTCCGTGACCATGATAGAGTTTTTGACCTTAAGTATAAGGGGTGCAATGGTGCCGTCGGCAACTTCGAAGCATCAATTAACATGGGTCCTACACAGCCACCCAAACGCAAGGGTAGGCTACCGCAATATTCTCATGAGAAACTCCTTATCCTACAACAAAAATGTGATGACCTGGAATCATTGGGAGTTCTACGCAAACCAGAAGAGCTCTCACTAACAGTAGAGTACCTAAATCCCTCGTTTCTAGTAGCTAATGCAAAAGGGGGTCATATGCTTGTAACTGCCTTTGAGGATGTAGGACGGTACTCGAAGCCACAACCCTCTTTTATGCCCGATACAGACTCGATACTACCTAAAGTAGGACAATGGAAATATCTCATAGTCGCAGATCTTACGATTGCGTTTCACCAAATTCCCCTGTCCCGGCAATCGTTGAAATATTGCGGTATTATTACCCCATACAAAGGTATGATAGTCTACACAGGATGTGCAATGGGCATGCCGGGCTCAGAAACAGCACTTGAGGAGCTCATGTGTCGTGTCTTAGAGGATCAAATACAGGCTGGATATTTGGCTAAATTGGCAGATGATCTTTATTGCGGGGGTAACAGTCCAGATTAACTACTTACAAACTGGACCAAAGTTATGGAATCTCTTGAAGCACGCAATCTCCGAATTTCGCCTTCAAAAACCGTTATCTGGCCAAAGTCTACCACAATACTAGGCTGGATTTGGACCCAAGGCAGACTCTCTGCTAGCCCACACAAGATTTCTGTACTCGAAACCTGTAAGCAACCCGACACTGTCAATGAAGATCCTTTATTGGTGCATACAGGGTACTTGCAAGTGTGTAACCGAGTTGTTCTCACGCTCTGATTCCTTTGGAAAATGCTATAGACGGATTACAGTCTAAGGACAAAGTAGTATAGACGATGTTCTCTCAGAGCACTTTAACTTGGCGCAAAGGAAGTTGCAAGAAACAAAAGATATCGTGCTCCCGCGACGCAGCGACAAACTATGGATTGTGACAGATGGTTCTGTAAGCAAATGCGGCATTGGCGCCACACTTTATGTAATGCGAGACAACAAGATACATTTGGCAGGCTTCTTTAGTGCGAAGTTGAGGAAGCATCAAGTTTTTTGGCTGCCGTGTGAGATAGAGGCATTGTGTATAGCCGCCCCTGTCAAACATTTCTGTGCATATATAACAAGTCCACTCAAAAACGACTGTACTTACTGATAGTAAGCCTTGCGTTCAGGCTATCGAAAAGCTCCGTCGTGGTGAGTTCTCAGCAAGCCCACGTGTAACATAATTTCTATCAACAGCAAGCAGATACCAGGTCACCTTGCTACATCTTGCTGGATCTTCAAATGTTCCACCCGACTTTGCGGGTAGAAATGTTGCAGATTGTGATAATCCATCTTGCCAAGTCTGTAACTTCATTGTTCAAATGGATGATTCTGTAGTCCGCTCCGCAGGCCAACATCAATCTCAACATCCTGATCTCCGAAGGGTTTATGCTCACCTTAAACAGGGAGCACGTCCGTCTAGGAAGCTTACGACATTCGCGACATAAAACGATACCTTAATGTAGCAAACATTGCTAAAGACGGGCGATTAGTTGCTCACCGACAAAACCCTTTAGGTCCATTAAATGAGCTCATCATAGTTCCGCTTAATGTGCTGAATGGATAACTTACTGAAATTCATATTCGAATGGATCACCCTACCAAGCATCAAATGCTCTTGCTTGTCAAACGCAAGTTTTATGCCGTCGATCTGTCACAAGCAATATACCGTGTTTGTGATTCATGTCATACCTGCGCTTCCCTCCAGAAGGTTCCCACATCATACATTGAGCAGTCATCAGATCTACCACCCGAGGTTGTGGGAGTAAACTTCACCGCTGATGTGATCAAACAGAACCATCAGTTGATCTCCGTACTTCGTGAAACTGTTACATCATTTACTGCTGCATGCATAATTTCCGATGAAAAAGAGCCAAACATTAAGGAATGCGTTATTGCGCCTTTGCATGGAACTTCATCCGTTGGATGGCCCTCATACCGTCGTACGAGTCGACCCTGCGCCGGGGTTCATAGCAATGCGTGAAGATGACTTTCTAAAATACCACCGTATCAACCTAGAAATTGGTCGTGTCAAAAATCCGATCTAAAACCCAATCGCTGAGAAGGCTATATCAGAATTGGAAAACGAACTAGTTAGACAGGGGCCTTGAGGAGGTAATTTCACCAGTCTTACTTTAGCTACTGCAGTCGCCAGGCTAAACTCACGCATTCGATCCTGCGGACTGTCAGCTCGTGAATTTGTTTACATAGCGTAATCAATTCACCCATGAACAGCCCCCCCCCCCCTATCCTACAGGGACATAATAGCTCATAAAGCTGACAATCGCGACTCAAATCACATCAGTAGTGCACTATCCAAGTCCCATATGAAAGGTCCGCTGCAGAAAGCACTTATATCTGTAGACGGCCTAGTTTATCTTTATTCCGACAAAGAAAAGACAAAGGCTCGTCCACAATATATTGTTGTCAACACAAATGATGATTGGTGCTACGTTAAGAAATTTATTGGGAATCAGCTACGCTCTTGTTCCTACAAGATTAAACAAATTGAGTGCTACCGTGTATCGTGCGAGTCTTCTCCTGAAAGAAGACTGCAAATAACAAGCGATTCCGACGATGCCGAGGATTTATACGAACAAAATTGTGAAAGCGCTCAGCCGCACAACATACCAAACACCGACGTTCGCCAAGAACTACCGATAGAGCCGATTCTCGCCATGCCGCTCACTCCGCCACAAGAATCATCAACTGCCGGCAATACTCACGACTCAGATTCCGGAGTCGAAAGTGATCATGTCTTTTCGCGCCCTCAAAGGACAAAGAAACTTCCGTCGCACCTAAAGGAATATGTGTTGTATTAGTTTGCGGTCAACTTGCTACTGTTAATAGTGTTTTCATATTTTAAAATTTTGATTCATGTGAAAGTATACGACAACGCCTTAATAGCTAGTATATTGTGTACCTTTTTTTGTATAATTTTAAAAGTAACTCTATCACATGGGGTTTTGTAAGCACTCAGTTGTAAGACTATAATTATCAGACATTTTCTCCATGAACTATTAATTTTCTTAAAAGTAAAAAGAAAGAAAAAAAGGAGTCACGTCAGTGATTATTTCTGTACAGAGTTATCGTCCTTGTTTGACTACTCTTCTGTCATATATATGTAGTACGTTTTAGTTTTGCATCTGCATGAATAAAAGTTTATCCTGTTAGACGGCGTCTTCATTCCTCATTGGCGTTGGGTAGAAACACATTTATTTTTATATCTATTCAAAAAATATATACTTTATTCTTTACTTTATAGTCAAATATAATGTATTTCATTTCCAGTTTCAATTATCGTTACACATTTTGTTTAGCTTTTTTTAAAAATTCTAAATCATCGAAGGAAGACGGGGGGGGGGGGGGGGGTGCGAATAAACATTAAATAAGTATGATCAGTTATTCAGTCTCAAAGTCGAAAAGGCAAGGCAAAATCATTAGATTTTCCATAGGAACGGTTGCGAACCTCGGAATGAATAAAATTCCGAAGTGAGACCTTGTGCCCGGGGAGAGTCAGCGTCTCCTGATTGCATGCAACACCCGTCGCAACAGCTCCATGGAAACTTGTCAAATTTGGTGATTGTCTCGATGTACATATTGGTGTACACATAAGGTAAGTCTTGTTTGTTGGTGATGACAGCCATTCAATTACAGTCCAGAATGATATTGACCATTCTGGAAAGGGGGATCTGATATGCTTTTATTATATCCCCGTAGCATCAAAGATGATTTCAGCCGTTGTGCAATATAACCCTGAACGAGTAGCTTACTTGCAAGTCGTCTGGCTCTAAAGATGAAATCTTCATATTAAGAACATGCCCTGGCGTACTGTATGAGCTGGGAAACAAAAACGCCATAAGCAGAAAAACAAGTTTCACATGTTAGGTTATCTGATATGACAAACATTTCAAACTTCGAAACATTCTGATCTTTGGCATTATATACGCTTACAATTATTTAATACTGCACTCGAATTGTTCTTTCAAGGTTCCACTCAACGTACTATGCGAAGCGGTGAGGTTAAGTGTTTACGTAGAAATCGACTTAATTCATGTCAAAATGACCTTTTGAGAAAAATACGATAATAAGGACGGCCAAAATAACAAATTAATGTTCTGATATTTAATAATAGCTGTGTATTTATGTGTTATATCCTGACTCAAAGTGACGTAACGTTGACGCTAACGGAAATAGATAAGCCGAACTCAAGGTCACGGACGGACAAACAGCTTGATATTTTTCTTCACGGTTTCTGAAACTTAACTGTCTATATCCAATATTTTTTTTGTATTAATAAAACTCCGTATTTTGCCTACTTGATGTCATGGGCAATTGCCTTGTCTGTTAATGTTCCTAATTGTCGCCGATATGTTGGAAACATACCATTCATAAGCATTAACCTAAGAATGATTCATTTAAAATTGCTTCATGGAGCAGTTAAAATCGTTCCCCGTGGTCTGATGTCTGTCAAGTGTATTAATTACTTCTTTTCAGCTCTGTCACCTGAAAGAAACTTAGTTTTGGCCTTTTATCAATGTGACATCATACATATGTTTTTGCTATTTCGGAAACTAGCCATTTCACCGATAAATATCATCGAAATTAAAGGAGTTTAATATCTTAGCACCATCCCTCCAATGAATTTTGAACATAGATCTTATTTGGATATGCTACTGAATCGACCCTACAAGAAATTTGAAGCCGCACACTCTCTGTAACGTAAATGTAAAAATCAAACTTCAAAAAATTAAAGAGGGCGCTACTGAAATTATTTTTGGTGGCTCCGCTGAAAGCATCACTGATGAGAATTTAATATTCGAAACACGTCTCTGGTGCATGAAAATTGGTTTGGAATTTTCTTCAAGAAGGTAGAGAGTTGGAACCCTTCGACATTATTCATCACGCCCTTTGGAGGCATCTAAGAACCAAGCTTGCCGAATACAAGAAATCAGCTTTTTGTTCTTTTACATTACAATCTAAAAACATATTTTCTAAACAGTGGCAATATTAACGCTATATCTGCATGTTACCCGTTACAATCCCTAATTCAAAATCACTTGACAAGAATTCCATGTCAGTTTATTATCAATTTCTTTCCTTTTAACGTCCAGCACGATCTAGTATGTTTATGATGTATAAACACGATTAAAGCAGCACATTCCGACTTTGGATTATTTCTTAACTAAGATTGTTCCATGTTATGGTCATTCATTGGTGTACCAAGTATCATAACCGATACCTACCCCGTTCGAAAAAACAAAAAACAAAAAAGGCCGTTCAAAATTTCAGCTGTAGCCGCGCCTCCTCATTAATATTAATAAGCAGGAGAGCTCCGGTTATTATTCTAAACAATAAGAGGTGACATAGACATCGTATGTTTCTTTCAGACACTAGGCTTGGTACTTGACCAATCTTCAGTCTTGTACCAGCGCATTCTTCAAACTAGCACTCTAACTGACTGTGACGACGGGACTCCATAACGGGCCCTGTCCAAACCTCTTTAGAGAAGACAGGGCCCCGACGACCTGTCCTCTCTGAATATCAGTCGGACTCCTCAGGTGATAACATACATGAGCTTGCGGCGGCAGAGCACGGATGGTATTACGTACGCCCTTTTTATATCTATTTACATATTCATCTGTGTTGCTTGGGCCCCTGCGTTCTGCGGTCTTGTTTGTGTGTGGTCATCTGACAGTGAGGAGTTGTTTTACACCACAATTGTACGTTCTTCGAGACCTCTGGGTAATCGGAAAAGTCGGAGGGTTGTGCGCATGTAATCCAGAATAACTACACCTTCTGCTATTTCCCTAGCAGATGGCCGTCCTGAGTCGGCACCGATTGCCCATTGGTCTCGTTGGTTTATGTGTAGTCCTTTGTGTTTGATGTTACTGTGTTGTGCGTTGACGTTCCTTGTCCCTTATGCGTCTCTTTCTGTGCTTGTCTGCTTTGTGTTTTTGCATTAGGTGTTTTTGGGTTTTGCTGTGGGTGCTGCAACCTGGTGTTGTTGGAGATCCCCTCCTTTGTTTCACATAGCATGTCAAACAGTAACGATAGAATAATGAGTATCGAACGATTTAGGACCGATTATATCTAATCTGACTTACTTGTCCAGCAAAATATCAGCTACTTCATTGTGTGTGACGAGATTTAACTCATTTTTCACCCAATTTTATATATCCATTTCGTATCTAATATATACTTTCCATATCGTTTTTTCGCACTCTGTCTTATTTCTTCTTCTTTTTCTATCCAAATCTGAGTATCAATACGTTTTCCCTCTTTCCCGTTGAGAGTGTACGCTACTCGCCATGTTTGTTTTAATTTGTACAACACGACGAGCCGTATTGCGCAATCGTGAGGGCTGGTCTTTCCCTAACATGGTCAATTTTTGTGGCGCCACAAAAAATCGTTTTTGATTTCATTTAATATGATAACTTTAAGGACCTTTGGTTAACAGTATTTGTATAAACGGAAAGTTTATAACTTCTACCATCCAGGAAAAATAGAGATTTGCCCTATATCTATTTTATTTTATTTTAAGCATATATGCGTCTGAAGTTTGAGCGTGCTGCTCTAAGTGTTGACATGATATTCAAGTCCGGTTGATTTTTCTTGCCTTAATTTCTTTAACAAATCTTCTTTTTCATGATTTAGATGTTCGCTAGACTTCTTAAAACAAAGGAGGGAATCTCATATTTGAGGAAGATATACATTTGTAAGAATATCTCCCTCAGTTTTACTTTCATTAAATCATGCGATAAGCAAGCTGGTTTCTTTTCGGTATTTCCCGGCACTGCATTATTCAGATGATTATTTATTGCTGTGTCGGAAAACGACGACTCTAAAGTACTTAATCTCGTAAATTTTGTTCTTCAAAAATTGCATCCAAGACTGAAATTGCGTCTTGGTTTACGAAATCTGTGTCGTAACTTTTTACAACTTAAAACTATTTTGAGTAATGAAAATTTCATCTCCGTTATCCTTTGTGAAAAACGACCCCCTACATCTAGTGTTGAGAATGTCAAGCGATTACATTTCGTTACAGTGATTAAAGACAATTCACATAATAAGAACAAAGCCAAAGGTCATGCTACTTTGAATGGTGTTCAATGTTTAATTTAAGATAAACACCTCAAACAATTCATTTTTTAAGAAATGAGACAGTTTGTCGGGACAGGTGGTCGGGACCCTGTCCTCTCTAAAAAGGTTTGGATAGAGCCCGTCATGGAGTCCCGTCGTCACAGTCAGTAAGACTGAAAGTCTTAATAATGCGCTCCTACAAGACTGTTAGTAGATTGGTCAAGTACCAAGCCTAGTGTCCGTCTGGTGACATTAGGATCATATCCACGGTTTAAAAGTCGTTTGATCTGACGCATTTTCGATTGTTATGCTGTCTACTTTGATCCTTCTTATTTCGAAATACATTTATAGATATTTCATATCTCTGTCTGTTTCATTCAACCCCCCATGAAATTGTAAGATGGATCTCGTTCAACTATTTTTCTATAAACGAAACAATAGAGTATTTCACCCATGCGTCCTTAAGCATATAAACAGATTTGAAATTTTGTATCAAAAGAAAGACCTTGTCACAAGTAACATGGGTGTTAACTACTGAACCTTTCATACGTTCTACCCAAGAAGGGAAGGGATTTCAAACCGGACCCTGTTGCGGTAGCAACAGCAAAACACCAAAACACTCGATGCGAAAACACAAAGACGTGCACGGCAAGAGAAGAAAAGAGATATACGACTTAGAAGTATCAAACATAAAAGACTACATATAAACCAGCGAGACCAATGGGCAACCTTTGCCGACTTCGGAGCAAGAAGCAGTGGAAGTAGAGCAAGTAGCAAATGGAATTGTTATCTAAATTACGTGCGCACAAACCTTCCACTTTTCCGGTTACCAAAAGGTCTCGAAGAACGCACAGTCGAAGTGTATGACAACCTCCTCACTGTTAGATGAACACACAAACACATAGGCCCAAGCAACACAGATAAATATGTAAATGGATATATGGGGGTCGAGCGTACGTAACACAGTCCGCACTCTGCCGGTTGTAGCGAGCTCATGCATGTTACCATCCGAGAAGTCTGACTTTAAGTGATAGGCGGATTAAGGAATAATATGTCAGACAATGCGCGAAACCGACAGACAGAGGGACCAATAGACGGAACGGACAGCAAAGACCATGAAAAGTAAAACTCCTTAAATTATATATATTCATAAAAAATTTACCAAAATGGTTTCCACAGACAGATCTATGTGAACCATATCCTGCTTGTGTAAAAATTGTATTCCTCGGGTGATCTCGGAAAGCAAGGTTGGAAATTCTCTCCTGTCTTCGAGAAATGCAGCCAGGGAACAAATATCAGGCTTTGCATCGAAAAGCTGATACATAAAAACAGATTCATCTTCAGCTGCTTCTCGAAGAAATCCAACAGCTGTTAAGAAATATTTCTTCTGTGTATCTGCCTCATTTCTGCAAGTGGAATGAAAGAAAGAAATGTACATAGCAACAAATATTTGTTGGCATATCTCATTAATTCTTCCTTAGTTACCGACATCAAGCTACATATATACTAGTCAAAATTTCTAACTTACATTTTCCCAGTTACTTCAATATTACGATTGGTTGAAATCAATTATTTAATATCTATATCTATAACAACAACGAAAGTTTTTTTTAAGTGTAAATGAATAAATGATCATCCTGCGATGTGTATCTTCAAATTCTACAGCATTTTAGCAAAGAATCATCCGCTTCCGGTTTGTAAGAAAACTTTGTCTCTTGACTGAAAAAGGCTACAATAGAAAAGTTCTCACGATTATCGTGCGATTCGTTTTTCGGATTTTGAAATATCGGCGATTGAAACTGTTATTTCGTCATGATATGCTTACAAATTTTCTTATGCGTTACGAGTAAATAACACTTCCGGTATCACTGATATACCGGGTAAGGATTTTTGTGTTGAAAAATTTCCTGCGAATGCGCGATATTTAATTTTTTCCTGTGCTATGACTTTTTACTTGAAAAGAAAGCCTTAAAAAAGATGTTTGGTTAATGGAAGATCATTAACGCACAACTCACATGAGTTATGCGCACGCATCCATTTTATGGAAAATTCGTTAAGTTTTATTTGCTTATTAATGATTTTGTAACAAATGCATTTCGGTTAATTTATGTTTTTCTAATCAAACTTGAAACAAACAATTCTTTAAAGGTAATTTGATTGTAATTTTCCGATGAAACACGCGAAATTCATGAAAAGTCTTCAAAACTGAAATTTCGTCACGGTCTGTTTCCATTGAAAGAAATTTCGTTTTTGGTGATTTTAAAGTAAAGAGTGAAATGTTGTATATCAAATCCAACTATCGTTAAAATAATTTGAATTCCACATTAACGAAAATCCATACCCGTAGAATGGTAAGTTAGAAATTTTGACAAGTATACATTAATGGACATAACACCTCACAGAGAGTACTTCTTAAACGCAACCGGGCATCAAACAGAAGGTATAAGATGGATATTAGTCACAATAGAATGATGAAACACCGGACGACTTTAAAAGTCCTCTACCGGTATAAATATATGCCCCTTAACTTTGCCCAGAACGCTTCATTTAAGAAATGAAAGTTCAACTTTGACAATTTATTGGGGTATGAACTTGGGCTTAATATTCAATTCTTGTAATTTCGAAACCCCTATTTATCCAAACGTTTATCAACATTGTTATTATATGAAAAATATGGATAATTACCATATTCCTGTATACGGCACAAAATCGATAATTCAGAAAATCAGAAACAAAGGAATACAAAATCAGGATAAAACAGGAACCAAAGCAAACAAACAAAAACCTCCACCATATGAAAAGGAACGACCTCCCGATATGGGAGTGAGACCAGGTGCCCAGGAAGAGCAAGCATCTCCTGCTTGCATACAACACCCACAGCTTCAATTCAGTAGAACTGTCAAATCCGGTTACTTCCATTTCGGAAGACATAGAGTACAATCTTTGGTTGGATGGTTCAAATGGTGTGTTACAGAATATCATCCACCATTCTGGAGAATTGGACATCATAGTGTATGACGAGTTCCCACTATCGACCGTAGAACTTCCTCAGTGACGATGTTAGTCGGCCACATACATATCCCTGTCTGAAGCTTATCTGAAAGACGCCTGGCTCTCAGAACAAAATCCGAATATTTGGCACTTGCTCTGGTATAGCGTATCAACTGAGATATGAAAACGCCATAAGCAGGCGATGAAGGGATGTTGCTACTCAGAAAAGGAAAGTTTGTAATGCTGAAATTAAAGTCGTCACGTTTGTCATAGAGTGAGGTGTTCATGTGACCATCAGTGTCATAGGACAACATTATGTCCAAATAGGATGCTGAATTATTTGTCTCTAAAAGCTCCGAAGGATAGATACTGCTCAGGTAATCCGCGAATTTGGGGTTATTGATGGACAACACATCGTCTATGTATCTGTTAGAGAAGTTAAAGTCAAAAGCAAAGTATCTTTTCCCCCAGAGACCAACGATTGAATGAAACCAGCTTCGTACGAGTTAAGGAAAATGTCGAAAAGGAGTGAGGCACAATTGGTCCCCATTGGAATTCCGACAATTTGCTGGAAAACCTATGTATGAAATTTTTCGTTGGGTGATGAATGTCAACGTAAAAAAGTTTTGAATAAAATGGACCGAGACTCACAACTTTAGAAAATTTTTATTTGATATTATCGTTCAAAACCTATAAATCAATATACATCCAAAAGCTTTTGTTGTCGTGTATTTTCAACAAGATGAAGAATATGGAACTTAAACATTACAGTATCAGCGAACAGAAAATGAGAGATCAATAGATGAGGGCCTACTTGTACCTGGCTCGGGAATTGTCTCCTTGGAAGATATTAGGATACATTATGCCGTTTTCTTCAAACATTACATCCATAAGTACATAAAATTGGTCTGCATAAACTCTGACTTTAAAGTTCCGACAATTATATTTCATAACATCATGACGCAGCTATTTGAGGATGTGTTCAGTTCAAGTTCAGTGCGTCGACATGGTAGTTTAATTGTGTGTTTGGATTAAACACACACCAGCCAGACATGGTTTCTTGCAAGACTCGCAATGATTGTTCCATCCCAAATGAAAGGGAACCACCAGGGAGTATGCAGAATCACAGCGCACCAACAAGTGCAGTCAGGACTAAATATAAATTGTCAAAGGCTTTAATAAATTTCCTACGAAAATCCTGATCCATGTTGACTTCTGCATGCCATGCAATATTATAAGAATACGGCATCAGAAAATGTTGTAAATTTTCAAAATAGAAAATCGTTGCTGACACTGACTGATCCCTTCTAAATTCCGTTCGAATACACTTCAGATGCCACCAAATTGATTTATTTTTTCCAAATTTTCTCGGAGGGGGGGGGGGGGGTGCGCAGAATTCCCACCAACGGTACCCCTAGGGATTAAAGCCTTTGACAATTTATATTGATGAACAGGGTTTTTTTTTGGGGGGGGGGAGGAAGGTGTACTCTGTGCCTGTCTTGAAAAGTCTGCATCATGTAGCTGCAGTCTGTGTGAATGGCATCCTCAGAAATATGTACGCTCACTGCATATGCCAGGTATACACACCACAACTGACTCAAAATGTATGATCTTGAATAGGCTACCTCTAAATGTCTATTATAGTATCATTGATTATTCAGGAGATAATATGGTACTTTTTCTAAAAATATTTAGTCAGAATTATCCACTTCACTTGAGTAAGATATTTTTCTTTCAGTCTTCCTTTCAAAATTCCGTTGTATTGATCCTATGTTTATGTGTTTTCATGCCTGGTGGGAGGGAACCTAAAAATTCAGGAAAAGTTCGGGACATAATACGAAATATTATTACGCCTATCATGCCTATTGGCCTTACAGCGTATACAAATTGTATGACAAACAGGACAAAGCTTTTCACATATATGGATTTCAGCAGCCGTTCATCTAGATTGAGTTAAGGTAATTATCTCTGTAATTAGGGATGTAACGACTACACTAGATCACAATACCATACTATCATGATACACTTTCTATCCAATCCAACACACACATTTTCCTTGAATCCAAAGAAAAACTAAACATACTTGCATCAATTTAGTCTTAGCAGCATAAGGCCACAGTTTTTATATTTTTTGTTTAACGGAAGCACTGATTCTGTATTCTCAATATTCGAAATAAAAATGAAAGTATATTTTTCGTTTTGCGTTTTTAAAATTGCCGCCGACTCGAAAATTTTAAGCATCCGGAAACAAAAGTTGGATTTCAATGATTTAGAGCGGCACCAAAATGGCGTAAAGCATCATGGAAGACATTTTAATAGACATTCTGTTTAGTGTTTACCAGGTAGCCAAAACTCCCACATTGATTCAATGAACGGTCATCATTTAAATTATATTTGCACGTGAAGCAATTGTCCGTAGATGTACATTACCGTAAATCTGGAAATTCTTGCGTCTATTTATTTTTGCGGTTTCAAGTAAGCCTGTAGATTTATTTTTGTGATTCTAATTTTTGCAAATCCCACAGGACCAAAAATTAAAATTATAGCATATGATATTTTGCTTATTTGCTGTACAACATTGCTGCATGTTTTAATCGAAAGTAGTAAAAAAAACCTGGCAGAACAGAAAAGAAATGATTTCTATCGTATTGTCTTTATTGGCAGTATGTTTTCCGATTCAGAGCAGCTAACCTTTTGAAATGTCACAAATCCGAAATCATACGGATCGCAGATGCTTTCAGCAATGGCAGCCTCAATTAGAGAAAGTTTACTTATATTATGAAGTAATTAACTCCTTCGTTGCAAAAAAGACCCACTTCAATTGTCTATAATATAGTGGCTTATATTTCACACCTAATCAGCGATCGGCTTAGACATGTTCATGTTTACTTATGCATCGTTTACACAATGCATAGACAAACATTCCTGATATCTCTTTTGTTTTTATTAAGTATTAGTTGCTCTTTTTTATATCAAGTGATTTGTGTCACTGAATGAGACATATGCAACCCCCCCCCCCCCCTACAAAGATCGAATGTCAAAACGGTTATCAATAAAAGCCACGAATACAGGTGCGCGTACGTATCTGTTAAATTAATGTATCAGAAGCATAATTTTATTCAAGTGGATTTATTTTTAAGAAAAATATTTTTGCGAATCCATCATACCCGCAAAATTGCTAAAAATAAGTCGACAGCAAAAATAACCAGATTCACGGTACCTGTTGTATAATATATTAATGTAGAGGGTAAACGTTGTTAGTGCGATATATAGTGCAAGTCTCGCAGCTATTAATTATGAGTTCATTCATCGATTTATTATAAGACCGGAACTCGTCCGAAATATAGATAAAACTATCTCTTTATTTATTTCGTGTTATTTCGTGTGTATTTGAAGAATTAAAATTTATATATTCAACACCGACTTCGCTTGGAAGTCACATTCTATTTTCCACATCAATTGAATGTTAAAGATGCGTCCACATGGTTTACATACGTCCGTTATATTTCGCAATAGAGGGGTCGAAGGAGGTGTATGGAATATTCCCAAATGCTGATAAAGTTTTCCCCTCTTTTTACGGTCTTTTTTAACCAGCACTTGAAAATTGTCTAAATGTGGCAATGTATTACGCATCACTATGCACGGAATATACGTTGTCTTATAAGAGCTGTTCGTATAAGCGACGTAAACCTACAAACGAACTTCGTACTACGTATAGGTACGTAAAGGAACAAAATAAGGGGTGGTCCATTGGCGGATCTAGCGAGGTGGATAGGGGGGTTGCAACCCCCCCTTTGGTCGGACAAAAAAAAAAAAAACCAAGAGAGAGAGAGAGAGAGAGAGAGAGAGAGCTTGTATTTAAAAAATATATAATTTCTGTCCTTCTTAATTAACAAACTTTCAACACCAAGGTGTACAACATTTGTGACATGGAGTCTGAATATTATAATGTTAAAGATTTGAGGCTTATAAAATATTATTTGCTCCGATGCGTGTTTAGTTATAAATAGGAAATTGTGTTTACTTTACAAGGGCGTATGTAGGAGAAGGGGGGGGGGGGGGGGGCAGCGGGGGCACATACCCCCCCCCCCCCAATTTTTCAATAACAAAATTTTATGATGCATTATCATTATTTAAAATAGCAACAATAGCACAATAAATCTACAATTTTTCGGTCAATTTTCAAAATTTTTCTAAGGCTCGCTACCGCTCGCCAGTTCTTTGTAGACTTTCTGAATAATTTAGTTATTCTGATCCATCCTCAACGTACATACAACGTACAATACATTTAACTCAAACTATATGTACTTGTTAATGATAGAGGGTATAGAAAGTGTTTTTCTGAAAAGTCAATATTTTGCTATAAAAAAATTTCCCTGGCTCGCTACCGCTCGCCAGACATTTATTCATGTACTTAAAATTTAGAATTGTGCCAGAAATGTTAAAATTTGTGCATGAAAACCCATATATTTTTTTTAATCTCGTCCTCCCCCCCCACCTTTTTTTTGCTTGTTAGAAGTTGTGGGATGTTGTGCCCCTCCACATTTTCAGGCAGAACTACGCCGTTGCTTTAAAAGATAATAAAACAGAAGATATAGATTATCTTTGTGTAGTCAATAATGCACCCTTTAAGGTATTATTGCGAAACAGAAGCTTTTGATAGTATGCACTCAACATCCCCCCCCCTTTCAAAATCTTCAACCCCCCCTTTGAAAAATTCCTAGATCCGCCTATGATTTACATGTAAAATCTAATCATATTTTAAAAACGAAAATCACTTCCTCAAATAAATAAGCCCAGAGAGACAACACATCAGAATAAAAATAAACAAATCGGTATATACCCCCCCCCCCCCCGAAAAAAATTAAAGAGTAGATAAATAACAAAACAAGTCCATAGTAAGATTCCGTCTACACAACTATTAAAGTCTAGCCTAAATAGTAGAGTAGACCATAGTAATATACATGCAATGTAGCAGGGCGGGCTTTTCACACCTCGCCGCTGACGACGGGCACTTGGAGGAAAGGTGGAAGAAAAAAAAGGGGGGGGGGGGCAGTTCTTGATAGCAGAAAGTAAGTTGGTTTTTGATATAAAAATTAAAAATTTGCTCGGTAGCTCCTTGCCCCCCCCCCAACAAACGCAGCTATTGCGTTAATTCACTAGACTCTGACCTTTTTAATGTTCGGTATATACCCCCCCCCCCCCAAAAAAAAATTCAAAAATAAAAATTAAAGAGACGATAAATAACAAAACAAGTCCATAGTAAGATTCCGTCCGCACAACTATTAAAGTGTAGCCTAAATAGTAGAGTAGACCATAGTAATCATATACATATGCAATGTAGCAGGGCGGGCTTTTCACACCTCGCCGCTGACGACGGGCACTTGGAGGAATGGAGGAAGAAAACAAGTGGGGGGGGGGGTTAGGTCATGATAGCAGAAAGTAATTCCAGTTGGTTTTTGATATAAAAATTAAAAATTTGTTCGGTTGCTCCTTGTCCCCCCCCCAACAAACGCAGCTATTGCGTTAATTCACTAGACTCTGACCTTTTTATATTGCGTAATCGTACATAACTTATGTGACGACCGGGTCACCGGCGTGGAAATAAAGCAGGGGAGTGGGGTGGATGGGTTATCTTTGTAGTAGAGACATTGTCTTGTTTTCATACATTGTCTGGTTGCTTCTTTGAATTTCTAATTGTACATGTATAATTCATTCTCATGGTAAAACCAAGTGAAAAAATGCAGCTTGCTTTATTAGTAGGGAATCCAGCGCCCCCTTGCCGGGGTCAAGGGGCGAAATTTGCCGATTGTTAGCGAAAGGGCCAAAATATGGGGTTTTGGGGGAACTTCTGGGTCAGTGCGGGGATCCGCCCCACCCCCTGATTCCGCCACTGTTTATGAACCTATGACACAGAAATCTATATCTATGTGTGCCTTGGTAGGCAGTCCAAGGAGCTTTGCTGGCATTGGGACTTTGACGGGACGGGGACGTCTACTGTAATCTTCCCGACTTTTACGGCGTGGAATAAGATTTGGAACGAACGATACCATGAGATGAGATGAGCTACCAGCCATGTCGAGTGGACCGCTGGCGACCGATCGAAGTTGGAATATTTTGAAATCGTTTTTCAAATGCAGGATTGCTTTAGTCTACTGGTGTCAGAACAGTTTCCGGACAGTAACAGTTTCCGGACAGTCGTCCTTTTTAAGTACTTTGAGGAACTTATTTTCAAAATTTTGAGACAATTTTTTAGATTTTTTAAATGGAGACTTCAAATCATAAATCATATAAACAAAATGTTGTATCTAAGTTGCTTTATCACACCACCTTTTCACTCCTTTCTGCCCCATTTAAGATCGCGCACCTGGGGGAAGTCGCCGAGAACCATACTTTTTTAATCTACGTGATTTGAGAAGTTTCGGTTCTATTTTCAAGAATATTTTCACACATTCATTTGTAGATAAAAAATTGAAGAAAATAATATCCAAAAGTAATCCAGTTTGGGCTGAAATTGATCGAGATTGACAGCTTTAAAATCAGGTGTCCGGAAACTGTTCCAGTGATTTGCGAAAAATGGCCAAAATATAGGGTCATGAAATCGGTCTAGAAACCATATTTCTTGATACCATTAATATTTTCTTTCAACATGAGTATCTGTGGGAAGGGCATAGCATTATTTGAGAGAAATTTGAATGTTTTCCATAAAAGGACAGAGGAGTTATCCCCGAAAAACCCTCAAAATCGTCCGGAAACTGTTCCGACACCAGTATATCGTTAGAGTTAGGTTTTATTTATTGTAACGATCACATAGTTTCACATCGCGATAAAGCGATAAATACGATTCTCTTGTTGTCTGAGTTTCCTCTGTTTTGCATCTAACATCTATTAACAACCCCCCTTGCCACTTAAATACACTTAAACTTGCAACTTTCATCTTCTCGAAGTTCTTTTAAGGAAATGGAAAGTTAAAATTGTCTGAAACCAGTACTTGTGACTTTGATACCTGTCCTGAAAACCAATGATTTGGATAGACATGATGAGACAGACTTACTGTCTGCGCAGCTCACTTCAGACAGTGGCGGATTCAGGGTGGTGCGGAGGGGACGTCCACCCCCTGGCACTGACCCAAAATTTTCCAAAAAACCCTATATTTTGGCCCATTTTCAGTAAGAATCTCTAAAATGTGACCCTTGACCCCCCCTCCCCCCGGCAAAGGGGTAGCTGGAATCGCCACTGTCAGAAATCAGAATATTGCAGTTTTCTCCACCTTGTCGGCATATTTTGCGATTAGAATTGATATAGGGGATAGATCTCGAATTCTAATAACTAACGGTGTCATGCTAAAATATAACCATAGAAATCTCCCCATCTAAAATTATTTTCTTTCACTGTGAGCATAATATTGGTCACACAGACATACATGTATATCATACACCGTTACTTATGAGAGTTTGAGATCTATCCCACTATATAAATTTTAATCTAAAAATATGCTGACAAAGTGGAGAAAACTTCAATTTTCCAATTTCTGAAGTGAGCTGCGCAGACATTAGCTATCACATTCAGTGTTGTCACTTAACATTGACGCAGAGTAATTTTTGAAAATCGGGTAAATGAAATTATGAAATCGGAGTCTGTCCGTCCATCAGTGCGTCAACATTTTGTTTAAAGTGTTGCGTTTTAAGTTTTTTAGCTCTACTGGTCAATGACCAGTCGAGCTTTTGCGATCGCCCTGTGTCAAGCCGTCTGTCTGTCTGTCAGTTTGTCTGTCCGTCCGTTAAACTTTTCTCTGAATCTTTAATATACAAATTAAATTCTTTTTGCATTATAATGTGCCTGTGGTCTAGTTGTGCACCTGATATTTTGTTTGAGCCCCTGACCCCCAGGGTCTTGGAAAATGGGTGTGGTGTAACCCTCTCGGGTCAACAAATCATGTACTTCGCGTTGTGTATTTTACTTAGTCATTTTTAACTCGGAATAAAAAGTCCTGGTAAAGTTTTACCGTTTATTAACATACGAAAGTAACATGTTGGTTATAGCAGTATGAGAATGAATCTTATTCTAATTCTACAAAATCATGCGCACAATATATATTAGGATCCTGGGATATTTCACAATCATATGGAAATCGCCATCGAAATTCATGACTAAATTGGAATTCAGACGTATAAACAAAGTTGCCTAAACTTAGAACAAATCCTCGCCATTTCGTCTATTGCACCCAGACCTGTGACAGGCGAACTACTATAGCTTCCATTGCTGTCAATTGACCTAAGGACACCTCGTATTGACAGACGTAGGGTAACACACTTGCGGGAATGATAATCATTTCTATTACATAAAATTAGCACGTGATCGTAAAGTTAACGTTTGAAATTAGAGTTATCTTCTCCTAGACGATTGGAAATATCCCAGAAACAAAATAAATGAAAATTAATTAAAGATCAAAATACTCAATTTGCATAATTATTGTGAGGGAGAGGCCATATGGTTACAATACTCCCCCACTTAAGAAAATAACCAAGATTTATGCGACATAACAACCAATCAAATCATTAACCTGGATAAACTTCTTAACATCCATCTAAAATCTTGAAAGGCATTTTATCAAATACATAAACTTAATTTCGGTGATACTTGGTTATTTTCTAAACCCATGGCCTTGATACCACAATAATGAACCATACATCTTTTTACTACCCATTGGCGGATCTAGCGAGGTGGATAGGGGGGTTGCAACCCCCCCTTTGGTCGGACAAAAAAAAAAAAAACCAAGAGAGAGAGAGAGAGAGAGAGAGCTTGTATTTAAAAAATATATAATTTCTGTCCTTCTTAATTAACAAACTTTCAACACCAAGGTGTACAACATTTGTGACATGGAGTCTGAATATTATAATGTTAAAGATTTGAGGCTTATAAGATATTATTTGCTCCGATGCGTGTTTAGTTATAAATAGGAAATTGTGTTTACTTTACAAGGGCGTATGTAGGAGAAGGGGGGGGGGGGCAGCGGGGGCACATACCCCCCCCCCCCCCCCCAAATTTTCAATCACAAAATTTTATGATGCATTAACATTATTTAAAATAGCAACAATAGCACAATAAATCTACAATTTTTCGGTCAATTTTCAAAATTTTTCTAAGGCTCGCTACCGCTCGCCAGTTCTTTGTAGACTTTCTGAATAATTTAGTTATTCTGATCCATCCTCAACGTACATACAACGTACAATACATTTAACTCAAACTATATGTACTTGTTAATGATAGAGGGTATAGAAAGTGTTTTTCTGAAAAGTCAATATTTTGCCATAAAAAAAATTCCCTGGCTCGCTACCGCTCGCCAGACATTTATTCATGACCTTAAAATTTAGAATTGTGCCAGAAATGTTAAAATTTGTGCATGAAAACCCATATTTTTTTTTCTAATCTCGTCCTCCCCTCCCACCTTTTTTTTTTTTGCTTGTTAGAAGTTGTGGGATGTTGTGCCCCTCCACATTTTCAGGCAGAACTACGCCGTTGCTTTAAAAGATAATAAAACAGAAGATATAGATTATCTTTGTGTAGTCAATAATGCACCCTTTAAGGTATTATTGCGAAACAGAAGCTTTTGATAGTATGCACTCAACATCCCCCCTTTCAAAATCTTCAACCCCCCTTTGAAAAATTCCTAGATCCGCCTATGTGGTCTCAAAAACACATTATAAACTAATGTTACAAAATATCGTACTATAATTCATCAAAAGGGTAAATCTAGCAGCATTATCAGCGAACTTGGCGTAAAATTTTCTGTCCTAGATTTGTTTATCAACTACTGATATTCCAAGCTTTTGATGAAAAGGCCAGCATTTTTTCAGCACTTTCTGTCATTCTCCGCAAGATAATTTCTGTTTAGCAAGGAGACTTCCCCCAGAAACCCCCATCCTAGGTCCACTTTGATGTTCCTAGAAGCCCCTCCTCCAAGTGAAATCATCCTATATTCGCCCTTGATCTGTTACAACATTTCAGATCTTACTTTTGTCTATCAGAAGGATAAGTTTCTGTCCTAGATTAGTTTCTCAACTACTGAGAAACTAAAACTACCACAAACTAAAACTAAAAGGCTAAAATTCTATTTCAGTATTTTCTGCAGCCAAAAAAAGATAATTTCTGTTTGGGAGGGAGGGGCGTCCCCCAGAAACCCCTATCCAAGTCCCACTTTGATGAGGCCCCCAGACCCCTTTCCTTTTTTGATATCCCCCCAGTCAAATCTTATAGATATTTTTTCTTGATGTAACAAAATATCAGATCGTCTTGAGTACCTTTCCTTTTGATCAGACCGAAAAAGGAGAATTTAGAGAAACAGAGAAAACTTGTCTATATAAGGGGGTGTTTTGAAAGAAGAAAAGTTACGACAGAGGTGTCATTATCTCATGATGAATATGAATAGTCAAGAAATTGTTTGCTTACCTTTTCTTACATTATCGACTAAAAACTTCACACAATAAATTTAACAATTTTCTGTTCAGATATTTCAGTTTTCTGATCAGATATTTCATTTTTCAATTCCCCCTGTTTTTATGTTTTTAAAAACAAAATCTGGGTCCGCCTAGAATTCGTCTTGTATCTAGTCTGAAGACTGATAAATGAACACGTTCGTTAAAGGAAATCAAAACATATCATAGTACATGTACAAGTAGCTTAGAATTAGGAAGAAATAATGCTGGAAAACAGCGTTCCAAAGTAGAATCCACCGGCTTTCACAATCCCCTTTCACAACAACGGCGAAACCACTCTAGCTATGCACCTGTCATATAATAAAGAACAATTCATTTTTTTGCAGTAAAGAAGAAGAGAAATGCCTTTACAACTTATCATACCCCGCAATCAAATATTAAAGGGAATTTTGTTAAATTTTGTCTGTCAGTTCGTCTTTGGTTCATCACAACTCTATGAATACAGCTTGATTTATTCTATCGATGCATTGAAGCGAGATATATTCTTTAGCATGTTCAATAATGTACTTTTGAAACCAACCCTTATTTTGTTTCCTTACGTACCAATACGTAGTACGAAGTTCGTTGGTAGTTATACGTCGCTTATTCGAACAGCTCTAGAGTCACAATTACTCAGATAAAATTGTTCAAATAGATCTACATAAATACAGTTGTATAATTTACATCCAAGGGATTAAATGAAATACTATGAAAAATTAGTCAAATTGAAAATCTTTATCTTAATTTCGGCAAGAGGGGCGGATTTTATCATGTATTGAACATTCTGTAAGTATAGGCCCTATTAAAAATGTAAAATGTCGGGAGGGAAATGGGGTATGTATTGAGGAAAGCAAATCTATTTATTTATTTTTTTTTACAATCATGCATTTTGTATTTGCAAACTGAGTAAGAGCATTGGGATAATCGATTTTTATATCACACACAAATGTAAACGTCTTCAAATTGAATAGCATCATTTAAGAACAGATAAATTGGCAACATGGACCAGACAAGCACGTTTCGGGTACTCAACCCTCGTCAGTGATCCTCAAATCTATACAATGTAATATGCCAAAAAAGTATGAAAGTTACTATGTCGAAAAAGCGTATCGAAAGACGTAGCAGGATGGGTGGGATATGATGCTACAGGACCCCCGTTTTAGAAATTTCAAGAAATTTTGATAACAGAAAATTTAGAATGCGTTCAAGAAACGATCAACCGAAATTGATCGAACTTGGCTACATGTGCCCTCGGGGACTCCTGGTCCACCAGCAGTGACACTCACCAAGTGGTATAAATGTAAACGTCTTCAAATTGAATAGCATCATTTAAGAACAGATAAATTGGCAACATGGACCAGACATGCACGTTTCGGGTACTCAAACCTCGTCAGTGATCCTCAAATCTAAACAATGTAATATGCCAAAAAAGTATGAAAGTTACTATGTCGAAAAAGCGTACCGAAGGACGTAGCATGATGGGTGGGATAAGATGCTGCAGGACCCACGTTTTAGAAATTTCAAGAAATTTTGATAACAGAAAATTTAGAATGCGTTGAAGAAACGATCAACCGAAATTGACCGAACTTGGCTACATGTGTCCTCGGAGACTCCTGGTCCACCAGCAGTGACACTCACCAAGTGGCAT
This sequence comes from Pinctada fucata, assembly GCA_028142955.1. Lineage (NCBI taxonomy): Eukaryota > Metazoa > Mollusca > Bivalvia > Pterioida > Pteriidae > Pinctada > Pinctada fucata. The sequence goes on from AP027103.1 coordinate 91,597,844, forward strand.
AAATGTAAACGTCTTCAAATTGAATAGCATCATTTAAGAACAGATAAATTGGCAACATGGACCAGACATGCACGTTTCGGGTACTCAACCCTCGTCAGTGATCCTCAAATCTAAACAATGTAATATGCCAAAAAAGTATGAAAGTTACTATGTCGAAAAAGCGTACCGAAAGACTTAGCAGGATGGGTGGGATATGATGTTTGTGACCGACTAACATCGTCACTGAGGAAGTTCTACGGTCGATATGGGGAACTCGTCATACACTATGATGTCCCACTTTCCAGAATGGTGGATGATATTCTGTCATAGACCATTTGAACCATCCAACCAAAGATTGCACTCTACATCTTCCAAAATGGAAGTAACCGGATGTGGCAGTTCTGCCGAATTGAAGCGACGGGTGTTGCATGCAAGCAGGAGATGCTTACTCTTCCTTGGCACCTGGTCTCACTCTCATATCGGGAGTTCGCTTCTTTTCATATGGTGGAGGTTTTTGTTTGTTTGCTTTGGTTCCTGTTTTATCCTGATTTTGTATGCCTTCGGTTTCTGATTTTCTGGGTTATCGCTTTTGTGCTGTAAACAGGGATATGGTCATTATCCATATTTGTCATTTGTCATGCTACAGGACCCACGTTTTAGAAATTTCAAGAAATTTTGATAACAGAAAATTTAGAACGCGTTGAAGAAACGATCAACCGAAATTGATCGAACTTGGCTACATGTGCCCTCGGGGACTCCTGGTCTACCAGCAGACATACTAGGTACATGTAATTACATACATGTACACTTGAATATTGAAAATGGTACAAAACAGTAGAATTTTTTCATTTCCTCCCTCATTTTGGTCAATTCTCCCTCATTTCAGAAGGAAACCTCCCTCATTTGGGTTTTTATGCTTCTTTGTGTTGTGCACCATTAGTGAGCTGTGGAAGATATACAAGGCAGTCTGACGCTAATTGGTATACTGTACATGATAGACATCAAACTCTGACTACTTTTAATAATTACTGACAAGCTCCTCTAAATAGGCCATTGCTTACATTTCGTATAATAATATTATAAACAGCCTTGATAATACAGTAATCATTTTGGTTTCTGTCTGACATGTTCTCAAATTAAATTGTTGAGTTAATATAGATATAGAACCATCTCAGAATGAATGAAAATTCTCAAAAAGATGTTAAAAAGATTAAAAATGTAGAAATAAAAAAAAGCAATAACTTGAAAAAAATTATTTTGTGTATGGACTGTACAAATATTTGCTGTTTCATTATTTTTTTTTTATTTCGACCCCGGGTCCCCCCACTCCAATTTTTCTCAAAATCTCCTGTTAAACAAAAAATATAAATACTGTGGCCTAAAGAGGGTTCTCAAATGTTACATGGTTATGGGATATACTATTGGCTTAAATCTATACAATGTGCATTATATCAGTAAATGAAACAGAATAAATGCGTCTCAATTTGTTATACTGTGCTTGATTTTGTTAAAAACACTTAATCGTTTTGTATGCTACTGTATCAGGATATGATCGTTCCACCACTATCTGTAAGTTTACCTGGACATTCCACCACTTATGCAACAAGAAATATTATGTAATACCAGATATTGGTGGAGCGAGATCGTAAGATGTGAAAAAGCCACTTGCAAATGTTTTCCAGTTCCTAAATTTCTAACTCGCAATTCCCATTTCAAGAGTATTTCCCCTTATAATTTTCAAGGCCTGTAGAATGTAAATGAAACATCTACCTGTGTCGATTATTATAGTGATGAGATCCAGAAACGAAATGTCATATATCGCATAAACTTAACTGCCACATTGAAATATAAATATTTTACACGTCACACTCCATAAGGCTATAAAACTTACAGATTTTCGGCAAAATTTTGGTATCGTACAATAACCTCCTCGATCCCTCCAATCCTTATCACAAATACTACTTATTATAAAATGAAATAGAAGAAAATGAGAATAAGAAGATACTCGCCCACAGTGCCTTCAGAATTTTGATTTTATGACTGATTTACAAATTATTTGCAAAATAAAATCCTCAATCATTTATTATTTACAAAGAACGCATAGAAATAAGTGATGATATTCATGATATTAGTCATTTCTAAAAACTACTCAAATCATTGATACCCCTGCTTGATATTGTCTATATCTGCTCATAAATGAAATGTAATCTTTAGTCCCCTACCGGCAATGCCGAAGGGGACTCTTAGTTTTTAGCTCGCCGGAACGAAAAAGTCCGGAGAGCTAATGCCATACCCTTGGCGTCGTTGTCGTTGTCGTCGTCCGTAGACAAAATTTAACCTGGGCCATTTCTCTTGAACTATAAGGGATAGGACTTTGATATTTCACATGTAGAAACCTTGTGACGAGACCTTTGAGACCATGACCTATGACCTCTTGACCTTGGACTTTGACCTACTTTTCAAAACACTTTAACCTGGTTTCTGACAAAAACCTGTATAGGCGAGCTATGTAATCTTTCATTACCCTATGTTTATTATTATACCTCTACTGACTTTTTCCTATATAAAAAGAAACTCATTTAATTTAACTATATCCCTGAAAATCGCCTAATAAGACTATTTCCCTGCAAAGGGGTGCGTTAGTTGAGAAGGCTATTTCCCTAAGGAGTTCGTTTCAAAATGAGGCGGAGCTTCTTTTGGGTGTCAGTATCAGCCAATCAGCGCCGTTGAAGGTTGATTGGATGAAGTTATTAATACGCGAGCAAAATCAGACAAATCCGCCTTCTATCCGCTTAGCACATAAATTAATCCGTAATAAAATAAAACAATCACAAAATAAACATGTATGAGTATGATAAATGATGTTTCTGTTTATCCTATCATCAAAAAGTAATATTTTCCATTACTCAGTCATTCAGTCGTGAAGGCAAGGCAAAATCATTAGAATTTTCATTGGAACCATGTGAACCTAAGAGATATGTTTGTTTCAGTGTATAATGTTTGTTTCGGTATAGTAAAACAGTTAAAGTATACCATTGAGGGAGTTAGCACGATTCCGGTTCCCCGAGACCAGACCTATTATTGGTTCAAAAGGCATTTGTCATACATCTGTGCTTCAATGTGACTACTAATAATTGTACATGAACACTATAAAAATTATTGAGTTGGTAACCTAAACATTGTCATCGAGTATTCCCTTTTTCTAAATTCATGCCTTATTTTATCAAAGATATGTTTCTATTTTCAGTATACTAAGAAATTGAATGACATTGGATGGTCTTCCACTCATAATTGACCCTTCCGATTGCGGGAAAAAATGCAAAATTTTGTGACGTCACAATGCTTTTACCATGTGTTTACCTCGGACAAACAAGCTCCGAACCTCGGTCAAACATCGAAATTGCATTGTGACGTCATCGAATTTCTGAATTTGTTCCCGCGCTCGGAAGGGTCAATTCTACAGGTGAAACCGGTTGTAATATTTTTCTGTCATGTCAAATGAAATCAATAAGGGCAACATTTGTATTATTGATGAAAATTCTCAAAATCAGCATTTGTTTCCTATTTGATATGATAGACAATTTCATCAAATTTCATTTGACTGTTACTGCTCAATGAAGGTAAGTGAAATACAAGGCCTTAAGAAATTATATCTGCTGGTCATGCTGTCTAATTTCCTACACAATTCTTGGCTAAGTCCAAAACAAAACATTCTTTAAAAACGTATCCCATTATCTGTAGTGTTGTAACGAAAGTCGCCGATGTCGCAGCTATCGTCGCTAAAACCTGAAACTTCAGAAAGTCGCTGACTATCAATAATGGTTTTAAGAATCGATTGTCGCTGTTGAAGTTACTTTGACGTGAAATGATCTCAGTGCGAAACATTTTCACTATTATTCAAAATTAAATACTACACGCGCTCGCGATGGCAATGTTAAGGTCGAGGAGGAGCAGATTTATCCATATCCTGGGCGTACTTAGTCCGCCGTGTCGAACCATTTCTGCTTTCAAAAGAAAATGGAAACATTGAGCTGAATGCCATTTTTTGCAAGATCTGCTTGCGAACGTATCTACTGAGTAATTTTCTTCTTAAAAGATACAAAACATACAACAATTTTAAACAAGAAAAAGGTCTAATTATTCCAATTGTGACATTGATTGTACTCCTTTGATTAATGTTTCCGATAAGGCCATATCAAATCAATTAAATGTTTTTTGGATTTCCCGCACCATATTTTAAAATAATATTATAAAGATAAAATGCTCACCCGCACCACGAAATTTCTGGCTCAAGATTTTTTTAGGGTCGGTTCTGACTTCTGCAAATCTTAAAGCCTCTAGAACAAAGGAACACCAGGTTTGTAGCATCCACAGCAAAACCCCAAAACAACCAATGCAAAAACACAAAGCAGACAAGCACAAAGAGACGCGTAAGGGACAAGGAATGTCAACGCACAACACAGAAACATCAAACACAAAGGACTACACATAAACCAACGAGACCAATGGGCAACCGGTGCCGACTTAGGACGGCCAACTGCCACGGAAATAGCAGAAGGTATGGTTATCCTGGATTACCTGCGCACAACCCTCCCACTTTTCTGATTACCAAGAGGTCTCGAAGAACGTACAATTGTGGTGTAAAACAACCTCCTCACCGTCAGATGACCACACACAAAGAAGACCGCAAAACGCAGGGGCCCAAGCAACACAGATGAATATGTAAATGGATATAAAAAGAGGGCGTACGTAATACAATCCGTGCTCTGCCGCCGCGAGCTCATGTATGTTATTATTAAAGCCTCTAGAAGTCTGAGATTGTGCAAATTTCGAAGAAAATGATACTTCTTGTATTTGAAAAATTATGTTGGGATCAAATTTGTTGTCCCATCGAAAGTCACGGAGGGAGGGGGGATGTTCGAGCACATTTTCCGTAGAGCTATGTGCCAGGCTTCCTAGTCACCAGATTTCTATGGGGATTCCTTTTTGAGTACGAAAAACATCAGAAATGTATGACTGGGGTAACCTTTATCAACAATGAAATCATTTTACTCGCCCGCACCTTAAAAATTGCAATACTTAAAAAAATAAAATATATTTTCGCCCGCTCGCACCCTTTTTGCACAAGAGAATCCAAAGAACATTTAATTAATTTGGTATGGCCTAATCGATAGTAATTTTGTTCGATTTTACAACACTAATTATCTGTACATGTACACTCAGAATTGAGAAATAACAACTAGCTAGTCATGGTTTATTGTCCAGTAATTCTCCGAGTCGCATGAACAAAACAAGATTCAAGATTTCAAGATTCATTTATTTCTCATAAACCAAGTATTGGTACAGAGACAAAACATACATATAATTACCAAAACAATAAAAACATGTGACATGACAAGATAAGCAGAATTTCAACAAAAGCAGAGCAATATTTTCTAAGAATCATGTAAGAGTAGAATCTGTTTGTAAAGTTTTACAAGAAAATGTTCATTTAGCAGGTATGATGTTACAGTGCAGGTACACTGCATACAAGCTCAACAGAGGACACAAAAATTTGTTTCATATATACTAAAGTGGATTGATATAATTTTGCAAGGATAGAGCAGTTTTGACATGATTATAAGAGTATATACATGTTAGTACAGTGCATGATCAAATTTGCAGATTCATGAAATGGGCTTAAGTTTAAAAAGATTTTTATTTAATAAGAAGAGAAAAACTGCTTAGCAAAATACAGTATTATACTATCATTGGTTGATACATGATCATAAAGCAGATACAATAGTACAGTGCATGATCGAGCTGATCTGCAGATGAAAAATTGTATATTTATTGATTGGAAATTTTAAAAGTAATTTGAGAAACAGTACTATCATAAATGAAAATTGCAGTTATTTATAGATGAAATTTGCATATTTCAATAAGTACATGATCATAAGAGCAGGTACAGTAGTACAGTGCATGACCAAATTAGAAAATGCAGGATGCTTAAATACATTTCAATTATTAACACTTTACTTTCACATTGTGCAATACATGATGATAAAAGCAGGTACAAAAGTACAGTACATGACCGATTTTATGGAGACACAGTATTATTTATAATTTTAATGAATTTGCACAGTTTTTTAAGATTTGAGATATTATCACTCTGACATATTGTTTTTATTTTCAAATTATTCACTCTTCTACAATAATAATTACCAAGTAGACTTTTCCTTTCATTTCTTAACAATTTACATTCTAAAATACAGTGAAATATATCCCCCATTTTATTTTCTAGACATAAATTGCAAATCCTATCTTTTCTTTCCAGATTATACCATCGGCCTGTTTCTATCGGTAACCAATGATTACATGTCCGAAATCTACATAAACAAGACGACAAATATGGATAATGACCATATCCCCGTACACAGCACAAAATCGATAATTCAGAAAATCAGAAACCGAGGCATACGAAATCAGGATAAAACAGGAACAAAAGCAAACAAACAAAAACCTCCACCATATGAAAAGAAGCGAACTCCCGATATGAGAGTGAGACCAGGTGCCCAGGAAGAGTAAGCATCTCCTGCTTGCATGCAACACCCGCCGCTTCAATTCGGTAGAACTGTCACATTCGGTAACTTCCATTTCGGAAGACATAGAGTACAATCTTGGGTTGGATGGTTCAAATGGTCTACGACAGAATATCACCCATCATTCTGGAGAGTGGGACATCATAGTGTATGACGAGTTCCCCATATCGACCGTAGAACTTCCTCAGTGACGATGTTAGTCGGTCACAAGCATATCCCTGACTGAGAAGTTAATCTGAAAGACGCCTAGCTCTCAGAACAAAATCCGTATATTTGGTACTTGCTCTGGCATAGCGTATCAACTGAGATATGAACACGCCATAAGCAGGCGATGAAGGAATGTTGCTACTCAGAAAAGGAAAGTTTGTAATGCTGAAATTGAAGTCGTCGCTTTTGTCATAGAGTGAGGTGTTCATGTGACCATCAGTGTCGTAGGACAACATTATGTCCAAATAGGATGCTGAATTATTTGTCTCTGTAGTTTCTTTGACTTCAAGCTCTGAAGGATAGATGCTGCTCAGGAAATCCGCGAATTTTGGATTATTGATGGACAACACATCGTCTAACTCTATTTTAATAGTCAAATATATCTAAATAGCTTTCAAATTTGAAGTCATCTTTAAAAATCCTATAGTTTAAAATTTTTGGTGAACAGTCTACATCAGCCTTCCATAATTGGAGAAACTGGTCCTGCAATACATTTTTTACTTTATCTTTTATCCATCTCTTTTCATAATACCCCTGAAACTGCCAAACATTACTTAGACCACAGTTATCAAAGATATTTTTACAAAATTTACCCATGGTGATAGATACTGATCATTTTCATCACTACCCAGCATTATTTTGTACATTATTTTGCTATATTTAGTATTTTTTCCATATAGTAAGTTTACCCAGTAGCTAATTATTCTACATTTGATACTGATTTCCAATGGGTAAGCCCCCAGTTCCCCATATACCATGAATCTATGTGTAGATTTCTTTAGATTCAATAACAATTTACAAAATTTTAGATGTATTCTCTCAATAAATTCACAATTTGTATATCCCCATATTTCACATCCGTAGATTAAGATTGGTTTCACTATCTTGTCAAATAGGTCATACCTACAGCTTACAGATAAATCTAAATCTCTCCCCTTTTTTCAGTATTTCATACATTGCATAATTTGCCTTTTTTATATTATTTTTCTTTGTGTTTGTGGAAGAACCATTTTTATTAAAGATGACTCCTAAGTAATTGAACTCATTTTTATACTTAATGTGTTGATCTCCAAAGTGCAGCAACTCAATTGGTGGAGCTGACCTTGAGAGGACAATGACTTTGGTTTTATCTATATTTACCTTTAGTTTCCAAAAAATGCAGTAATCATAAAATACATTTAGTTGCAGCTGTATATCATCATAAGATTCAGAGAAAAGGACGGTATAATCTGCGTAAAGGAGAATAAATAGCTTCAGAAAAATGCCTAGTTTTTCTTCTATTTCATCAGTCAAACTTGTTATCCCTTGAATATGACTAGAACTCATAAATTCTTCAAGGTCATTGAGATATAGTGAAAATAGAAAAGGGGAAATATTTCCCCCCTGCCTTAAGCCATTTTGACATGGGAAATACATGTAACTTGTTTTATCTTGATTGTAGACAATTCTTGATACATTACATTCATTATTCTATACATTTTACCATTGATGTGATTTAAAAGCATTTTATACCATAACCCATTTCTCCATACCCTATCAAAAGCTTTTTCAAAGTCTATAAATACAGCATATAGTTTCTTTTTCTTTCTTTTAAGTAAATTTAGAATCGAATACAGAACAAAGATATTGTCGATTGTTGAAAATTTTTTGCGGAATCCAGCTTGATTTTCACAAATAAGGGATAATTCATCAGCAAAATTATTTAACCTATTATTCAAAACTGCAGTAAATAATTTTCCAAAACAACTCACGATTGTAATTGGCCTATAGTTTTTAGGATCTCTACTGTCACCTTTCTTTTTAAAAATTGGAATAATATTACCAAACATCCATTCATCAGGAAATTTTCCTGAGTCGACAATCAAATTGAATAATTTAACATATACATTTATCATTTTATCTTTAGAATTCTTGATGTACTCATTTACTACTTCATCATTTGCTCTTGCCTTATCACTTTTCAGCATATTGATTGCTTTTTCTACTTCGTCTAATGTAATTTCTTCAATTAACTTTAGCAACATCCCTTCATCGCCTGCTTATGGCGTGTTCATATCTCAGTTGATACGCTATGCCAGAGCAAGTACCAAATATACGGATTTTGTTCTGAGAGCTAGGCGTCTTTCAGATTAACTTCTCAGTCAGGGATATGTTTGTGACCGACTAACATCGTCATTGAGGAAGTTCTACGGTCGATACGGGGAACTCGTCATTCACTATGGTGTCCCACTCTCCAGAATGGTGGGTGATATTCTGTCATAGACCATTTGAACCATCCAACCAACGATTGTACTCTATTTCTTCCGAAATGGAAGTTACCGGATATGACAGTTCTACCGAATTGAAGCGGCGGGTGTTGCATGCAAGCAGGAGATGCTTACTCTTCCTGGGCACCTGGTCTCACTCCCATATCAGGAGTTCGCTTCTTTTCATATGGTGGAGGTTTTTGTTTGTTTGCTTTGTTTCCTGTTTTGTCCTGATTTTGTATGCCTTCGGTTTCTGATTTTTGAATTATCGATTTTGTGCTGTATACAGGGATATGGTAATTATCCATATTTGTCATTTTCATTACTTTCATTAATATCTAAATCAAAGAATTCCGTGTCTTCATTATCATTATTCATATTCAGATCTTTGAAGAAGTTAAAAAGATTCTCAATTTCAATCGGCATAGATTTTTTATCATTTTGTTTAGTATTCAGTAATTTCCAATATTCCTTTGGATTGTTTGTTTTGAGGTTTTTAATTTCATTTTTCATTTTCTCTCTGTAGTTTCTCATACTCGAGTTCATTTTTCTTTTATAATTTCTTTCTGCATCTTTTAAATGTGTAAACGTTTCATCTGTTTTATTATTTCTGTATGTCCTTTTTCTTTTCCTGTAAGCTTTTCTAGCTGTTTTACATTCTGTATCGAACCAGGGCTGAAAGGGTTTTCGCTTAATTCTATTTGACAATTTCTTAGTCTTTATTGCATATGTTCCAAAAGTTTTAATGGCAGCTTCTTTTAAAATATCTGAAATATTTTTAACGATTCCATTTATATTTGGATCAGCTTCTTGGGACAGCAAACAAAGATCATTATTTACTTGTTCTATAGTTTCGTCATTGAGATTTTCTATATAATAGGTTTTTTTTCAAATTATCCCACTTCTTAATTTTTACTGATTCAGTTTCAGAAATAATACGTTCTTCTGACATGTAGCCTCTCATTAATATTTTCACATTTTAATGCAAAGGATAGTGGACAATGTGCATCAGAGAACAGACAGCTAAAATCATGAACATTAAAATCACAAATATTTGTTATGCACACAGGTGAACATATAACATAATCAACAACACTAGAGTTTTTGCATGTATAGTTTCCGCTATTTTGCCCAAAACGACCATTACAGATTAATAATTGGTTATATCGACACATATCTAGTAACTGATTTCCAAAATTATTCTTTTTTACATCTTTATTATTTCTGTCACCTTGGACATTTAAGTTATCCAATATATTTAAATTTGTTTCAAATATTTCAGAGAAAACATCTTTATCATTTTCAATAATCAAAAAATCATCATCATGGCCTGTCCTGGCATTAAAGTCACCCATAAGACATATATGGTCATATTTGCCTTTAAGATTTAAAGTCTCATTTTCTAATTCACAGTAAGGATCTCCAATACAATATCTAGAACTCTCAGGAGGAATATAGATTATCCCAAAATATAGCATCATTTTCTGTTTGTAACAGCATCTTGTCAATCTTATACCATAGAACGTATTTACAATCAGTTTCTATACATGTAATACATTTTTCTAAGGAGTCCTTATAGACTAAAGCTATTCCACCTGACTTTGACCTTTTACATGTATTGCGATTTTTCATTTTAACATTATAGCCAGGTACATTTATTCGATCAAAATCATCCATTCTAGTTTCGACAAAACAACATTTATCATATTCAGAATTAAACTTTGAAATTCTGGGTATAATGACTTTTTCAACAGACCACATACATTTCAGGTTATAAAATGGAGCTCAGACCTACTTGGTGAGCTTTGATCACCACATAAACATGATAAACTACGTGTATCACTTGTACTAGAATTACAAGAAGTGTTATTGTTATCTTGAGGTAGCTGCCCTCTGTCGCAACCCCTAGTCGTACACTGGTGTCGAACCAACTCTAAAACGCTTGAACGGTGGTCGGGTACCTTCACTTAATGAACTGCTATTCTGGGATCTAGCACGGATAGGCGTGGATTGCACCGTTGGGCTGTCTGCAGTTAACGGTTCATTCGGAACATCAACTAATTGGCTTTAACATACGTTAACATACAATCTGTCACGTACAAGTGAAACTCGCGACGATTTCTTTCTTTCAGCTTTCGCAATCGGATAGAGGCGTCTTCGTCTATCTTCGATTTCCTGCGGATATTGTTCCGTTATCCAGTACGGTTTATCCTTCAACTTTCTTGCAGCATTTTTAACCATAAGCAAATCGTCATTGTGGATAAATCGAGCGATAATTCATCTAGGCTTCCCTCGACGTTTTGGATCGGATCTGCTCCCTATCATGTGTACATTTGCAAACGCTATATTGTACGCATCTACGTTCAAATGATCGTTCATGAATGAGCGCAATGTGGTATAACAGTTCTCATTTTCGAACTCCGGGATTCCGCTAAAGATGAGGTTGTGTTTCATATTACGACATTGCATGTCAATAATTTTACCCTGCATTTCTCCCATCTTCGCTTGTAGCTCGGTATTCTGCTGCTTAAGGTTTTCAATCTCTCCCTTGGCTGCCAAAATATCTTTCTCCTTCTCCTTCTCGTTCTGTATAATGACATCTGTTTTCACTTTGAGATCGTCGAAAAAATTGCTATTTTCTTGCAAATCCTTTTCAAAGACATCTGCTCTGCTCTGCAAACCAGTTACTTTACCTTCTCTTTCTTCAATCTTTTTATCTAGTGATTGTAATTTAATACAAAGTTCTTTTATCTCATTTGTGTCCTTCTCGATCACAGTGTTTTGATTTTCTATGCGTGACAGTTTAGCGTCCATTTTCTCCATAATTGCGAGCACATTACTGAGCATTACAACAAATTCTGGCTGATGTTGTATCGTATCACTTCTACCTGCGACATCATGTTCGAATAGAACACTTTGATAATCTCTTAAGACCTCAGAGGTATTTAGGTCACTGGCCATACAGTAGTACAAGTCCTGTTTTTTCTACCTGCGCGTTACTCAAGCGAGTCCGTGAATCGGGCATATGTGGAAAATCAATTCACACTAAATTTGAGATAATGAAGGCGATTTGTCAGCCACGTCCCATATACTCTGCATCTAAGAGGTAATAACAAGTTCATGCTCCCTATGAATACAAGAATTCTGCGGGGATAGGGTGGTTATAGACATTTTCCTACCTCGCATCTCTCCCAAGAAAAAAAAAAAACTACGTCCGCCATCTTAACATGTCACGTGATCACGTCAAACAAATTATCACGGGGCGGCGAAGCGGCGAGGTAATAATTTGATTGGCTCATGCGACAAGGGGAATTACTGGATAATAAACCACGGCTAGCTAGTTGTTATTTCTATTCTATTTATATTCTGATTACAAGAGATGACAAGTAGTGTATGTAGTTTTTAAAGAAAATGAGCGCGTGAGAGTATGCGTGTGAGGAGGCATGACTTATCTGGCCATGAATATGTTGGAGAATAGACCACGGGCGAGCTCTATAGCACATATAGTGAGAAAATTGCAAGTCATATTAGAATATTGGTTAGAAATTAATTTCACTTCATTGCACATTGATTTAAGTGTGACAGTATAAAAAAATGATTCATCACTTTAAAAGTATTATGACACACTTGCACCCATATTTAGACATACTTATCATAGTATCTCAATGTTTCAGTTTGTATCTCTGTCCACCTCCTCTAAGTACTGTGTGCCACAGTGTCTGAGAAGCTGACTAAACCCCCATGCCGTAGGAATTTCTTCAATTTATCATTTTTATTGACTATGACCAGCATAAAGTAGCCATCCTGTCTGTCTGTCTGTCTGTCTAAGCTCATTTGTTCTAAACCCTTGTCCTGCATCAGAATCTGATCATATATCATTCGAATGTTTAGTAGGATAGATCCTCTGGGACAAAGGAACTTAAGGTCAATTATCAAAGGTCAATGTTATTTTCATGCTAAAATAATTTCTTTTGCAATAAAAATTTTAAAGAATGTAGCATAGTACTCCGTAGGGAAGTTTATATAATAAAGAACAATACATGGAGTGTTTATTGTTACGTGTGTTTATCATAAAAAAATTCAAAATTCATTAAAAATCAGTGTTTCGTCCAAATGGTCTGACAATTCTAATTAAAGTTTTAATGATAGAAAAATGTATAATCATTTACATGTAGTACTGGTTTTCAGATTTTTCATTGCGCCGATGATAAATTTTGTGCCAAAGGGGGAGGAGGTTGTTACACATATATTCAGGTGATTATTAGACTGCTTATGGGTATTTCATCATGTATCCCACAATTGTTTATAAGGATAGCCCCTTCAGGTCACAGATTAGATTGGGTTTTGCTTGACTCCCACCTATTCCACTGGATGATGCCTGTGCAGTACTGTGACAACACTCAAATAACCTATTACATGTAGTTTACATGTATTCATATATAATATTACCGCAAGTTAATCGGTTTCATAATTAATAATATGGTGATTTGAGATAGAAATTCGAAACCATCATCGTTGATTTATAATAATTATACGTTTGACAGGTTTAAACTACAAACATGGATATACTAAATATATAAGTAGGCATTATATCTAGGAGATGTCATTGTTTGCTGGTTTCAGACACTTTTGGGCTAGATTTTCTTAAATCACCATATTATTATTACGGAACCGATTAGCTTGTAATAATAATAATTAACCATAATAATAATAATAATAATGATACGTTTTAGGCCCGCTTATGTATCGGACAAATAATAACATGTTTATGAAGAAAAATCGGGACCCGATTCCGATTATTTACATGCACATAAGCGACCCTAACCTGTTTTGAAAATCCCTTACAACTAGTATGGATATAGCTTGTGCAGAAAATAATTATTTTCCATCTTTAAATATTAGTAGTATTTGATTATAAGCACTGAAACTTTGATTGAGCATGTAGAAATCTAGAAATGCATTTTCAACTATGTAGAGGAAATTCGCGGACCCAAGCGAGCCAGGCGAGCTAAATCTCCAAGGAAAACAAGATGGATACCGAGGCTGCATTTTCCGCGCGACGCTGAAAATGGAGCTGAGTATAACCTTCTTTATGCTGAATTAATTCATTTCAATTAGGTAAGCTACTTAAAGGGAAGTTATGTATTTGATTTCATTGGAGCTTAACAGAAATTGTAATCCGAGGGAGACGGTGCAAGGCATACCCGGTCCAACTCAACTGCTCAATGATCGTCTGCAGGCTGACAGGTGCGAGTAAAAATTTTCACAGTCATCGCGAAACCTCACTAGCCCAACCACCCTGGCTACCAAAAATTTCCTCGGGCTACTAATATTTGCTCAGAGGCCCCCAACTGCACTGGGGGCACATACAATTTTTGATGGGAAACACTTGCGAGGCCCCAGTGATTTTTTTTACCCTTTTTAATAGCCACCTGTACCTTTTCATTTGGGAAAGTATGCGAAATTTTGGAACAAAGTGGTAAAATCTAGAAACAAAATTTCTTTAAAGAAACGTTAAAATTGTTTGTTCAAAACAGCAATTTTCATTTAATTATCACCATGTTACAGATCAAACATTTTAAAGCCTTCATACTTTTGGGGTACGAATTTACGATTGTCAGGAAGTGGAACACGTTTAAACAAGATAAAAAAAGCTCATCAAAATCCGAGTCGGATGTGTAAGTGTTGTGTTCAGAAATTGATTGAAGCGTTTGACAATTATATTGATTAACAGGTTGTTTTTTTTTATTTTGGGGAAGGTGCCAGTGCCTGTCTTAATTGACCTTTCAGATTGCCGGAAAAAAATGCAACATTTTGTGATGTCACAATGCTTTTACCTCGAACAAACAAGCTTCGAATCTCGGTCAAACATCGAAGAATGGGGGAGATCTCCAACAAGACCCCGTTGCAGCATCAACAGCAGAACACCAAAACACCCGATGCAAAAACACAAAAGACGAGCACAGTACGTGTTGGAAAAAAGACACAAGACATGTAAACATCAAACACAAAAGACTACACATAAACCGACGAGACCAATGGGCAACCGGTGCCGACTTTGGACGGCCATTTGTTTCGCAAGTAGCAAATGGTGTGGTTATCCTGGATTGCGTGCGCACAACCCTCTCACTTCTCCAATTACCCAGAGTTCTCGAAGAACGTACAGTTGTGGTGTAAAACATCCTCCTCGCTGTAAGATCATCACACAAACAAGACCGCGAAACGTAGAGGCCCCAGAAACACAAATGAATATGTTAATGGATATAAAAAAAGAGGGCATGCGTAATACAGTCCGTGTTCTGCGGGCTGTAGCGAGCTCATGTATGTCATCACCCGAGGAGTCCGACTGACATTCAGAGAGGACAGGTGGTCGGGGCCCTGTCTTCTCTAAAGAGGTTTGGACAGGGCCCGTCATGGAGTCCCGTCGTCACAGTCAGTCAGAGTGCAAGTCTCAAGGATGCGCTTGTACAAGACTGTAGATTGGTCAAGTACCAAGCCTAGTGTCCGTCTGATGACATTAGGATCATATCCACGGTATAAAAGGCGTTTGATGATTCTGACGCATTTTCGATGGTTATGCTGCCTACCTTTGATCCTTCTTATTTTGTTGATCATATCACCATAAAAGACAGGTTGTGTACTACCCAAAGTAATGTACTCTGTTGCGTGTACAGATCCGAATTTTAAAAGAATGTTTAACGTCTTCAAATTGAATAGCATCATTTAAGCACAGATAAATTGACAGCATGGACCAGACATGCACGTTTCGGGTACTCAACCCTCGTCAGTGATCCTCAAATCTAAACAATGTAATATGCCAAAAAGTATGAAATTTACTATGTCCAAAAAGGGTACCGAAAGACGTAGCAGGATGGGTGGGATATGATGCTGCAGGACCCACTTTTTAAGTTGACTGTAATTTTTGTAAAATTTCCAGAAAGTCTTAACAAGTTTATGAAAACGGAAACCTTGACCTAAAAGTTTTTTGGTAATTTGTAAATTTCTACTGTGAAAATCCAAAATATCAGTACATGCTCTAGCGTACCGGATGAGCTGTGATATGTAAATGCCGTATTACGGTAATCTTGGAACATCACCGTCAAGCCAGGGGAAATTTACTATGTTGAATCCAAAATCATCCCTTTTGTCATATACACTTGTATGAATCTTTCCGTTTACAATTTTGATATTTAGGTCCAAAAACGGTGTTTCTGTATTTGAAAGGTTTGACTTGTTAAGGGCTAATTCTTGTGGATAAATTTCATTCTTATATAATTCAAAAGCAGGATTGTCAATGGTTAGAATATCATCCAGATACCTAGAAGTATTATTGAATCATTTTAGATCGAAATTGCATTGTGACGTCATGGAATTTTTCTAATTTTCCCTGCGTTCGAAAGTCTGCATCAATCATGTATAAGCTCAATCTGTATGAATGGCATCCTCAGAAAAATGTGCGTCTGCTAAACATAACAGAACCAAGTTACTCACTCGCAATACCGCAACTTGAATTTTTTTTTATAACCCGTTATAATTGATTTTTTTTATCAAGAAATTTGTGGTTCGATTTCCGTGTTTTCTTTGTCACATTATTAGCCAATTATCTGCTATTTTCTCTTGATAAATTGACCTACATTAATTTTTTCAAATAAGTGACCTGAATTATTCAGTCTCTCCGAAAACTTTTTTCCAGCGGATTTTACTAGTTTTTTGTATAGTTTCTTAAAGAATTTCTACTAGCCCAGAAAAAAATTGGTAGCCTCGGGCGTCGCAGAGTTCTTGAAATCTTCCCATGAAATGTCGGATATTTTAGAGTTTTTAACGGTCCAAATGATAAATATGAAATGAGGTTTTTATCGGTTCAAATAATTTATAGACACAATGTGAGTTTTTATCGGACTTAATAATTTTTTATTCTCAAATCCGATAAAACCGATACATTTTATGAACTCTGGAGTTGGGCTGGTGAGTTATTGGAAAGACTGCTTGAAATTATTAAGATATTTTATGATGATTATATTATGTAACTATATATTCAGAACATGTAAATCGTGTAAATTGTTATGATTATTGGGCATTGAAATCTACAGGCTTGATTGAAATTCGAGAAAAATTTGGAATGGCCGATAAATGCATATTGCATCTGCCAAAATGAAGCTATTGCTTAAGAAATAAGAACTAGCTAGCCATGCTTTGTTGTCAAGCAATTCCCCCAGTTGCATGAACCAAACAAATTATCACCAAGCCGCGAAGCAGTGAGGCCAGGGATTAATATACCTCTGCGTCCTGCGTTACTCATGCATAAAATTTCCCCAGGACCCATTGATTCCAGATCGTGCGTCCCACCGTACGCATTATTCATTTTTGTACAATGTGTCCCCTTTAGTTCATCGTTCTCGACATTGAAAGTTTCATGTAAAATTACTGTCTCGTGTTTATATTTTGTCTGGTAATTTAAACC
Source organism: Pinctada fucata (assembly GCA_028142955.1). NCBI lineage: Eukaryota > Metazoa > Mollusca > Bivalvia > Pterioida > Pteriidae > Pinctada > Pinctada fucata. The sequence continues at coordinate 91,615,318 of AP027103.1, forward strand.
TTACAGAAGGTTGATCTATCCATGGTATTGTAAGAGACAATTTTGCACATCAAAATGTTTGGATATAAATCATTATGTTATTTGCGGTCCGATGCGAGTCTAACTTCTTATCGTTCCGATTCAGAGGTACATGTAACGCAAAAATTCTTCCATGCCGTGGTGAACTTTGCAGGATAATATGAATCAACAAATTCAAATTATTTAATTCACACCTAAGTGTAGTAAGTACCGTCTTCATACACCATATATAATTGGTTTTTACTATACACATGTACGAAACCTCACATGCATAAATAAAGCAACTAAATAAACAACAAATTACTTAATTTGGCAAATTTTACATTAACTTTTAGATTGAATTTTGTGAGATACATGTTTTCATATCACTTCTATTCTCGAGCTTAAGACGCAGCGAAGAAAATACCCTTTATTATACGCCCGTCATTTGACGGGACGTATTATGGTATGGCGAAGTCCGTCCGTCTGTCCGTCCGCTTATGGAACGCAATAACTTGAATATGTGTGAACAGAGTTTTATGATATTTGTACATTGTGATCAGACTGTGGAGAGGAAGCCGCCTTTCAATTTTTAGGTTAATCCGATTTGTCGTAACGGAGTTATGGACTTAGAATTTAAAAAATACTGTGAAAATATGCTAAAATAGTTAAAAAGTCTTTAACAATCTATTTTTGGTTGAAATGTTTTGAAATTTTGTATACGTTAAGTAGAAAGGATGTTCTTTGTCATATGTTATGGGTTTTTAATTTTTTTGTCGCATAACCGAGATAGTATGTGTAACGTGTGTGATGGGAGAGGAGGGGTTATATGCACATACATGTTAAGCTAAGTGCAAAATATAGGCGCATGAAATGCAATAACTTGAATATGCGTCAATAGATTTTCACGATATTCATACTTTATTGATTGGACTGAGGAGAGGAGAGGAAGCCGCCTTTTGATTTTCAAGTTCATCCAATTTGTTGTTACAGAGTTATGGGACTTAGATCTTTAAAATACAATGAAAAAAGTACTAAAATTGTTCAAAAATTCTTTTAAAATCTATTTCTGGTCGAAATGTTTTGAAATTTTTGTATCCTTTAAGTAGAAAGGATGTTCTTTGACTTATGTAACGGTTTTTAATGTTTTTGTCGCATAACCGAGATATAATGTGTAATGGGGGGCTATATGCAGATACATGTTAAGCTAAGGGCAAAATATAGGCGCATGGAACGCAATAACTTGAATATGCGTCAGTGGATTTTCACGATATTCATACATTATGATAAGACTGAGGAGAGGAAGCCGCGATTTTCAGGTTCATCCAATTTGTTGTTACAGAGTTATGGGACTTAGATTTAGATGATGAAGCTCTACTGAATGAGCCAAAGAGATGTCCCACTTGCCCAATCTAGTACAAGCGCCAGTTTACTACACTACTCTCCCCTTTCAATTTTGGGCCTCCCTATCCCTCCTCGACAACCCTCCTACCCACCATCTCTCCATGGGATTTATGTTGGGCGCCATTGTAGAAAACACGAGACTACCCCCACCTGGGATCGAACTCGCAACTTTCTGATGTTAAGTCCGACGCTCTACCGAATGAGCCAAAGAGACGTCTCACTGGCCCAGTCTAGAACAAGCACCAGTTTACTACAGTATTTGCTGTATTGTTATTGCACGTCATGCAGAAGTCAACATGTTCAGAAATTGATTGAAGCGTTTGACAATTATATTGACTAACAGGTATTTTTTTCTATTTTGGGGAAGGTGCCAGTGCCTGTCTTAATTAGCCTTTTTCGCATAACTGCGGTCCAGTTATTTTGGACGGCAAAATAACTACTTTTCCCGCAATATGACGTCAAGGAAATCAATCTTTAACTGTGACGTAACGAAAGTCGGTACTTGCCGTCCACAAAATGCTAGTCACGCAGTTACGTGAAAAAGGCTTATTAATCCTTCCGATTGCGGGAAAAAATGCAAAATTTTGTTTTGACGTCACAATGCTTTTACTTCGTACAAACAAGCTTCGAATCTCGGTCAAACATCGAAATTGCATTGTGACGTCATGGAATTTTTCTAATTTTTCCTACGTTCGAAAGGGTCAATTTATAATAAGTCTTCATCGATCATGTATAAGCTCAGTCTGTTTGAATGGCTTCCTCAGAAAAATGTGCGTTTGTTAAATATAACACAACCAAGTTACTCACTCTCAATAATGCAACTTGATTTCTTTATGACCCTTTATAATTTATTTTTTTAATCAAGAAATCAATTTTGTGGTTCGATTTCCGTGTTTTCTTTATCACATTATTAGCCAATTATCTGCTATTTTCTCTTGATAAATTGACCAAAATTATTTTTTTCAAATAAGTGCAGACCTGAAATTATTCAGTCTCTCCAAAAACTTTTTCAGCCACAAGCCCGAAGAAAAATTTTACTAGTTTATTGTATAGTTTCATAAAGAATGTCTATTAGCCCAGAAAAAAATTGGTAGCCTCGGGCGTCACAGAGTTCTTGAAATATTCTTCCTATATTGAAATGTCGGATATTTTAGAGTTTTTAACGGTCCAAATGATGAATAGAAAATGAGGTTTTTATCGGTTCAAATAATTTTTAGACACAATGTGAGTTTTTATCAGACCAAATCATTTTGTATCGGCAAATCCGATTAAACCGATACATTTTATGAACTGAGACTGGAGTTGGGCTACTGAGTTATTGGAAAGACTGCTTGAAATTATCAAGATATTTTATGATGAATATATCATGTAACTATATATTCAGAACATGTAAATTGTTATGATTATTAGGCATTGAAATCAGTACAGCCTTGATTGAAATTAGAGAAAAATTATGGAATGGCCGATAAATGCATATTACATCTGCCAAAAAAAAAACCAACGATTGCTTAAGAAATAACAACTAACTAGCCATGGTTTGTTGTCCAGTAATTCCCCCAGTTGCATGAACCAAAAAAATTATCACCGAGCCGGTAAGCAGCGAGGCCAGGGATTAATTTACTTCTGCGTCCTGCATAATTCCCCAGGACCCATAGATTCCAGATCGTGCGTCCCAACGTACGCATTATTCATTTTGTAGAATGTGTCCCCCTTAGTTCATCGTTCTCGACATTGAAAGTTTTCTGTAAAATTACTGTATAGTGTTTATATTTTGTCTGGTCATTTAAACCTTACAGAAGGTTGATCTTGTCCATGGTATTGTAAGAGACATTGTTGCGCATCAAAATGTTTGGATATAAAAGTTATATGCAGTCCGATGCGAGTCTAACTTCTTATTATTCGGATTCAGAGGTACATGTAACGCAAAAATTCTTCCATGCCGTGGTAAACTTTGCAGGATAATATGAATCAACAAATTCAAATTGTTTAATTACACCATATATAATTGGTTTGTACTTTACACATGTACGAAGCTTCACATGCGTAAATAAAGCAACTAAATAAACAACAAATTACTTAATTTGGCAAATTGTACTTGTTGGAGATCTCCTCCCTTCTTTTTAGATGGAATTTAGTGAGAGACATTGTTTTATTTCTATTTTTTCTGGACTATAATGATCTCGCGGACATAAAACGCCGCAAGCCATTCATATCACTTCTATTCTCGAGCCTAAGACGCAGCGAAGGAAATGACCCTTTATTATACGCCCGTCATTTTGAAGGGACGCATTATGGTATGGCGAAGTCCGTCCGTCTGTCCGTCCGCTTATGGAACGCAATAACTTGAATATGTGTGAACAGAGTTTTATGATATTTGTACATTGTGATCAGACTGTGGAGAGGAAGCCGCCTTTCAATTTTTAGGTTAATCCGATTTGTCTGTCCGCTTAAGGAACGCAATTAATTGAATATGCGTCAACAGATCTTTTATGATATTTGTACATTGTGATCAGACTATGGAGAGGAAGCCGCCTTTCGGTTTTTAGGTTCATCATATTTGTCGTTACGGAGTTATGGGACTTAGAATTTTAACATACTGTGAAAATATACTAAAATAGTTAAAAATTCTTTAAAAATCTATTTTGGTCGAAATGTTTTGAATTTTTATATTCCTCAAGTAGAAAGGATGTTCTTTGACATATGTAACGGGTTTTTATTTTTTTTTCGCAGAACCGAGATATTATGTGTAATGGGATGGAGGGGTTATATGCACTCACGTTAAGCTAAGGGCAAAATATATAGACGCATGAACGCAACAACTTGAATATGCTTCAACAGTTTCACGATATTTATACATAATGATTGGACTGTGAAGAGGTAGCCGCCTTTTGATTTTCAGGTTCATCCAATTTGTCGTTACAGAGTTATGAGACTTAGATAACTAAAATAAAGTGAAAATATACTGAATTAGTTTAAAATTCTTTAAAAATCTATTTCTGGTCGAAATGTTTTGAAATTTTGTATACTTCAAGTAGAAAGGATGTTTATTGATATATGTAATGGGTTTTTAATTTTTTTGTCGCATGACAGAGATATTATGTGTACTGGGAGGGGGGTTATAGTCACATACATGTTAAGCTAAGAGCAAAATATATGCGCATGGAGGTCAATAACTTGAATATGCATCAATGGATTTTCACGATATTCACACATTATGATTGGACTGAGGAGAGGAAGCCGCCTTTTGGTTTTCAGGTTCATCCAATTTGTTGTTACAGAATTTTGGGACTTAGATTTATAAAATACAATGAAAATGTATAAAAAAATGTTCAAAAATTCTTTAAAAAATCTATTTCTGGTCAAAATGTTTTGAAATTTTGTATACTTCAAGTAGAAAGGATGTTCTTTGATGTATGTAACGGGTTTTAATTTTTTTGTCGCATAACTGGGAAATATGTGTAATGAGGGGGGGATTATATGCACATACATGTTAAGCTAAGGGCAAAATATAGGTGCATGGAACGCAATGAATTGAATATGCATCATCCGATTTTCATGATATTTGTACATTGTGATCAGACTTTGAAGAGGAAGACGCCTTTCGATTTTAATGTCCACCGATTTGTCCTTATGGAGTTATGGGACTTAGATATTTTGATGTTGTGAAAAAATCCCAACAGGCGTATCTTGCTGCATGAGCGTAGGCTTTATAGTACTTGGGACCCATAAAATTCTGCTGACCCATTGGTCAAATTTCATTGGGTCCAAAGGACCCATTTAGATCAAATTGTAGATTAATCTCTGGCGAGTTGATAATTTGATTGGTTCATGTGACAAGGGGATTACTAGACAACAAATCACAGCTTGCTAGTTGTTATTTCTATTCAAATATTGTTCTGCACATACTTTATAGCACGTGAAGGGGCAGAGTTTAGCGAACTGGAAATACACCAGGCGCGTATTATAGTACATATTGGGAGAAAATCTCAAGCCATGTTAGAATTCTGTATAGATTTGACAAAGTGACGAATAATATTTTACCAGGAACGGACAAACAATATCAACAATCGATTGATTATCATAACTCGTATATGTTTACAACGTCAACAGTATTTTTTAAAACCAATTTAAGTCCGCGATAGATAATATTTTGAATTTCCGATAACTGTAGAGCTACTAATAAAAATTAAACTGTGTAGACGTTCAAATAATGAATTAAAAATCAGCATATTTTATTTCTAACTTGCAGTCACAAATGTACAAGTCTAGTACTTAAACGTTACCCAGATACATTACATATTTTTGACCTTTTTAAGGGGAGTTATGCCCCTTGGTGACTTGCAAAATTCAGTTTGTTTTTTTTCTTTCAGTTTAACGGACTTTTTCTGCAACGAACAGAGATATTCAGTTGAAATTTGATACACAGCTTAGTCTTGGATAGTTACAGTGCAAGTTCAACTTTCCACACCCTTGACCTATTTTTCGAGAAGTTGTGCCTCTTGATGACTTGCGAAATTCAGTTCTTGTCAGTTTGCCAGATTTTTCTGCAACAAACAGAGATTTTTAAGTGAAATATGATACACAGATTGGACAGTTACAGAGCAAGTTCAACTTTGGTTACTCTTGACCTATTTTCCAAGGAGTAATGCCCCTTGATGACTTACAAAATTCATGATTTGCAAATTTAAATTTTCCTGACTTTTGTTCTGCTACAAATAAGATATTCAGAAAAAGAAGGGAGGAGATCTCCAACAAGACTCCGTTGCAGCATCAACAGTAAAACACCAAAACACCCGATGCAAAAACACAAAAGACGAGTACAGCACGAGACGGAAAAGAGACACACGACATGTAAACATCAAACACAAAAGACTACACATAAACCGACGAGACCAATGGGTAACCGGTGCCGACTTTGGACGGCGATTTGTCACACAAGTAGCAAATGGTGTGGTTATCCTGGATTACGTGCGCACAACCCTCTCACTTCTCCAATTACCCAGAGTTCTCGAAGAACGTACAATTGTGGTGTAAAACAACCTCCTCATTGTAAGATGACATCACACAAACAAGACCGTGAAACGCAGAGGCCCCAGAGACACAGATGAATATGTAAATGGATATAAAAAGAGGGCATGCTTAATACAGTCCGTGCTCTGCCGGCTGTTGCAAGCTCATGTATGTAATCACCCGAGGAGTCCGACTGACATTCAGAGAGGACAGGTGGTCGGGACCCTGTTTTATCAAAAGAGGTTTGGACAGGGCCCGTCATGGAGTCCCGTCGTCACAGTCAGTCAGAGTGCAAGTCTCAAGGATGCGCTTGTACAAGACTGTAGATTGGTCAAGTACCAAGCCTAGTGTCCGTCTGATGACATTAGGATCATATCCACGGTATAAAAGGCGTTTGATGATTCTGACGCATTTTCGATGGTTATGCTGCCTACCTTTGATCCTTTTTTTGTTTATCATATCACCATAAAAGACAGGTTGTGTAATACCCATAGTAATGTACTCTATTGCATGTATAGATCCGAATTTTAAAAGAAGTTGACTGTAATTTTTGTAAAATTTCCAGAAAGTCTTAACTAGGTTATGAAAGCGGAAACCTTGACCTAAAAGTTTTTTGGTAATTTGTAAATTTCTACTGTGAAAATCCAAAATATCAGTACATGCACCAGCGTACCGGATGAGCTGTGATATGTAAATGCCGTATGACGGTAATCTTGGAACATCACCGTCAAGCCAGGGGAAATTTACTCCCTTCCTTTTACTATGTTGAATCCAAAATCATCCCTTTTGTCATATACACTTGTATGAATCTTTCCGTTTACAATTTTGATATTTAGGTCCAAAAACGGTGTTTCTGTATTTGAAAGGTTTGCCTTGTTAAGGGTTAATTCTTGTGGATAAATTTCATTCTTATATAATTCAAAAGCAGGATTGTCAATGGTTAGAATATCATCCAGATACCTAGAAGTATTATTGAAACATTTCAGCTCATCAAATTTTCTTTGCTTTTGAAGATTTTGGATAAATTCTTTTTCATGAGTGTATAAAAATAAATCTGCAACAAGAGGCGCACAGTTAGTACCCACAGGAATTCATACAACCTGCTTGTATAGATCCTCACCAAATCTAACATAAATATTTTCCAAGAGGAAGGACAAGGCATTACACAGGTCACTACATGTCCATGATTTGTATAATTTGTAGTCTGTCGAGGAAAAGAAACCCTTCGATTCAGATGTACAAATGTAAGTTTTTCGCTCTCGATCAAAACACCATTTAATGAGATTAGATAATCGATCATTAATTTTGTCATGAGGAAGTGTGGTGTACATATTAGAGAAGTCGTATGAAAAAATCGTATTGAAATTTGTAAGTACCTTTGTCTTGGATAGTTACAGAGTACGTTTGAATTTGGGTCACGCATTAACGTTTTCGAGGAGCTATGCTCCTTAAACCACCAAAAAAAAACAACAAAAAACAAAAAACAAAAAACAAATAAATAAATAAATAAATAAGTTTTCCAGATATCTTTCTGCAACACATAGCTTGGCCTTGGATAGTTACAGAGCAAGTTTGACTCGAATTATTCATGTTTGATTGAAGAGTTTTTAGAAGGCAGAGTTGCAGGACATAAATGGACATAAATGTATGCCGCGGGTAGGGGACTTAAATCGCTCAGCGATCATAACATTTTTGAATATGCCTGATATTAATTTATACACTGCAGTGATCATGGTGATCAGAATGTAGAGAGGATGCTGCCTTTCTATTTTCATGTTCACCTAATATGGTGTTATAGAGATATGGCTCTTAAATTTGTTTGGTTTGTGAAAATCGATTCTGATAGGTATAATTTACTGTGTTAGCATAGGCTTTATTCGAAATGATGGAGACATTTATTGGTACATAAGGCATGTGTCATATACCTGTGCTTCATATGACTTAATAATGTGTGCACACTTTTAAAATCAATGAGTCGGTATTAACCTATACATCAAGTATTCCCTTCTGAGTATACTTTCTGAATTCATCCCTTCTTTTATCATAACCATATTTTTTCTATTTTCAGTATACTTGGAAACTGAATGACATTTGATGCACTTCCACTCACAATTTCCAAATGTGACTCAACAGATGCAACCTGTTGTCAAATTTTTCTTTCATGTCAAGTGAAATAATGAAGGGCAACATTTGTCTGATTGATGAAAATTCTCAAATCAGCATTTGTTACCTATTTGATATGATAGATAATTTCATCAAATTTAATGTGACTGTGCTGCTAAATGAAGGTAAGTGAAGTTCAAGGCCAGGTCATTACAAATTATACATGTTGTTCATGTTGTCTGATTTCCTTCACAATTCTTGGCTAAGTGAAAAACAAAACATTCTTAACAGGTATTCCATTATCTGAACATATTCACTCAGAATCGGTTTGAAATTCATTTCACTTCATTGCACATTGATTTAAATGTGACAGATTAGAAAAACGAAATCTGATTTATCACTAAGTATTATGACACGCCAATATTTAGACATAAATATCACAGTATCTGGATGTTTGTATCTCTGTCCACCTCCTCTTCTGTGTGCCACAGCTGATAAGATACTGACCAAACACCTAGCCCTATAGAAATTTCTTCAATTTACCATGTTCATTGACTGTATGATGACCAGATAGAAAACCTTTCACATATGGACATGGTGGAGGAGCATAAAGTCACCATACTGTCTGTCTGTCTGTCTGTCTTAGCTCAAATCTTCTAAACCCTACATCAGAATTTGTTTATATTTAATATTAATGTTCATTAGGATAGATCCTCTGGGGCAAAGGTACTTAAGGTCAATTATCAAAGGTCAAGGTTATTACAGGCTAAAAAAGTATATTTTTTTTTGTGAAAGTATATTTCTTGTGCAATAAAAGCTTTTAAATTCATTAAAAATCAGTGCATTGTCCAAATGATCGGAAATTTTGAATAATGATAGAAAAATGTATACTAGAAATTTCTTTTGAGATTTTTCATTGAGTTGATGAGAAATTTTGTGCCTAAGGGGGAGGGGATGGTTGTTACACATATCTTCAGGTGAATGTATATATATAGGCTGCTTATGGGTATTTCATCATGTATCCCACAATTGTTTATTGGGAAAGGTCACAGATTAGATTTTGCTTGACTCTGACCTCATATTCCATTTGGATGATGCCGGTGCATTACTTTGAAAATACTGAAATAACATACATGTATTACCTATGTATAATATATGTACTAATATTACATGTACCGTAAGTTAATCGGTTCCATAATTAATAATATGGTGATTTGAGATAGAAAAGTTTAAACCATGATCACCATGGATCATACGATGGAAAAGTATAAACCACTTAGATGGAATATAGGCTTTTTAGGGGATGTCATTGTTTCCTGATTTCAGATACTTTTTGGCTAGATATTTTTTAAATCACCATATTATTATTATGGAACCGATTAGCTTGTACTACTACTACTACTACTACTACTACTACTACTACTACTACTACTACTACTACTACTACTACTAAGAATAAAGAAAAGACAATACAATAACAGAAAGGATTCCGACGGAAGTCGGAATCCTTAATAAAGAAAAGACAATAGAATAACAGAAAAAATTCTGACGGAAGTCGAAATCCTTTATAAGAAGAAAGAAAAGGCAATAGAATAACAGAAAGGAATCCGACAGAAGTCGGAATCCTTAATAAGAATAATAATAAGAATAAAGAAAAGACATTGCAATAATAGAAAGGATTCCGACGGAATAGTCGGAATCCTTAATAATAAGAATAAAGAGAAGACATTGCGATAAGAGAAAGGATTCCAACGGAATAGTCGGAATCCTTTATAAAGAAAACACAATACAATAACAGAAAGGATTCCGACTTCCGTCGGAATCCTTTCTGTTAATAAGAGTATAGAAAAGACGATAGAATAGTCGGAATCCTAAATAATGAAAACACAATAGAATAACAGAAAGGATTCCGACTTCCATCGGAATCCTTAATTAAAGGAGGCTAACTGCTTAGCACCATCCCTGCAATGCTATTTTGAACATAGATGGTACTGAATTTGAAGCCACACATTCTCTGCAAATTGTGCAAATTTTATTTCAAAAAATATAACCAGAGGACGCCACTAAAATGAATTTTGACTATCATAAAATATCTTTGATCGAAGCATCACCGATGAGGATTTAATATCCGAAACAAGTGTCTTGTGCATAATGAATTGGTTTGATATTTTCTTCGAAAGGTATAGAGTTGGGACATGTCCGTATTATTTTAAAGAAAATAAATATATTCTTAGAACAAAAGAGGGTCTCCAACTGGTTTTACACTCTTGTCGAAAAAATTCTTGGAAAAATAGAAATTCTCAAGTTGCGATTACTATTATTACTTTAATAGACAGACTAAACATTAAACTAGATAATGACAATGTTTCGTTGACCTAGGCTACAGAATTAGGGAGAAAATCCAAACTGAAAACGGAATCCCATGATTTATTTTTATTAGACATTAGTTGGTCCACTTTCTAACGCTGAAGATAAAATAGAATGGCTTCGCCTAGAATGCTACTGTCAACTGCATTGCATATGAGATACTTATATCAACAAAACATAATTGTTTTTACTCTTATTCAGTTGATGTTACTCCCTATTACCTGTAATCAAAATATTCACCCGTTATCACTTTTTCGACGAAAGCAGTCATTTATATCTCCAGTCATAGAGAGTGGACCAGCTAATGTCGAGTAATAATAAATCGCTATATTCCGTTTTTATTTAGGAGTTTCTCCCTTATTCTGAGGTCCAGTTCAACCAAACTTCAGTATCTATCGTACCCTTTTGTCCATCGATTAAAGTAATTATAGTAATCATACCTTGAAAATTTAAATTTTTCCCCTGCATTTTCCGACAAGAGTGTAAAACCAATGTTATTAGCCTTGATTTTTTAGTAGCGCATACGAATACCAGGACGATCTTTCCGCCTATGGGTAACCTTGTTGTCTATAAGAAAGAGAAAGAAGGAGATCTCCAAATACACCTAGTTGCATCACCAAGAGCAACCCCCCCAAAATAAAAATAATAGAGCCTGTGTTTATGAAACACGAATGCCCGCGGTGGCATCTTTGTTAGTATAAACATTTTTTTCTGTTTAGTACATGTATGTTAAAGGCAAAGGTCAGGGTCACTTGGTTATAAATGTTTGGTATCGAAGAGAAAATCTTGTGACAAGGAATACACATGTTTAATATCAAAGTCCTATCACTAACCATTCAAAAGTTATTCCCAATGTTACAATGTTTGTAAAGTAGGTCAAAGGTCAAGGTCACGTGGTCAAAAATTTTGTTAAAATTTGAAAGGTCTAGTCACAAGGATTACACTTGTGAAATTTCAAAGCTCTATCACTTAACATTAAAAAGTTATGCCCAAAGTTAAAGTTTTGAAAAGTAAGTCAAAATTCAAGGTTAAGGTCGTGAGGTCAAAAATGGCGGTGTCAATGGAATGGTCTTGCCACAAGCAATACACATGAGAATTATAATAGCCTTATCACTTACCATTCAAAAGTTATACCCAAAGATTTTGAAAAGTAAGTCAAAGGTCGAGGTCAAGGTCACCAGGTCAAAAATTTTGGTATCAATAGAAATGTCTTGTTACAAGAAATACACATGTACATGTGAAATATGAAAGCCCTATCACTTACTATTCAAAAATTATGCCCAATATTAACGTTTTTGAAAAGTAGGTCAAACGTCAAGGTCCAGGTCACGAGGTCAAATTTTTTTTGTATTATTGGAAAGGTCATGTCACAAGAAATACACATGAGAAATATCAAAACCGTATCACTTACCATTCAAAAGTTATTACCAATGTTAAAGTTTTTGAAAAGTAAGTCAAATGTCAAGGTCCAGGTCACGAGGTCAAAAATTTTGGAATCAATGGGAAGGTCTTGTTACAAGGAATACAATTGTGAAATATGTAAGTGTAAACGTCTTCAAATTGAATAGCATCATTTAAGAACAGATAAATTGGCAATGTGGACCAGACATGCACGTTTCGGGTACTCTTATCACCTCTCAAATTTAGACCCCACAGTCGTATTTTACGCACTACTCCATCTGCAGGCTCTACATTCAACAACAGACACAGAGGGTTCTCAATTATTTCTAAGTGCAAAAGTAAAAGATGCTCGTTGTGTCACCTCATCAACTGCGACTCCATAATAACATCTAGTGTAAATGGGCAGAAATTCAAAATCGAGGTAGACCAAGACGTCGATTGATCGTCACAAGATCTTATTTACGTAATGACTTGAAATGCCAGGGGATGTGGCGCACAATATGTAGGTGAGACAGGCCAACCTTTAAAATCTCGTTTTAGGAACCATTCTTATAAGATCAGAACCTCACGTCAACAAAAACACAGAAACTTTCTTTATAATCACTTTGTTAAATATAATCATTCTATTTCGGATATCACCATTACCCCAGTTCAGACTTTTCCAAAACGTAAAAATGAAAGTAAAACCGAAATTAAAAAACGCCGAGTACAAGCTGAACTTGCCTGGATCACCAAACTTCAGACTGCGTACCCTCTTGGTTTCAACGATCAAATTTATGGACAAGGAAACATTTCCTCAGCTTCTACCAATATCAACATCTTTTCAATTCGCCCAAACACTAAAAGGAAATACAGGTCACACGGGAAAAGACGAACCAGACAAAAAAGAAAACGATCCAGAATATACCGCTCTCTCAACCATTTACTTACTATAGCACGCAATGGCGGATGACATGAGGTGTTACATGCTCTGTCGTCAATACCAGTTATGCACTTGAAATCTATCTTGGATGAAGCAGAGGTTGCATTCTTAAGAAACACTGACTGATTCAGACTTAATATCATTGTCTCATTCGCACAGTATAAACTTCATCCTATTGTGAAAAACACCTCACCGAAAAGACGATTCATAAAAATCCCGTTTATTAACAAAGGCTTTGATCTTCTAAACATCTCTAATATTTTTCGGGATCATCGCGTACAAAGTACCATTCCTCAATATTTTGAAAATTTAGAGCCACCTCTTATTTGTTATAAGTACAAGAAACCTATTCGAAACTTTGTTTTTAACTATAATAAAGTTACAACGGATCCTGACATACTTGAATCGTGTCCTGCTTCTTGAGAATGTGCAACTTCTAAATATCTCTACAAACCATCTGGCCATGTTGTTACAGGTGACTTTTCAATTATCCAAGACAGACAGCTCCGTGGTCTTCTTAAAAAAGGACCTAAGTATAGAATCCCATCCAAGATAGATTTTGTCAAATGCCGTGAAGTGCTTACGGAAGCCTTAGATAATTATACGAAAAGATGGTGTAAATCAGAAGGAGTTGAACCGCATGCTCTGAATGGCTGGAAAAACCTCATTTAGATATAACGGATATTCGAATAGATAACTTCCATAAAAACCCTCATCTTTTTCAAAATCCACGTTCCAAATCAGAAAGATATTTCAAATCCAAACTAAGTAAATTACATGAAAAATATGTCTTTGCACCAGCTGATAAAGCAGCCAACAACACCATTATCATTTGAAAACGTTACTACATATCAACTTTGATTTCGGAACTTTTGTCTACTAATACATATATCAAAAGCAATGAAAGTGCATCTAACATTTTAGGCAAGCATAACAGTGAACTGTCTTCATTCAATATCTCTATTTCTAAATTGGATCTCCCAACACTATATTGCATATCGAAACTGCACAAGTCTCCTTACAAATTTCTATTTATTGCTAATTCTAGTAACTGCTCCACTACAGTTTTGTCTAGAAATCTGACGTCAGCACTTACTGCTATTAAAGAACACATAACTAGATATTGTGAAACGGTTCTAAACAGAAACGATGTAAATTTATTTTGGTCTATTAAGAATTCAGGGGATTTCATTGAAAAAATGAAATCTGGAAATTTCCAAGCCAATACGATTTCTTCATACGACTTCTCTAATATGTACACCACACTTCCTCATGACAAAATTAATGATCGATTATCTAATCTCATTAAATGGTGTTTTGATCGAGAGCGAAAAACTTACATTTGTACATCTGAATCGAAGGGTTTCTTTTCCTCGACAGACTACAAATCATACAAATCATGGACATGTAGTGACCTGTGTAATGCCTTGTCCTTTCTCTTGGACAATATTTATGTTAGATTTGGTGAGGACCTATACAAGCAGGTTGTAGGAATTCCTATGGGTACTAACTGTGCGCCTCTTGTTGCAGATTTATTTTTATACACTTATGAAAAAGAATTTATCCAAAATCTTCAAAAGCAAAGAAAATTTGATGAACTGAAATGTTTCAATACTACTTCTAGGTATCTGGATGATATTCTAACCATTGACAATCCTACTTTTGAATTATATAAGAATGAAATTTATCCACAAGAATTAATCCTTAACAAGGCAAACCTTTCAAATAGAGAAACAACCTTTTTGGACCTAAATATCAAAATTGTAAACGGAAAGATTCATACAAGTGTATATGACAAAAGGGATGATTTTGGATTCAACATAGTAAATTTCCCTCGGCTTGACGGTGATGTTCCAAGATTACCGTCATACGGCATTTACATATCACAGTTCATCCGGTACGCTAGAGCATGTACTGATATTTTGGATTTTCACAGTAGAAATTTACAAATTACCAAAAAGCTTTTAGGTCAAGGTTTCCGCTTTCATAAACTAGTTAAGACTTTCTGGAAATTTTACAAAAGTTACAGTCAACTTCTTTTAAAATTCGGATCTATACGTGCAACAGAGTACATTACTATGGGTATTACACAACCTGTCTTTTATGGTGATATGATAAACAAAATAAAAAGGATCAAAGGTAGGCAGCATAACCATCGAAAATGCGTCAGAATCATCAAACGCCTTTTATACCGTGGATATGATCCTAATGTCACCAGACAGTTACTAGGCTTGGTACTTGACCAATCTACAGTCTTGTACAAGCGCATCCTTGAGACTTGCACTCTGACTGACTGTGACGACGGGACTCCATGACGGGCCCTGTCAAAACCTCTTTAGAGAAGACAGGGCCCCGACCACCTGTCCTCTCTGAATGTCAGTCGGACTCATCGGGTGATAACATACATGAGCTCGCTTCAGCCGGCAGAGCACGGACTGTATTACGCATGCCCTCTTTTTATATCCATTTACATATTCATCTGTGTCTCTGGGGCCTCTGCGTTTCGCGGTCTTGTTTGTGTGATGTCATCTTACAGTGAGGAGATTGTTTTACACCACATTTGTACGTTCTTCGAGACCTCTGGGTAACTGGAGAAGTGAGAGGGTTGTGCGCACGTAATCCAGGATAACCACACCATTTGCTACTTGCGTGACAGATGGCCGTCCAAAGTCGGCACCGGTTACCCATTGGTCTCGTCGGTTTATGTGTAGTCTTTTGTGTTTGATGTTTACATGTCGTGTGTCTCTTTTCCGTCTCGCGCTGTACTCGTCTTTTGTGTTTTTGCATCGGGTGTTTTGGTGTTTTACTGTTGATGCTGCAACGGGGTCTTGTTGGAGATCTCCTCCCTTCTTTTTAACCCTCATCAGTGATCCTAAATCTAAAGCCTTATCACTTACCATTCAAAAGTTATGCCCAATGTTAAAGTTTTTGAAAAGTAAGTCAAAGGTCAAGGGCAAGATGACAAGGTCAACAATTTTGGCATGAATGGAAAGGTCTTGTTACAAGGAATACACATGTGAATATGAAGGCCCTGTCACTTACCATTAAAAAAATATGCCCAATATTAAAGTTTTTGAATTATAAGTCAAAGATCAAGGTCCAAGTCACAAGGTTAAAATTTTTGGTATCAATCGATGTGAAATATCAAAGCCCTATCACTTACCATTCAAAAGTTATGCCCAATGATAAAGTTTTTTGAGAAATAGGTCAATGGTCAAGTTTAAGGGCACAATGTCAAAAAATGTTGGAATAAATGGAAAGTTATTGTTACAGGGAATACACATGTGAAATATGAAAGCCTTATCACTGACACTTCAAAAGTTATGCCCAATGTTAAAGTGTTTGAAAAGTAGGTCAAAGACCAAGGTCCAGGTCACAAGGTTAAAAGTTTTGGTATCAATGGAAATGTCTTGTTACAAGGAATACACATGTGAAATATGAAAGCCCTATCACCTACCATTCAAAACTTATGCCAAATGTTAAAGTTTTTGAAAAGTAGGTCAAAGGTCAAGGTCAAGGTCACAAGGTAAACAATTTTGGTATCATTGGAAAGATCTTGTCACAAGAAATACACATGTGAAATATCAAAGCCCTATCACTTACCATTCAAAAGTTACGCCCAATGTTAAAGTTTTTAAAAAGTAGGTCAAAGGTCAAGGTCAAGGTCACGAGGTCAAAACTTTTGGTATCAAAGAAAAGGTTTTGTCATAAGAAATACACATGTGTAATATGAAAGCCCTATCGCCTCCCATTCAAAAGTTATGTCCAATGTTAGTTTTTCGGACAAACAGACAGACAGACAGACAAACAGACTAAATTGAAATTGAAAGGTTATATTTAACGAAGTGATTGAAAAGGACATTTCTGTGCTTTTTGTGACTCGAGTTTCTTATCTTATATGAATGGTTTCGAAACCGACATTTTAAGGACTGGCCTGTTTCCAATGCATATTGGCTTCTACATCCCCTGGCGTTTCATGAAATGACATAAATGACATCTTGATGCGATCAATCAACGTCGTTATCAATCTCGATCTTAAAAGTATGCCCATTAACACTAGATGTAATCATGGAATTGCAATTGATGAGCGGAAAAAATAGAACATTTCTTTCCATTGCACTGGAGAATGGTTGAGAACCCTCTTGTTGTTAAATGTCGAGCCTGCAAATGGAGTAGTAGGTGTTATACGTCTACGGGGTACAAATTTAAGAGGTGATAGAAGTACTGTGGGTGAGGAGAAAACCCAAGTAATATACTGAAACATATGTCACATAGGGCGTAGGGAACACAATCCGTGATCTGCAGGACATGTGGTCGTGTCCTTTTATACGATGTCTGGAAAGGGTGTGTCATAGAGGTCGTCATATTCAGCCAAACTGCTTCAGAATGCTCTTGCACAAGGATGTTGAACCGTCTAGTGCTATGCATAGTATCCTTCTGGTGACAACATAATTCTTTCCACTGTATGGATTATAGATGTGGATGATACTAGCACCAGAAATAGAAATAGAAATTCCGTTTATCTTTGATCCTCCTTATTTTGTTTATTATCTTACCATAAAGACAAGTTGTGAAATTCCCATAGTGCATGTACTTTACTCAGTTGCATGTACAGGTCCGAATTTGAAAGAAGCTGAGGGATTTTTTTATATTTCCAAAAAGTCTAAATTAGTTCCTGAAAGCGGAAACATTGACCTAAAATGTTTTTTAAGTACTTTGCTTCTAATGCGAAAATTCAAAACATAAGTACATGTCCTAGCCTATCGGATGGGTTAAGATTAATAAGATTTATCCCGACGGTGAGACAAGTGGAACCTCATCCGAGTGTTAAAGTTTTGCAATCCAAGACGAGACTTGCTGAGTTGTGGATGAAGCAAATCTTTGGCACGAGGATGAGATTCTCAGTTCAACGTTGTAACTAATTACTCTTCTCACTCTTCTTATTTTTTAAAACTTGAATAGATACCAAAATGTATTCAAATCTAAAGATGACGTGATGTAACATTCTATGTCATCCTTGTATGTGTCCTGTGGATTTAGAGATAAGGAAATATAACACTGCCATTCCTAGGTTTTCCTTCAGTCTCAAGACTTCAGTGAGTGAAAATGTATATACAGTTTGACAGTTGATTGGGGATATCACCGTCAGGCAGACTTCAAGGCTGCGTTCGATTAGACGACTCGTGTTACACGTTTTTGAATCTAGTGAAAACGAACGACAAGAAAAGAAAGGAGGGGATCTCCAACAACACTAGGTTGCAGCACCCACAGCAAAATCCCAAAACACCCATGCAAAAAACACAGAACAGATACCCACAGAAATAGACGCAAAAGGGACAAGGAACACCAACTCACAACATAGAAACATAAAAGACTACACATAAACCAACGAGACCAATGGGCAACCGGTGCCGACTTAGGACGGCCATCTGCCAAGTAAATAGCAGACGGTGTGGTTATCCTGGATTACGTGCGCACAACCCTCTCACTTCTCCAGTTACCCAGAGGTCTGAAGAACGTACAATCGTGGTGTAAAACAACCTCCTCACTGTAAGATGACATCACACAAACAAGACCGTGAAACGCAGAGGCCCCAGAGACACAGATGAATATGTAAATGGATATAAAAAGAGGGCATGCGTAATACAGTCCGTGCTCTGCCGGCTGAAGCAAGCTCATGTATGTAATCACCCGAGGAGTCCGACTGACATTCAGAGAGGACAGGTGGTCGGGGCCCTGTCTTCTCTAAAGAGGTTTGGACAGGGCCCGTCATGGAGTCCCGTCGACACAGTCAGTCAGAGTGCAAGTCTCAAGGATGCGCTTGTACAAGACTGTAGATTGGTCAAGTACCAAGCCTAGAAACCGTTTGGTGACATTAGGATCATATCCACGGTATAAAAGGCGTTTGATGATTCTGACGCATTTTCGATGGTTATACTGCCTACCTTTGATCCTTTTTATTGTGTTTATCATATCACCATAAAAGACAGGTTGTGTAATACCCATAGTAATGTACTCTGTTGCATGTATAGATCCGAATTTTAAAAGAAGTTGACTGTAATTTTTGTAAAATTTCCAGAAAGTCTTAACAAGTTTATGAAAGCGGAAACCTTGACCTAAAAGTTTTTTGGTAATTTGTAAATTTCTACTGTGAAAATCCAAAATATCAGTACACGCTCTAGCGTACCGGATGAGCTGTGATATGTTAATGCCGTATGACGGTAATCTTGGAACATTACCGTCAAGCCAGGGGAAATTTACTATGTTGAATCCAAAATCATCCCTTTTGTCATATACACTTGTATGAATCTTTCCGTTTACAATTTTGATATTTAGGTCCAAAAAGGGTGTTTCTGTATTTGAAAGGTATGCCTTGTTAAGGGTTAATTCTTGTGGATAAATTTCATTCTTATATAATTCAAAAGCAGGATTGTCAATGGTTAGAATATCATCCAGATACCTAGAAGTATTATTGAAACATTTCAGCTCATCAAATTTTCTTTGCTTTTGAAGATTTTGGATAAATTCTTTTTCATAAGTGTATAAAAATAAATCTGCAACAAGAGGCGCACAGTTAGTACACATAGGAATTCCTACAACCTGCTTGTATAGATCCTCACCAAATCTAACATAAATATTGTCCAAGAGGAAGGACAAGGCATTACACAGGTCACTACATGTCCATGATTTGTATGATTTGTAGTCTGTCGAGGAAAAGAAACCCTTCGATTCAGATGTACAAATGTAAGTTTTTCGCTCTCGATCAAAACACCATTTAATGAGATTAGATAATCGATCATTAATTTTGTCATGAGGAAGTGTGGTGTACATATTAGAAAAGTCTTATGAAGAAATCGTATTGGCTTGGAAATCTCCAGATTTCATTTTTTCAATCACATTCCCTGAATTCTTAATAGACCAAAGTTAATTTACATCGTTCCTGTTTAGAACCGTTTCACAATATCTAGTTATGTGTTCTTTAATAGCAGTAAGTGCTGACGTCAGAAATCTAGACAAAATTGTAGTGGAGCAGTTACTAGAATTAGCAATAAATCGAAATTTGTAAGGAGACTTGTGCAGTTTCGGTATGCAATATAGTGTTGGGAGATCCAATTTAGAAATAGAGATATTGAATGAAGACATTTCACTGTTATGCTTGCTTAAAATGTTAGATGCACTTTCATTGCTTTTGATATATGTATTAGTAGACGAAAGTTCCGAAATCAAAGTTGATATGTAGTAACGTTTTCAAATGATAATGGTGTTGTTGGCTGCTTTATCAGCTGGTGCAAAGACATATTTTTCATGTAATTTACTTAGTTTGGATTTGAAATATCTTTCTGATTTGGAACGTGGATTTTGAAGAAGATGAGGGTTTTTATGGAAGTTATCTATTCGAATATCCGTTATATCTAAAATGAGGTTTTTCCAGTCATTCAGAGCATGCGGTTCGACTCCTTCCGATTTACACCATCTTTTCGTATAATTATCTAAGGCTTCCGTAAGCACTTCACGGCATTTGACAAAATCTATCTTAGATGGGATTCTATACTTAGGTCCTTTTTTAAGAAGACCACGGAGCTGTCTGTCTTGGATAATTGAAAAGTCACCTGTAACAACATGGCCAGCTGGTTTGCAGAGATATTTAGAAGTTGCACATTCTCAAGAAGCAGGACACGATTCAAGTATGTCAGGATCCGTTGTAACTTTATTATAGTTAAAAACAAAGTTTCGAATATGTTTCTTGTACTTATAACAAATAAGAGGTGGCTCTAAATTTTCAAAATATTGAGGAATGGTACTTTGTACGCGATGATCCCGAAAAATATTAGAGATGTTTAGAAGATCATAACCTTTGTTAATAAATGGGACTTTTATGAATCGTCTTTTAGGTGAGGTGTTTTTCACAATAGGATAAAGTTTATACTGTGTGAATGAGACAATGATATTAAGTCTGAATCAGTCAGTGTTTCTTAAGAATGCAACCTCTGCTTCAACCAAGATAGATTTCAAGTGCATAACTGGTATTGACGACAGAGCATGTAAGAGCTCATGTCTTCCGCCATTGCATGCTAAAGTAAGTAAATGGTTGAGAGAGCGGTATATTCTGGATCGTTTTCTTTTTTGTCTGTTTCGTCTTTTCCCGTGCGACCTGTATTTCCTTTTAGTGTTTGGGCGAATTGAAAAGATGTTGATATTGGTAGAAGCTGAGGAAATGTTTCCTTGTCCATAAATTTGATCGTTTAAACCAAGAGGGTACGCAGTCTGAAGTTTGGTGATCCAGGCAAGTTCAGCTTGTAGTCGACGTTTTTTAATTTCGGTCTTACTTTCATTTTTACGTTTTGGAAAAGTCTGAACTGGGGTAATGGTGATATCCGAAATAGAATGATTATATTTAACAAAGTGATTATAAAGAAAGTTTCTGTGTTTTTGTTGACATGAGGTTCTGATCTTATAAGAATGGTTCCTAAAACGAGATTTTAAAGGTTGGCCTGTCTCACCTACATATTGTGCGCCACATCCCCTGGCATTTCAAGTCATTACGTAAATAAGATCTTGAGACGATCAATCGATGTCTTGGTCTAACTCGATTTTGAATTTCTGCCCATTTACACTTGATGTTATTATGGAGTCGCAGTTGATGAGGTGACACAACGAGCATCTTTTACTTTTGCACTTAGAAATAATTGAGAACCCTCTGTGTCTGTTGTTGAATGTAGAGCCTGCAGATGGAGTAGTGCGTAAAATACGACTGTGGGGTCTAAATTTGAGAGGTGATAAGAGTACTCTTGGTGAGGAAAAAAGTTTTTTTCTGTTGAATGTCGATGATGGTAAAATGACTGTTGTGACAGAGGGTAATCTCAAGGGGGTTAGTTTGATACGAGGCGACCTTAAAAATGCCATAATGCGATAATGGAAGAAAAGTGAATTAGAGTCTTACGTAGAAGACACTACAACAAAGCCAAGTTAGAGAACACAATGTAATTAAAACACTTCAAACATCGGGTCGCGGGGAATTGCTTTACCAACTCCACACTGCAACACGAAATAAGTGTAGATATAAAAAGAAGGGAGGAAATCTCCAACAAGACCCCGTTGCAGCTTCAACAGTAAAACACCAAAACACCCGATGCAAAAACACAAAAGACGAGTACAGCACGGGACGGAAAAGATACACACGACATGTAAACATCAAACACAAAAGACTACACATAAACCGACGAGACCAATGGGCAACCGGTGCCGACTTTGGACGGCCATCTGTCACGCAAGTAGCAAATGGTGTGGCTATCCTGGATATCCTGGATAATCCTAGATAGCAAATGGTGTGGTTATCCTGGATTAATAAGGTCCGTTTTAGAGTTCATTTTCCAATACTTTCGACATAGGACGTTTGTTTTGAATAGATATGAGTAAACGATTAATATAAATTTGCATTTACTCTAATTTTGTAACGGTCTTCATGCAATTAGCTAACCTGTAATGTGACTCCTCCCTTTTGTATTCAGTTATCCAGCTCTTTTGCACAGGATGAATGTGCTTTCTGATGAGCATCTTCTGAGGAAGCAAAGAACTCTCAGAGCATTTTCTCGCTTGTAGAATAGTTGTGAAAACCCCACGGGATATAACATCAGCATCAGGGGTTTCTTTGACATCATCGTCAGTGTAATATCCCGGAAAAGGTAGAGATGAAGTACTATAAAAGTACAGTTCTTCTTGTAGAGACTCTAATTCTTTCAGTGTTACTCCCTGTGAAGACACGTTCTTGTTTTCATAGATTTCGATCTGTTGCTGTACAATTCCTGTCATTCTACTTTGCCATGCTTTGACAAAATGTCTCAACTGGTGTATTTCTTTGTAAAGAATGCGTCTAATTGTCGGAGTGCTTGTTACGTGCGCATATGTCTTCTCTAAATACAATTTCTTTGCAGTTTCCGGATCATGATGTCTGTCAAGGTCTGCTGTCTCTCGAAGAAGTTGAAAGCCTTTTGAAAACAAATCCTGTGATATCACGAGAAATTTTTCTCTAAAAATTGAGTATCTCAGCCTTATACATAATCGCATGAAAGGATTTGTAGATGTGTAACTTTCTTCGATGGTTTTTGGCAAATAGATTTCGTCGAAAGCATTGGAATCTGCAGTTGATGTTCTCGATTTAGATATCGATGTAAAGATTTCGTTTTCCATTTCTGGAACACTTGTCTTGAAATCATCCAACATTTTTTTATAAATGTTGTAAATATGTCTCGATTGTCTGTTGATGTCCTCTATTTCGTCGATGATCTTATTGTATAAAGAAGTTTTAATAGCAGTTTTGACTCCAGACCAATTGCTTTGATCATTTCCACGAATTGATTCTTTTACAGCATCTGAAATGCGATATCTGACTACATTCGTATCGAAGGCGCTACAAAAGGTTTTGATAACCTTATCGATCTCTTCTTCAAGATTTGACTCGAAATCTTTGAATTTTTGTTTTATTCTTCTCTCTGTCTGCTTCAATTCTTTTAATCGTTCTTCTCGTTTAAGCTGACGTTCTCTGTTTGACATGTTTGCAATTTCATCAATACCAGATATGACGGTTATTGCTTTTGTAATGGCGTCATGAAGTTGGCTGTTAAAAAAGGAAAAGATAGAAATTATTCATTAAATAAAGCTTAATTTTGCAAGGATCGTCTCACGAGTAAAGAAAAATCGTACAAACAGACGGAGACATTAACGCAGCTTCATAGACACACAAAGGGCAATTTTATCTAATGGGCACTCTCCAAAGACCAGTGCAATTGCGGAATGCAAGCACTGATAAAAATCGACGTGCTGTTTTGCAGAGTTAGGCCATTTCTTTGTTATTCTATGTTTTGCGTCTTCATGCTTGTAGGATTTGAGCCCAAATTCATAAAACAAAACAAAATTAAAACTGTACAATCTTTTGCAAATTGAATGCGTTTTTTACAAAAATTAAAATAAAAACTCTTGTGAGGAATATGCAAGACGCTGGGCAAGGAAAGAGGATGTACAGCTCGACACCCTTTCCGAATGGATAAAATACATCAGAGGGTTACTTTTATCTAGAATTATCCGATTAAAATCAACTATGAACACCAGATATATATATTTTTAAATTTTATATTTAAAGACCCTGATGTTATCACAGAGCTTACCTACCTCCAAGACTATTATGTCATCACACCAGCGGACAAAGCCTCAAATAATTACACATTTACTTGCAAAAAGTACTATTTCGACAGTCTAGTTAAAGAGTTGGGTTTAAATTCGACACCCGGAAAACCCAATTACACCCCAACAAACCTTTCTGTCTCTGAAATAATAGATAACCACAAATCAGCTCTTGCTTCCTTTGGCTTCGACACTACCAATTTAGATTTAGATTTACCATACTTATACTGCATACCTAAAATGCATGAGAATCCGTACAAACAACGTTTCATCCTTGGTTTCTCAAAATGTTCTACCAAATCTGTATCGATCTTACTGACCAAAGTTTTATCTGAAATCAAATCTGGGCTTCAAAAATATTGTTCGACAGTATATTCTCGCAGTGGTATCAACCACATGTGGATTTTAAAGAAGTCGAAGGAACTTTTAGAACATCTGAAATCCACTCATTTTAGTAGAGCCCATTCGATCAAAGCCTTTGATTTTTCGACACTTTACACTACAATTCCACATTCAAAATTGAAAGAAAGACTCGCAAAAAATATAAGTAATGCGTTTACAAGTAAGAACGGTAATCGCAAACACAAATTTATTGTTGTTAACTATGACAAAACCTACTTTGTAAAAGAAAAGTTCGATTCTGAAAATAAGTACACTGAAACAGACATTATTCAGATGTTAAACTTTCTGATCGACAACATTTTTGTGGTGTTTGGAGGAAAGGTCTTCCAGCAAATTGTCGGAATTCCAAAGGGGACCAATTGTGCCCCACTCCTTGCCGACATTTTCTTTTACTCGTACGAAGCTGAATTCATTCAATCTTTGGTCTCTGAAGGGAAAAGATACTTAGCTTCTGACTTCAATGAGTTAAAGAAGATCCTGACGATAATCTCAACAGCACTCACAATAGAGCACGACATTAAACATCGACAGACCCCTAGCAAGCTAGAGGTGGGACCAGGTGCCCGGGAGGAGTAAGCATCCCCTGTTGGCTAGCCGCACCCGCCGTCGATGTTTATGAAGCATGGAAATGAAAATATATAAAATTCATGCACTGTCGGACGTAATACCTATATAGAAAGAGCTATGGCGACAATGTCAGTGAAGTATATTCAAAACACTTACTGTCAAACCCCTCGCGGGGAACTTTTCTTACAGATACATAGACGATGTGTTGTCCATCAATAATCCAAAATTCGCGGATTACCTGATCAGTATCTATCCTTCGGAGCTTGAAGTCAAAGAAACTACAGACACAAATAATTCAGCATCCTATTTCGACATAATGTTGTCCTACGACACTGATGGTCACATGAACACCGCATTCTATGACAAACGTGACGACGTCAATTTCAGCATTACAAACTTTCCTTTTCTGAGTAGCAACATCCCTTCATCGCCTGCTTATGGCGTGTTCATATCTCAGTTGATACGCTATGCCAGAGCAAGTACGAGATATACGGATTTTGTTCTGAGAGCTAGGCGTCTTTCAGATAAGCTTCTCAGTCAGGGATATGTTTGTGACCTACTAACATCGTCACTGAGGAAGTTCTATGATAGTCGATATGGGGAACTCGTCATACACTATGATGTCCCACTCTCCAATATGGTGGATGATATTCTGTCATAGACCATTTGAACCATCCAACCAAAGATTGTACTCTTTATCTTCCAAAATGGAAGTAACCGGATGTGACAGTTCTACCGAATTGAAGCGACGGGTGTTGCATGCAAGCAGGAGATGCTTACTCTTCATGGCACCTGGTCTCACTCTCATATCGGGAGATCGCTTCTTTTCATATGGTAGAGGTTTTTGTTCGTTTGCTTTGGTTCCTGTTTTATCCTGATTTTGTATGCCTTCGGTTTCTGATTTTCTGAATTATCGATTTTGTGCTGTAAACAGGGATATGGTCATTATCCATATTTGTCATTAGTTTAATTTCATTATTTTTTTTTTGTAAAATGCCAAAGAACTGCAGTAAATGAAGACATTGCATTATCTATCATTATTTTGCTGTCTAAATTCTGTTGATAATGGATTGAAACAAATTTCTGTCAAATTTTACTTAGTCACATAATTTGTAATCACAACTTTGTTTTATATGCTTGTTTGTTTTTCTCCCTGGCTGGCTGGTAGGTTTCTCAATTTCAAAAGGACGCAAAACAGAATAAAAACAAGAAATGGCCTTAAGCTGAAATAAAAAAAACGCCGCTTACAAGCTGAACTTGCCTGGATAACCAAACTACAAACTGCGTACCCCCTTCGCCTAAACGATCAGATTTATGGACAAGGAAACGTTTCTTCGACCTCTTCAAACATTAATGTTTTTTCAATCCGCCCTAACACTAAAAGGAAGCATAGGTCTCACGGTAAAAGGCGAAATAAAAGACTCAGAAAAAGAGCTAGAGTACATCGTACCCTCAAAGATCTACTGATCATTGTACGCAACGGCGTGAACATGAACTGCTACATGCTCTCTCTTCAGTTCCAGCAGTTCAGTTAAAATCTATCTTGGATGAAGCACTGGTTGCATATTTAAGAAACACGGATTGATTCAGGCTAAACATCATTGTTGCATTCGCACAAAATAAACTATATCCTTTGGTTAAAACACCTCCCCTAAAAGACGATTCATAAAAATTCCATTTATTAACAAAGGATTTGATCTTCTGAACATCTCTAATATTTTTCGGGATCATCGCGTACAAAGTTCCATTCCTCAATATTTTGAAAATTTAGAACCTCCTCTTATTTGTTACAAATATAAGAAACCTATTCGAAATTTCGCTTTTAACTACAACAAAGTTACACAAGATCCTAAAATAATTGAATCGTGTCCTGCTTTTTGAGAATGTGCAACGTCTGCATATCTGTATAAACCAGCTGGTCATATCATTACAGGTGACTTTTCAACTATCAAAGACAGGCAGCTCCGTGGTCTTCTTAAGAAAGGACCTAAGTATAGAATCACATCCAAGATAGATTTTATTAAATGTCGCTAAGTGCTAAAGGAAGCTTTAGATAACTATACCAAACGATGGTGTAAATCAGAAGGAGTCGAATCGCATGCTCTGAATGACTGGAAAACTTCATTTTGGATATTACCGATATTCGAATAGATAACTACCACACAAAAATCCTCAACCTTTTGAAAATCCAATTTCTAGATCTGAAAGATATTTCAAATCCAAGTTATGTAATTTACATAAAAAATATGTCTTCGCGCCTGCAGACAAAACAGCCAACAACACCATCATTATTTGAAAACGCTACTACATATCAACTTTAGTTTCGGAACTTTCCTCCATTAATTCTTATATCGAAAGCAATGAAAGTGTTCCCAATATTTTGATCAAACATAACAGTGAAATTTCTTCTTTTAACATCCCTACTTCTAAATTGGATCTCCCTACAATATACTGTATACCAAAACTTCACAAGTCTCCTTACAAGTTTCGATGCATTGCTAATTCTAGCAACTGCTCAACAACAATTTTGTCTAGAAATCTGACGTCAGCACTCAAGGCTATAAAGGAACACGTGACAAAATACTGTGAAACTGTCATGTACAGGAATGGCGTAAACTTCTTTTGGTCTATTAAAAATTCAGGGGATGTGATTGACAAAATGAAATCAAGAAATTTTGAGGCAAATACGATATCTTCATACGACTTTTCTAATATGTACACCACGCTTCCTCACGACAAAATTAATGCTCGACTGTCCAAACTCATTAAATGGTGTTTTGATCGAGAGGGGAAAATTCTGAATCGGAGGGTTTCTTTTCCGCCACAGATTACAAATCATACAAATCATGGACATGTGGTGACCTGCGTATTGCCTTGTCCTTCCTTTTGGACAATATTTATGTAAGATTTGGTGAAAAACTCTACAAGCAGGTTGTAGGGATTCCAATGGGTACTAATTGTGCGCCTCTTGTTGCAGATTTATTTTTATACACGTATGAAGAGGAATTTATCCAAAATCTTCAAAAACAAAGAAAAAATGATGATGTGAAATGCTTCATTGGTACTTCTAGGTACCTAGATGATATTCTTACTATCGACAATCCTGTTTTTGAAAAGTATAGAAATGTTATTTATCCAGTAGAATTGATTCTAAACAAGGCAAACCTTTCAAACACAGAAAGACCGTTTTTGGACCTAAATATCTAAATTGTCAATTGAGAGATCCATACAAGCGTGTATGACAAAAGAGATGAATTTGGATTTAACATAGTAAATTTCCCCTGGCTTGGCGGTGATGTTCCTAGATTACCGTCCTATGGTATCTATGTTTCACAGATCATCCGGTATGCTAGAGCATGTACTGATGTTTTGGATTTTCATAGTAGAAATTTACAAATTACAAAGAAACTTTTTGGTCAAGGTTTTCGCTTTCACAGACTATTAAGGACTTTCTGGAAATTGTACAAATATTATAGTCAAATTCTTTTGAAATTCGGATCGATACAAGCAACAGAGTATATTACTTTGGGTATTTCACAACCTGCTTTTTATGGTGACATAATTAACAAAATAAGAAGGATCAAAGATAGACAACATAACCATCGAAAATGCATCAGAATCATCAAACGCCTTTTATACCGTGGATATGATCCTAATGTTACCAGACGGACACTAGCATTGCTACTTGACCAATCTACAGTCTTGTACCGGCGCATTCTTTAAACCTGCACTCTGAATGACTGTGACGACGTGACTCCATAACGGGCCCTGTCCAAACCTCTCTATAGAAGACAGGGCCCGACCACCTGTCCTCTCTAAATGTCAGTCGGACTCCCCGGGTGATAACGTACATGCGCTCGCGTCGGCAGAGCACGGATTGTATCACGTAAGCCCTCTTTTTATATCCATTTACATATTTTAAAAATCTGTGTTGCTTGGGCCCCTGCGTTTTACGGTATTGTTTGTGTTTGGTCATCTGACAGTGAGAATGTTGTTTTACACCACAATTGTGCATTCTTTGAGACCTCTGGGAAATCGGAAAAGCGGGAGGGTTGTGGGCACGTTATTCAAGATAACCACACCTTCTGCTATTTTCGAGGTAGATAACCGTCGTAAGTCAACACCGGTTGCCCATTGGACTCGTTGGTTTATGTGTAGTCCTTTGTGTTTGATGTTTCTGTGTTGTGCGTTGGTGTATCTTGTCCCTTTTTGTGTCTCTTTCTATACTTGTCTTCTCTGTGTTTTTGCATTGGATATTTTGGGGTTTTGCTGTGGGTACTGCAACCTGGTGTTGTTGCAGATCCCATCCTTTGTTTTAAATGATAGCACCGAGAAGGTTTGGTAAAATATATCAAATACAGATTCTTTTATAGATGATCTCACACCTTATTGACATATTACACTAAAATGATACTAGTTACAAGTTTATGCAACTTGCAACAAGTATAGAATAATACTGAAATGCTAATCCATAATCATGTCATTAGAATTAAAAGATAACCGTCCTCGAATTATCATATTCAAAAGCACCAATACTAGTGGCCGACCCAGAGGGTTGCCTAAGGGGTAGGGAAGGTAAGTATAGTGGAAGAGGGGAGTTGGTTGTCAAGCAATCTGAGACAATCTCTAACAAATATCTTCCTTGAATTCTATAAATATCAAATAAAAAGAAATTCCTTAAATTTTTCAAATGATCGAATGAAAAAATAAATTTCATTTCATTTAAAAAAACTTCCCGTTTCTTGTTTCTTCATGTTAATAGAGTTTTTCATTTCATACAGAAATGTATCGGTCAATTAATTAAAAGTGTTTACCTAGCTAGAGGCATTCATGGAGTCTTACGTAGAAATATTTACAGACCTGGTATGACATATACTGAAGAAAGACGTGTGTGTGTGAGGGTGTGTGAGGGTGTGTGAGAGGTTGAGTGTGTGTGTGTGTTTGTGAGGAAGGGAGAGGGTGTATGTGTGTTTGTGTGTGTTGGGATCGGGTCAATTCACTTCCATACATAGCTTTGGCTTAAGACGACTTTGCATCTATATCGCATAATTCAGCATTATTAAAAGATGATTTATTATTTAGATTTACCGTAAAACCCAAGGCACACTGTGTAAACTTGTTTCCCCGACTCACCCGATTTGAATGCGGCGTCAATCAGAGTTAAGTTTCCTTAAATCGGGGAGAGATAGGAATATGTCGCAGTGAGTCACGTCGGGTCGGAATATGTCGGGAAGACACCCCGCCAAAGAAATACATTAACTTCTTTGTCGAGTGCCTAGTGTTGGTGTGTTGTAAATATGTTTTGCGACAAAAAGAAAATCGATTTGCCGAGGTAAAGGAATCATGATGACGTATTTAAGTCGAAAAGTCGCTGTAAACTTGTCTTCAACGAGCTCATTTACACGAAATGTCATTTTAAAAACCAGAAGTTAATTTCATTAAAGTCAAGAAAATTCAATGCAATTTGTCTTATGTCAACTTCAAAATAAATCGTTGTCTTAAAAGTCGTTATGGCAAGAACATCTAGATCTATCAACATCATTTATGTTGATTTGTTGGAATAAACTTACTTCTGTCGAGATGATTATATCGAATTTATGCTGGTTAACCAACAAGTCGAATTTTTGAAAGTCAAATTAATTGTTTGCGATTTCTCTTTTGTTGATTTCAGTCAGATATCAAATTATTAAACTCGCTTTTTTGTCAAAATCTCGAAATGCCAATTTTGCAGAAAGCAACATGATGCGATGAAATAGCACTTGTTGATATCTTTTTGTACGACTTGTCATGCTTGAAATCAACTTCGCGAGATTCACAATATTACGGAAACGTTTTAGTGCCTCCTGTTGTTGTGTTGTAAGAAGGCTTCACGACAAAAAGGAAATCGAATTGCCGAGATAAATGAAGAATTATGACGTATTTAAGTCGAAAAGTCGTTGTAAACTTGTCTTCAACGAAGTCTTATGGACAAAATGTCATTCAAAAAGCATGAAGTTAATATCATTTAAGTCAAGAAAATTTAATGCGATTTGTCTCATGTCAACTTCAAAATAAATCGTCATCTTAAAAGTCGCAATGACATGAACATCTAGATGTATCGACATCATTAAAGTTGATATGTTGTAGTAAACGCACTTCTGTCGACATGATTATATCGAGATTATGCCGAAAATACACCAAGTCGAATTTTCGAATGTCAAATTGATTTCGTGCGATTTCTCTTTCGTCGATTTCCGTCAAATATCGAGCTCTTAATTTCGAGTTATTACCTAAATCTCGTTATGCTGACTTTGCAGAAGGCAATTTGATGCGAAGAAGTAGTACTTATTGATATCTTTTTGCACGACTTTAATTGATTGAGATCAACTTTGCGAGTTTTAAAAGACGCAGTTATTTTTGGAATTATCCTTGTCAATGTTTTTATAACATGAGGCCCAAGTGGGGCTATTTCTCTCATCTCTCTGAGATTATTCCTGACCTTTCTGCCTTTTTATTGCCATCAGC
Source organism: Pinctada fucata (assembly GCA_028142955.1). NCBI lineage: Eukaryota > Metazoa > Mollusca > Bivalvia > Pterioida > Pteriidae > Pinctada > Pinctada fucata. Next base: position 91,647,173 of record AP027103.1, read on the forward strand.
AAAGATAATCTAAATAACACTTTTAAGAGACAATGAATAAGATATACTTTTATTATTCGTACTACTTAGCATTGATTTCATTTTAATAAAGTTAAAACTATGATCATATAGATCTAAACTGAGATCTTATATATCTTAAGATATTAGATTAGAAGTAAGAACTCTGATAACTTTACTGTGCTCTCATCTATGGGCAGTCATTTTAACATAATTACATTCATGTTATATCACTATATAATGAGATATATCACAATATAATGAGTGTTATTTTGCCACGGACTAGTTCGAACCAATCAGATAGCGTACATCGCGTCACATGCATGCCGTCTAAATTTCCATAGACCGTCAGCAATTCCGCCATTGCTTTATAAATGAATTCGCACGTAAAAGGAGTCGTGAAACGGCAATTTTCTGCAACAAAAAAAAAATCCGGAGGTTTTGGTCCTCGACTAAATAAAACAGTTATTCAATTTGAAGACGTTTATTATTTATACCACTTGGTGAGTGTCACTCCTGGTGGACCAGGAGTCCCCGAGGGCACATGTAGCCAAGTTCGATCAATTTCGGTTGATCGTTTCTTCAATGCATTCGAAAATTTCTGTTATCAAAATTTCTTAAAATTTCTAAAACGTGGGTCCTGTAGCATCATAACCCACCTATCCTACTACGTCATTCGGTACGCTTTTTCGAAATCGTAACTTTCATACTTTTTTGGCAAATTATATTGTCTAGATTTGAGGAACACTGACGAGGGTAAAGTACCCGAAACGTGCATGTCTGATCTATGCTGCCAATTTATCTGTTCTTTAGTGATGCTATTCAATTTGAAAACGTTTAACATTGTTACTGACCGTCAACAGAGATTTTTCGGGTTGATCAAGCCCATAGAAGGCTCGGCTTCGCCTCGCCTTCTTTGGGCTTGATCATCCCGACAAATCTCTGTAGACGGTCAGTAACAAACCTAATAAGTAATAATATCACTATATAATGAGTGGTATCACTATATAATGAGTGATATAACTAATTTAAAAAGTGATATCACTCATTAATATGAGTTTTATCACTCATTAAAATGAGTTTCATCACTCATTAAAATGAGTTTTATCACAAATTAAATAGAGATATAACTATTTTCACTACATCTTGAATACAAGTGATATCAGTAATTTTACTATTGATATCATTAATGGAACTAGAGATATCAGTTATAAATTAGTGATATCATTTATCAAATAAATGATATCATTATTGACTTCCAAATAGTTATATCTCTATCTAAAATAGCGATATCACTATTTGAATAAGTGATAATCAATAATTCCATCTCGGTTTTCGATCCTGGGCCTGCTTTGGTAGAAGTCATTTGAATTATTGTTCAGAATAAGAGATATCACTTATTTGAATAAGAGATATCTCTGATTTTGAAAGACTTATTGATATCACTAATTCAAATATTGATATCACTATTTTTTAGGGATATGAGTATTTTCAGAAAAGAGTGATTAGAGATATCAATAACTTGAAATATTGATATCAATAGTTTGAATTAGTGATGTCACTAGATTGATGGTAATTTCACTAATCTAATTAGAGATGTCATATTAAAATTATTGATATCGCTAATTCCAATGAAAATTTAATATCACTAATTAAATGAAAGAAAGGAGGGGACCTCCAACAACACTCGATTGCAGCACCCACAGCAAAACCCCAAAACATCCAATGCAAATACACATAGCAGATACGCATAGAAATAGACGCAAAAGGGACAAATGAGTTAAAGAAGATCCTGACGATAATCGCAACATCACTCACAATAGAGCACAAATTGGAGCATCGACGGAACCCTAGCAAGCAAGTGGTGGGACCAGGTGCCCGGGAGGAGCAAGCATCACCGCACTCGCCGTCGATGTTCACGCACGTAAATGAAAACAATATCTAAAATACATGCACTGTCTAGGGTTATGTGAAGGAACACCAATGTTATGATAAAACGTTTTCAAATTCATTAGCATCATTTAAAATCAGAAAAATTAACAGCATGGACTAGTCATGCACTTTTCGGGTATTTAACCAAACTTTAAAAATTTAACTCACGCTAAAGAAACATGAAACGGATTAGAAAAGATTCAGGATTCGATTTATCAAGTACAGACTAGATTCTGGGTTAGTTGGATCCCAGGTTCTTGGATATAAAATGAGTGGACAAATATCTCCTACACCGGTTGCATCCAAGTCGGTATGGATCATAGTTAGGTATGATCAAAAGATGAGATGCCGGATGGAATAAAGCCTTAACAGTCAGAATCCTAGATGTTATGGGTCCAGAAAAGGATATGACCCTACTAGGGGATGGGAAAAATATAGGTTTTATATTGGAGAAGGTGGATAACGATCGGATGGTTGTGCGAAGGGATGGATTAGAGTTGACGTGGATCCAATCCATACGTGATCAACAACTCCTGATAAACACCACTATTGAACATCGGATCTACATGTATAAGGTTCTTAACTTAGTCGAATTCCTGCTTTTCCCAGGCAAGGGTTGTTCAACGAAGGTCGATTGGGTAGGTCAAGAAATGACAAATATGGATAAAGACCATATCCCTGTATACAGCACAAAATCGATAATTCAGAAAATCAGAAACCGAAGGCATACAAAATCAGGATAAAACAGAAACCAAAGCAAACAAACAAAAACCTCCACCACATGAAAAGAAGCGGACTCCCGATATGGGAGTGAGACCAGGTGCCCAGGAAGAGTAAGCATCTCCTGCTTGCATGCAACACCCGTCGCTTCAATTCGGTAGAACTGTCACATCCGGTTACTTCAAGTGTGTCCAGGTAGGAATGCATCCTAGATAGTGTTGATCGGAGGTTGAATTGATTAGGTATAGGGTGGATCCCGGAAGGTAGCCTACATCATAGGTTTGGTGTAGAGTGAGTGAATCCTTACAAGTTTGTCTATTGAGAAATATTTTGAAATTGAGAGTATCTTCATGAAACTGTATATCAAACATTGTCGGAGATTAAGTAGGTTCCTTTATGTAATACCCCATTTTTTGATAAGTAAGATGTAACACTTGTGTTTGGTCCTTTTCTATAGCAATACGGAAGTGTTCCAACCTTATACCTTCACATTTCAAATCAATTTATTATACTCAATCCTCATCAGAGATGCTCCCATCCGAAGTGACTTTTAAACACAACCAAAATTCATTTTAGTAGCATTCTGGTTATATTCTTTAAAAGATAGATTTGTGCAATTTGCAGAGAGTGTGCGGCTCCAAATTTCCTGCAGGATATATATTCAATAGCATGTCCAATTAAAACCTATGTTCAAAATAGCATTGGCGGAATGGTGCTAAGATGTTAATCTATTTTAATTAATGATATTTTTGAACGAAATGACAAGTTTTTGAAAAAAAGCAAACAAATATTTATAAATAGAAAAAGTGCCAAAATCAAAGAATCTCTCAGGAAGCAGGGCTCGAAAGAAGTATTTGATACACTTAAAACATTTATCTCTATAGGTAACACTTTGATCTACTAAATGAATATCAAAGCATCGAATCCTGAATCTTTTTCAAATCCTTTTTCATCCCAGGTCCAATTCCTCTAACACTAAAACAATTCCCTTATACTCGCAAATCAGGATCCAAACTTGGATCTAAATCCATTCTGTATCCTACTCTCATTGGATCCAATCAGACAATCCCTAATGAACCTTACTTCTGAAATTCGGATCTGGATCCGAAACGAGATTTTTTTTTCTCCAACGAGGGTGAATCCAGGATGAACCAATAGGGTACACTCAGACTCCTCTGGTGATAAATGCATGAACTCGCTACAGTCGGCATAGCACGGACTGAATTTCGTATGCCCTCTGTTTTTTTTTATATCCATTTACATATCCATCTGTGTCATGCTGTCTGTTTATTTGTTTATCTCACAGTGAGGTGGTTATTTTACACAACAATTGTGCGCTTCGAGACGTCTGGGTAATCGGTAAAGTAGGAAGGTTTTGCGCACGTAATCCGATTACCACACCGTCTGCTAGATGACAGATGGTCGTCCTAGGTCGGCACCGGTTGCCCATTGGTCTACTTTTTTATGTGTAGTGTTTTGTGTTTCATGTTTCTTTGGCGTGAGTTAGATTTTTAAAGTTTGGTGAAATACCCGAAACGTGTATGTCTTACTCCTTTCCGGTTTTGTGTATTAGAGGAAAATGGTAGTCGGCAGCAAATTGTGTGTTTCTGACATGGCTGAGTATGCTATTTGGCAGATTTTTTTATGAAAAAAAATAATAAGATGAAGTGTAAAAATATTTAACAGAATACAAAATATTTACCTGAAAGAAAAGAAAGTGAAAGCGAGCAGTGCTCGGGAAGCCAAACATTAAAGTTACCCTTATCTTGTATATCATAAAACAGTTATAGCACAGTGATGAGGTCGATATGATGATTTATGGAGTTATTAAACCAATTGGTGATATCACTCTTTTCTGTAAATACTCATATCCCTAATAAAATTAGTGATATCAATATTTCAATAAGTGCTAGCAATAAGTCTTTCAAAATCAGAGCTATCTCTTATTCAAATAAGTGATTTCTCTTATTCTGAACAATAATTCAAATGACTGCTATCCATGCAGGCCGAGGATCGAAAACCGAAATTAGAATGAGTGATATCACTTATTCAAATAGTGATATCGCTATTTCAAATAGAGAGATAGTGATATCATTTATTTAATTAGAGATACCACTAAATCAAATTACTGATATCTACTTTTGAAATAGTGATGTCACCAATTTTATTACTGATATTTCTAGTTCTATTAATGATATAAATGATATCACTTGTTTTCAAGATGTAGGGAAATTAGTGATATCTCTATTTAATTAGTCATAAAACTCATTTTAATGAGTGATATCCTTTTTTTAATTAGTGATATCACTCATTATATAAAGATATCACTCATTATATAAGTAATCCAAGCCCTTAAATATGTAATCTAATATATAGATGTGAACATAGTTTAGTAAAATGAAATCAAAGTTAAGTAGTACGAATAATAAAAGTATATCTTATTCATTGTCTCCTAAAAGTGTTATTCAAAATATATTTGCTGATGGCAATGAAAAGGCAGAAAGGTCAGGAATAATCTCAGAGAGATGAGAGGAATAGCCCCACTTGGGCCTCATATTATAAAAACATTGACAAGGATAAATCCAATTGAAATAACTGCGTCTATTAAAACTCAATTTCAATCAATTATAGTCGTGCAAAAAGATATCAATAAGTACTACTTCATCGCATCAAATTGCCTTCTGCATTGTCGGCATAACGAGATTTAGGTAATAATTCGAAATTAAGAACTCGATATTTGACTGAAATCGACGAAAGAGAAATCGCACGAAATTAATTTGACATTCGAAAATTCGAAAATTCGACTTGGTGTATTTTCGGCATAATTTCGATATAATCATCTCGGCAGAAGTGCGTTTACTCCAACATATCAACTTGAATGATGTCGATACATCTAGATGTTCATGCCATAATGACTTTTAGGACGACGATTTATTTTGAAGTTGACATGAGACAAATCGCATTGAATTTTCTTGACATAAATGACGTATTTTTTGACGTATTGACCTTGAATGATTTTTTCTGTTTTAATGATTCTCAAGAACATTTTGAATGAACAATACTAAGTTTATTATGATAATGAATATTGGGTCACTTGATAAAGACAGTGAGAAACTTGAGATGATGACTTTAATCTGCATGTCATTTATATCTATTCACTTGATCATGATTATATAGAAGATGATGCAACAATCTATATTGTGGTTTAAAGGCCATGCCATGTTTAGAAAATAACCAAGCATAGATTAAAAGAAAAAGAAAAAAAGAATGATGAAAGTAACTAAAACGTCAGTTATAAAGTTGAATATGTTTGATTTTGATCGTGAAGATCTTGGTTATTTTCTTAAGTGGGGGAGTATTGTAACCATATGGCCTCTCCCCGACAATATCTATTGTGAATTATTGTTTTATTTTGGGGAATTTGCACACTATAGAAAGAGGAATAACTGCATTTGTCAGAACACAAAAGTAGATTAATTCCCTTACATGAAAGAGGGATGATGTTAATATTAATTCACATATAAGTTATTTTTGAAACAAGATTAGAAACAGATTCAAGAAATATCAGTTAATAAGTTTATCTTAAGATTATATGGGAAATATTTCTCAACTTTTACATGTTTAATTGTAATATTGATTATTTAACACTTGGAAATTCCAGAGATTGATAAGAACTTAATTATAAATTGGTTTAATCTATGAGTTGGAGAAATCTACACAAGAAGTACCAGCATATTGAGTTTATCTACAATCCCTCATAATTTCAGATGCTTTTGAAGAGTGTTAGACAACCTTATCTTTGAGGGATGAACACGAAATAATCTAGAAATATGTCCATCATATTGTGCAATTCCCCTCCCTTCTTTAAATACAATATGTCATTTTTCAATTGTTAGATTTACTTTCTCGTTGTCAGACTAAGTTTCTCGCATGCTATGGATTCTGTTAAACAATGTTTCGTGAAATAAACTTTGTAAAATTTTCAACGATGTTTTCCTTCCACGATATTTTACAGAACATTTATTAATCACATAACGCGAATTACGAGTTATGGCTTGTAAGCCCGCATCGGCTTGCACATGGTATACGTCAGAATGATGGCGATGATTCAATTTCACGAAAACAAAAACACGGCGATATTCTGATCACCATGACACGATGTGACTATGTTGATAACGAGATAACTCAATTGCTCATAAAATGATACGATGTTCATATTACGATTGCGATGAAATGATGACGAAAGTACGATTTTGAGATGGCGATCACTCAACGTTGTGATGGCGATGATAAGATGGCGATTGGTATGACTGTTCGAACAGAATACTTAGGAAATGTTGTACAATGCAAACGTCTTCAAATTGAATAGCATCATTTAAGAACAAATAAATTGGCAACATGGACCAGACATGCACGTTTCGGGTACTTAACCCTCGTCAGTGATTCTCAAATCTAAACAATGTAATATATGCCAAAAATATATGAAAGTTACTATGTCGAAAAAGCGTACCGAAAGACGTAGCAGGATGGATGGGATATGATGCTACAGGACCCACATTTTAGAAATTTCAAGAAATTTTGATAACAGAAATTTTAGAATTCGTTGAAGAAAAGATCAACCGAAATTGATCGAACTTGGCTACATGTGCCCTCGGGGACTCCTGGTCCACCAGCAGTGACACTCACCAAGTGGTATAAATGTAAACGTCTTCAAATTAAATAGCATCATTTAAGAACAGATAAATTGGCAACATGGACCAGACATGCACGTTTCGGGTACTTAACCCTCGTCAGTGATCCTCAAATCTAAACAATGTTATATATGCCAAAAATATATGAAAGTTACTATGTCGAAAAAGCGTACCGAAAGACGTAGCAGGATGGATGGGATATGATGCTACAGGACCCACATTTTAGAAATTTCAAGAAATTTTGATAACAGAAATTTTAGAATTCGTTGAAGAAAAGATCAACCGAAATTGATCGAACTTGGCTACATATGCCCTAGGGGACTCCTGGTCCACCAGCAGTGACACTCACCAAGTGGTATAAATGTAAACGTCTTCAAATTGAATAGCATCATTTAAGAACAGATAAATTGGCAACATGGACCAGACATGCACGTTTCGGGTACTTAACCCTCGTCAGTGATCCTCAAATCTAAACAATGTAATATATGCCAAAAATATATGAAAGTAAATATGTCGAAAAAGCGTACCGAAAGACGTAGCAGGATGGATGGGATATGATGCTACAGGACCCACATTTTAGACATTTCAAGAAATTTTGATAACAGAAATTTTAGAATTCGTTGAAGAAAAGATCAACCGAAATTGATCGAACTTGGCTACATGTGCCCTCGGGGACTCCTGGTCCACCAGCAGTGACACTCACCAAGTGGTATAAATGTAAACGTCTTCAAATTGAATAGCATCATTTAAGAACAGATAAATTGGCAACATGGACCAGACATGCACGTTTCGGGTACTTAACCCTCGTCAGTGATCCTCAAATCTAAACAATGTAATATATGCCAAAAATATATGAAAGTTACTATGTCGAAAAAGCGTACCGAAAGACGTAGCAGGATGGATGGGATATGATGCTACAGGACCCACATTTTAGACATTTCAAGAAATTTTGATAACAGAAATTTTAGAATTCGTTGAAGAAAAGATCAACCGAAATTGATCGAACTTGGCTACATGTGCCCTCGGGGACTCCTGGTCCAACAGCAGTGACACTCACCAAGTGGTATAAATGTAAACGTCTTCAAATTGAATAGCATCATTTAAGAACAGATAAATTGGCAACATGGACCAGACATGCACGTTTCGGGTACTTAACCCTCGTCAGTGATCCTCAAATCTAAACAATGTAATATATGCCAAAAATATATGAAAGTTACTATGTCGAAAAAGCGTACCGAAAGACGTAGCAGGATGGATGGGATATGATGCTACAGGACCCACATTTTAGAAATTTCAAGAAATTTTGATAACAGAAATTTTAGAATTCGTTGAAGAAAAGATCAACCGAAATTGATCGAACTTGGCTACATGTGCCCTCGGGGACTCCTGGTCCACCAGCAGTGACACTCACCAAGTGGTATAAATGTAAACGTCTTCAAATTGAATAGCATCATTTAAGAACAGATAAATTGGCAACATGGACCAGATATGCACGTTTCGGGTACTTAACCCTCGTCAGTGATCCTCAAATCTAAACAATGTAATATATGCAAAAAATATATGAAAGTTACTATGTCGAAAAAGCGTACCGAAAGACGTAACAGGATGGATGGGATATGATGCTACAGGACCCACATTTTAGAAATTTCAAGAAATTTCGATAACAGAAATTTTAGAATTCGTTGAAGAAAAGATCAACCGAAATTGATCGAACTTGGCTACATGTGCCCTCGGGGACTCCTGGTCCACCAGCAGTGACACTCACCAAGTGGTATAAATGTAAACGTCTTCAAATTGAATAGCATCATTTAAGAACAGATAAATTGGCAACATGGACCAGACATGCACGTTTCGGGTACTTAACCCTCGTCAGTGATCCTCAAATCTAATCAATGTAATATATGCCAAAAATATATGAAAGTTACTATGTCGAAAAAGCGTACCGAAAGACGTAGCAGGATGGATGGGATATGATGCTACAGGACCCACACTTTAGAAATTTCAAGAAATTTTGATAACAGAAATTTTAGAATTCGTTGAAGAAAAGATCAACCGAAATTGATCGAACTTGGCTACATGTGCCCTCGGGGACTCCTGGTCCACCAGCAGTGACACTCACCAAGTTGTATAAATGTAAACGTCTTCAAATTGAATAGCATCATTTAAGAACAGATAAATTGGCAACATGGACCAGACATGCACGTTTCGGGTACTTAACCCTCGTCAGTGATCCTCAAATCTAAACAATGTAATATATGCCAAAAATATATGAAAGTTACTATGTCGAAAAAGCGTACCGAAAGACGTAGCAGGATGGATGGGATATGATGCTACAGGACCCACATTTTAGACATTTCAAGAAATTTTGATAACAGAAATTTTAGAATTCGTTGAAGAAAAGATCAACCGAAATTGATCGAACTTGGCTACATGTGCCCTCGGGGACTCCTGGTCCAACAGCAGTGACACTCACCAAGTGGTATAAATGTAAACGTCTTCAAATTGAATAGCATCATTTAAGAACAGATAAATTGGCAACATGGACCAGACATGCACGTTTCGGGTACTTAACCCTCGTCAGTGATCCTCAAATCTAAACAATGTAATATATGCCAAAAATATATGAAAGTTACTATGTCGAAAAAGCGTACCGAAAGACGTAGCAGGATGGATGGGATATGATGCTACAGGACCCACATTTTAGAAATTTCAAGAAATTTTGATAACAGAAATTTTAGAATTCGTTGAAGAAAAGATCAACCGAAATTGATCGAACTTGGCTACATGTGCCCTCGGGGACTCCTGGTCCACCAGCAGTGACACTCACCAAGTGGTATAAATGTAAACGTCTTCAAATTGAATAGCATCATTTAAGAACAGATAAATTGGCAACATGGACCAGATATGCACGTTTCGGGTACTTAACCCTCGTCAGTGATCCTCAAATCTAAACAATGTAATATATGCAAAAAATATATGAAAGTTACTATGTCGAAAAAGCGTACCGAAAGACGTAACAGGATGGATGGGATATGATGCTACAGGACCCACATTTTAGAAATTTCAAGAAATTTCGATAACAGAAATTTTAGAATTCGTTGAAGAAAAGATCAACCGAAATTGATCGAACTTGGCTACATGTGCCCTCGGGGACTCCTGGTCCACCAGCAGTGACACTCACCAAGTGGTATAAATGTAAACGTCTTCAAATTGAATAGCATCATTTAAGAACAGATAAATTGGCAACATGGACCAGACATGCACGTTTCGGGTACTTAACCCTCGTCAGTGATCCTCAAATCTAATCAATGTAATATATGCCAAAAATATATGAAAGTTACTATGTCGAAAAAGCGTACCGAAAGACGTAGCAGGATGGATGGGATATGATGCTACAGGACCCACACTTTAGAAATTTCAAGAAATTTTGATAACAGAAATTTTAGAATTCGTTGAAGAAAAGATCAACCGAAATTGATCGAACTTGGCTACATGTGCCCTCGGGGACTCCTGGTCCACCAGCAGTGACACTCACCAAGTTGTATAAATGTAAACGTCTTCAAATTGAATAGCATCATTTAAGAACAGATAGATTGGCAACATGGACCAGACATGCACGTTTCGGGTACTTAACCCTCGTCAGTGATCCTCAAATCTAAACAATGTAATATATGCCAAAAATATATGAAAGTTACTATGTCGAAAAAGCGTACCGAAAGACGTAGCAGGATGGATGGGATATGATGCTACAGGACCCACACTTTAGAAATTTCAAGAAATTTTAATAACAGAAATTTTAGAATTCGTTGAAGAAAAGATCAACCGAAATTGATCGAACTTGGCTACATGTGCCCTCGGGGACTCCTGGTCCACCAGCAGTGACACTCACCAAGTGGTATAAATGTAAACGTCTTCAAATTGAATAGCATCATTTAAGAACAGATAAATTGGCAACATGGACCAGACATGCACGTTTCGGGTACTTAACCCTCGTCAGTGATCCTCAAATCTAAACAATGTAATATATGCCAAAAATATATGAAAGTTACTATGTCGAAAAAGCGTACCGAAAGACGTAGCAGGATGGATGGGATATGATGCTACAGGACCCACATTTTAGACATTTCAAGAAATTTTGATAACAGAAATTTTAGAATTCGTTGAAGAAAAGATCAACCGAAATTGATCGAACTTGGCTACATGTGCCCTAGGGGACTCCTGGTCCACCAGCAGTGACACTCACCAAGTGGTATAAATGTAAACGTCTTCAAATTGAATAGCATCATTTAAGAACAGATAAATTGGCAACATGGACCAGACATGCACGTTTCGGGTACTTAACCCTCGTCAGTGATCCTCAAATCTAAACAATGTTATATATGCCAAAAATATATGAAAGTTACTATGTCGAAAAAGCGTACCGAAAGACGTAGCAGGATGGATGGGATATGATGCTACAGGACCCACATTTTAGACATTTCAAGAAATTTTGATAACAGAAATTTTAGAATTCGTTGAAGAAAAGATCAACCGAAATTGATCGAACTTGGCTACATATGCCCTAGGGGACTCCTGGTCCACCAGCAGTGACACTCACCAAGTGGTATAAATGTAAACGTCTTCAAATTGAATAGCATCATTTAAGAACAGATAAATTGGCAACATGGACCAGACATGCACGTTTCGGGTACTTAACCCTCGTCAGTGATCCTCAAATCTAAACAATGTAATATATGCCAAAAATATATGAAAGTAAATATGTCGAAAAAGCGTACCGAAAGACGTAGCAGGATGGATGGGATATGATGCTACAGGACCCACATTTTAGACATTTCAAGAAATTTTGATAACAGAAATTTTAGAATTCGTTGAAGAAAAGATCAACCGAAATTGATCGAACTTGGCTACATGTGCCCTCGGGGACTCCTGGTCCACCAGCAGTGACACTCACCAAGTGGTATAAATGTAAACGTCTTCAAATTGAATAGCATCATTTAAGAACAGATAAATTGGCAACATGGACCAGACATGCACGTTTCGGGTACTTAACCCTCGTCAGTGATCCTCAAATCTAAACAATGTAATATATGCCAAAAATATATGAAAGTTACTATGTCGAAAAAGCGTACCGAAAGACGTAGCAGGATGGATGGGATATGATGCTACAGGACCCACATTTTAGACATTTCAAGAAATTTTGATAACAGAAATTTTAGAATTCGTTGAAGAAAAGATCAACCGAAATTGATCGAACTTGGCTACATGTGCCCTCGGGGACTCCTGGTCCAACAGCAGTGACACTCACCAAGTGGTATAAATGTAAACGTCTTCAAATTGAATAGCATCATTTAAGAACAGATAAATTGGCAACATGGACCAGACATGCACGTTTCGGGTACTTAACCCTCGTCAGTGATCCTCAAATCTAAACAATGTAATATATGCCAAAAATATATGAAAGTTACTATGTCGAAAAAGCGTACCGAAAGACGTAGCAGGATGGATGGGATATGATGCTACAGGACCCACATTTTAGAAATTTCAAGAAATTTTGATAACAGAAATTTTAGAATTCGTTGAAGAAAAGATCAACCGAAATTGATCGAACTTGGCTACATGTGCCCTCGGGGACTCCTGGTCCACCAGCAGTGACACTCACCAAGTGGTATAAATGTAAACGTCTTCAAATTGAATAGCATCATTTAAGAACAGATAAATTGGCAACATGGACCAGATATGCACGTTTTGGGTACTTAACCCTCGTCAGTGATCCTCAAATCTAAACAATGTAATATATGCAAAAAATATATGAAAGTTACTATGTCGAAAAAGCGTACCGAAAGACGTAACAGGATGGATGGGATATGATGCTACAGGACCCACATTTTAGAAATTTCAAGAAATTTCGATAACAGAAATTTTAGAATTCGTTGAAGAAAAGATCAACCGAAATTGATCGAACTTGGCTACATGTGCCCTCGGGGACTCCTGGTCCACCAGCAGTGACACTCACCAAGTGGTATAAATGTAAACGTCTTCAAATTGAATAGCATCATTTAAGAACAGATAAATTGGCAACATGGACCAGACATGCACGTTTCGGGTACTTAACCCTCGTCAGTGATCCTCAAATCTAATCAATGTAATATATGCCAAAAATATATGAAAGTTACTATGTCGAAAAAGCGTACCGAAAGACGTAGCAGGATGGATGGGATATGATGCTACAGGACCCACACTTTAGAAATTTCAAGAAATTTTGATAACAGAAATTTTAGAATTCGTTGAAGAAAAGATCAACCGAAATTGATCGAACTTGGCTACATGTGCCCTCGGGGACTCCTGGTCCACCAGCAGTGACACTCACCAAGTTGTATAAATGTAAACGTCTTCAAATTGAATAGCATCATTTAAGAACAGATAGATTGGCAACATGGACCAGACATGCACGTTTCGGGTACTTAACCCTCGTCAGTGATCCTCAAATCTAAACAATGTAATATATGCCAAAAATATATGAAAGTTACTATGTCGAAAAAGCGTACCGAAAGACGTAGCAGGATGGATGGGATATGATGCTACAGGACCCACATTTTAGACATTTCAAGAAATTTTGATAACAGAAATTTTAGAATTCGTTGAAGAAAAGATCAACCGAAATTGATCGAACTTGGCTACATGTGCCCTAGGGGACTCCTGGTCCACCAGCAGTGACACTCACCAAGTGGTATAAATGTAAACGTCTTCAAATTGAATAGCATCATTTAAGAACAGATAAATTGGCAACATGGACCAGACATGCACGTTTCGGGTACTTAACCCTCGTCAGTGATCCTCAAATCTAAACAATGTAATATATGCCAAAAATATATGAAAGTTACTATGTCGAAAAAGCGTACCGAAAGACGTAGCAGGATGGATGGGATATGATGCTACAGGACCCACATTTTAGACATTTCAAGAAATTTTGATAACAGAAATTTTAGAATTCGTTGAAGAAAAGATCAACCGAAATTGATCGAACTTGGCTACATGTGCCCTCGGGGACTCCTGGTCCACCAGCAGTGACACTCACCAAGTGGTATAAATGTAAACGTCTTCAAATTGAATAGCATCATTTAAGAACAGATAAATTGGCAACATGGACCAGACATGCACGTTTCGGGTACTTAACCCTCGTCAGTGATCCTCAAATCTAAACAATGTAATATATGCCAAAAATATATGAAAGTTACTATGTCGAAAAAGCGTACCGAAAGACGTAGCAGGATGGATGGGATATGATGCTACAGGACCCACATTTTAGAAATTTCAAGAAATTTTGATAACAGAAATTTTAGAATTCGTTGAAGAAAAGATCAACCGAAATTGATCGAACTTGGCTACATGTGCCCTCGGGGACTCCTGGTCCACCAGCAGTGACACTCACCAAGTGGTATAAATGTAAACGTCTTCAAATTGAATAGCATCATTTAAGAACAGATAAATTGGCAACATGGACCAGACATGCACGTTTCGGGTACTTAACCCTCGTCAGTGATCCTCAAATCTAAACAATGTAATATATGCCAAAAATATATGAAAGTTACTATGTCGAAAAAGCGTACCGAAAGACGTAGCAGGATGGATGGGATATGATGCTACAGGACCCACATTTTAGAAATTTCAAGAAATTTTGATAACAGAAATTTTAGAATTCGTTGAAGAAAAGATCAACCGAAATTGATCGAACTTGGCTACATGTGCCCTCGGGGACTCCTGGTCCACCAGCAGTGACACTCATCAAGTGGTATAAATGTAAACGTCTTCAAATTGAATAGCATCATTTAAGAACAGATAAATTGGCAACATGGACCAGACATGCACGTTTCGGGTACCTAACCCTCGTCAGTGATCCTCAAATCTAAACAAAATTTCACACTTTCAAACTCTTTCAGTAATTTTGTCACAAACAACAAGAAATGAAACAATTGGCTGGCTAACTTAATCCCACGTCAAAATAACCTGAATGAACGAAAGAGTACATGTAGTGCAAAACAAGACAAAATGATATCTTCTTTAACTCATTTGGCCACGTGATGATGAGGGAATGAGTTTAAAAGTGAACTACACGTCTCCTCTATGCCAATTTAATGATGACAAATATTGATAATGACCATATCCCTGTATACAGCACAAAATCGATAATCCAGAAAATCAGAAACCGAAGGCATACAAAATCAGGACAAAACAGGAACCAAAGCAAACAAACAAAAACCTCCACCATATGAAAAGAAGCGAACTCCCGATATGGAAGTGAGACCAGGTGCCCAGGAAGAGTAAGCATCTCCTGCTTGCATGCAACACCCACCGCTTCAATTCGGTAGAACTGCCACATCCGGTAACTTCCATTTCGGAAGACATAGAGTACAATCTTGGGTTGGATGGTTCAAATGGTCTATGACAGAATATCACCTACCATTCTGGAGAGTGGGACATCATAGTGTATGACGAGTTCCCCGTATCGACCGTAGAACTTCCTCAGTGACGATGTAAGTCGGTCACAAACATATCCCTGACTGAGAGGCTTATCTGAAAGAAGCCTAGCTCTCAGAACAAAATCCGTATATTTCGTACTTGCTCTGGCATAGCGTATCAACTGAGATATGAACACGTCATGAGTAGGCGATGAAGGGATGTTGCTACTCAGAAAAGAAAAATTATGTCCAAATAGGATGCTGAATTATTTGTCTCTGTAGTTTCTTTGACTTCAAGCTCCGAAAGATAGATACTGCTCATGTAATCCGCGAATTTTGGATTATTGATGGACGACACATCGTCTATGTATCTGTAAGTGAAGTTGAAGTCAGAAGCTAAATATCGTTGCCTTCAGAGACCAAAGATTGAATGAATTCAGCTTCGTAGAGTAAAGGAAAATGTCGGCAAGGAATGGGGCACAATTGGTCCCCATTGGAATTCCGACAATTAGCTGGAAGACCTTTCCTCCAAACACCACAAAAATGTTGTCGATCAGAAAGTTTAACATCTGAATAATATCTGTTTCAGTCTACTTATTTTCAGAATCAGTCTTTTTTTTTTTGCAAAGTAGGTTTTGTCATAGTTAACAACAATAAATTTGTATTTTCGATTACCGTTCTTACTAGTAAACGCATTACCTATAATTTTTGCGAGTCTTTCTTTCAAATTAAAGTGTGGAATTGTAGTGTAAAGTGTCGAAAAATCAAAGGCTATGATCGAATGGACTCTACTAAAATGAGTGGATTTCAGATGTTCTAAAAGTTCTTTAAAATCCACATCTGGTTGATTCCACTGCGAGAATATACTGTCGAACAATATTTTGAAGCCCAGATTTGATTTCAGATAAAACTTTGGTGAGCAAGATCGATACAGATTTGGTAGAACATTTTGAGGAACCAGAGATGAAACGTTGTTTGTACGGATTCTTATGACAATTTTCGAAGTTTACCGAAATTGCATGTATCCGAGAATGAAAATGTCTATATAGAACAATAATTTGAGAGATAATTTGTAAATAACATATAGATGTTGAAATGGTAGTACACTTAACCGATTTACGGTAAAAATTCGTTATTGACAGACCAATCCCTGCAAACCATATGTAACATTAAGTATTCATAAGTATTGAATATTAAACACTTAATCGTACGGACAATGAAATAGAAGTGTATGACAAAAAAATCAACTCGAAAAATCTTACCAGAATTCTCGAAGCATAAGCATTTCTTTGCCTCTGGGAATGAGATTCCAAATATTTTCAATTAGCCTTGCGTATCTGTCCGTTATACAGGTGTTGTTGGACGCTTTAAATATTTGAGTGGTTTCAAGAACTGAAAACGGATAAACTTGGTTCGTTTGACCTCCAAACAATTTCATCTCTTTTAACGTCTTTTCTATATGTTGCAAAACGCCTCCTCTTTCTTTGAGAGGAACCTGTAATCACAATTTGGTTATTAAAGATTATGAATTCGTATAAGTTTTTATATAACAATAAAGTATCTGTGAACAATATTATCTTCCCAAAGTTCAGTCATCGGATCTTTCTCTTCGGTGAGAACGCATATTTTAAATCTTAATTTTTAGATTTAACATATTCTATTGATATAAATTACATCAAAGGGATTGGAAACAAGTTAATTAACTTAGTTGTATTCCTCTCCCTTCTACCATATATATCCCATCTACTCTTAATTCGTAAGAAAGATCGGTTCAAATACATATATACTGAATAAACAAAAGAAAATAGAAAAAAGGAAGAACTATTCTGTCCAACTCTTGCAGTTTCATCTCTCATTTAATTGACGAAAATAAAGGGTAGAACAACATGCGGAGAAGCTTAACAATACAAATTACAGTAAAGGTCATCAATAATGTCAAATGTAGGTCGTTGAAATAGAAATATATGTTTTGTTGTAAGAATTTCAGTGCACCACAATCGCATTTCAACAAAATGTTTCATCATTGAAATTCGAGACCAAAGAGGAGGAAATCCGAAAAATGAGAATACAAAATAGTTAAAGAAGATCCTGACAAAAATCTCAACAGCACTCACAATAGAGTACCAAATTGAGCATGGAAGGACCTCTTGTAAGCTAGAGGTGGGACCAGGTGCCCGGGAGGAGTACGTATCCCATGTTGGCTAGCCGCAACAGCCGTCGATGTTCACGTACGAAAATGAAAACAAAATATAAAATACATGCACTGCCAGAGGTCATGTCTATATAGAAAGTGCTATGGCAAAATATATATGAGGAACATCATTCTTTTTAAAATTAAAATTGCTGAAACTAATCCCAAAGAATGAGCTCGTGTCACTTGTCAAATTTGAGACGCTCTTTTATCATGAAAATATAATGGTTGTTTGAACATTTCTTCGTTAATGGTTGATAAAAGATTGCAATCATGCTCAATTTTTATTATCCCACTTTCAAAGATTACGACTATCCCTTGAATAATTTCTGTAGTTTCAATGTCGTTTGTTTATTGATCAGTGAATGAAATTCAACATAGGGGCTGAAATCATGTTTTTCTGAGTAGCAACATCCCTCCAGCGCCAGATTATAGCGTGTTCATATTTCATTTTATACGTTATGCCAGAGCAAGTACCAGATATAGAGATTCTGTTCTAAGAGCTAGATGCATTTCATATAAGCTTCTCAGTAAGGTTAACGTTTGTGATTGACTAACATCGTCAGTGAGGAAGTTTTACGGTCGATACGAGGAACTCGTCATACACTATAATGTCCCATATTTCAGATGGTGGATGATATTCTGTCTTTAGCCATTTGAACCATCCAAACATATAATATACTTGTATCTTTCAAATTGGAAGTAGCCGAATGTGATATTTCTTCAAATTTAAGGCGACGGATGTTGCGTATAAGCAGGAGATGTTGTCTCTTTCTAGTCACCTGGTCTCACTTCCATATTGTGATTTCGCTTCTCCTCATGTGGTGGAGGGTTTTGTTTGCTTGCTTCAGTCCCTTTTATCCAGATTGTGTATGCCTTCGGTTTATGATTTTCTAAATTATCGATTTTGTTCTGTACATCTTCTGTAAACTCATTTATGTCACACTTATGTCCTTTGACGTGTTGAGCTCGTAAAAAAGTTCCCCACGAGGGGTTTGACAGTAAGTGTTTTGAATATTTTACCTGACATTGTCGCCATAGCACTTTCTATATTGACATAACCTCAGACATTGCATGTATTTTATATAGAGTTTCATTTTAGTGCGTGAACATCGACGGAGGATGCGGCTAGCCAACAGGGGATGCTTACTCCACCCGGGCACCTGGTCCAACCTCTAGCTTACTAGGGGTCCGTCGATGCTCAATTGTGTGCTCTATTGTGAGTGCTGTTGGAATTATCGTCAGGATCTTATTTAACTCATTGGAATGTTTTGTCAGAAATGTTTGAACCTGTTTGAAACCATACACAAACATTTCGAAAATGTTTTGTGTTATCTGGGTACATATTCATCTGCGTTGCGTGGGCCCCTGCGTTGTCCTGTCTTGTTTGTATGGTTATCTTAAGTGAGGAGGTTATTTTACACAACATTTGAGCGTTCTTCGAGACCTTTGAGTAACCGGAAAAGTGGGATAGTTGTGCGTACGTAATCCAGGATAACCACACCATCTGTTACTAACGTGACTGATGGCCGTCTTAAGTCGGAACCGATTGCCATGTGTCTCGTCGGTTTATGTGTTGTCTTTTATGTTCGCTTCGATGTTTGAGGTCTCATTTGCTGTTCCATGTCTCTTGCTGTGTGTGTATTCTCTGTGTTTTCACTTGGGGTGTTTGGTGTGCTGCTGTGGGTGCATGATTCACTAAACTTTAAACTGTCTATCTCCTAGGACTTTTAAAATGATCATATTTATTGACAGGGAAATATTTCTTCATCCTCAACAAACATCAATGTATTTTCTATCAGTCCTACAATTAAAAGAAAACACAGGTCACATTGAATACAGCGCAACAGAATATTTAGATGACAGCTAGAATTGATTGTACGTTTGACGATTTACTAGTCATAAAGCGCAATAAAGGTAGACATCAACTACTACACACACTGTTTATGATTCCGGTTGTTCAACTCAAATCTGATTTGTTCACATTCAAAGCTAGATACCTCAGTATTCAGAGAATTCAGAACCCCCTACTATCTGTTATAAATAAAAAATATCAGTTTGAAATTTTATATTTAAATTCAAAAACTTCCCCTTCGATGTTAACGCAAATGAGTCATGTCTTATTTCATGAAAATGCGCTAGTTCTGCATATCTGTACGAACCAGCTGGTCATATGATCAATGAGGACCTCTCAATCATTCAAGACTCCAGGATTCGTAATCTTAGTCCGAAAGATTCTTGTATCAATCGTTCACTTTTTGATAAAAGCATGATATTTTGTACACAAATTCATTAAGACCCATCTTGAAGATTTAGCTATGGTGCCATCCCAGTTTTAGTCTAAAAGGAATATTTTTGGTAAAAAATGTTTTTTTACTAAACAATCGCTTCAAATTGGGAAAAGGCTATAACTTATTGATAAATATATATTTTCCCCATTTTTCCTTATCTTTATCAGTTAAACAAAGGAGGGGATCTCCAACAACACAAGGTTGCTGCACCCACAGAAAAACCCTAAAACACACAATGCAAAAACACAGACAAGCACAGAAAGAGACGCATAAGGGACAAGGAACGTCAACGTACAAAACAGAAACATCAAACACAAATGACTACACATAAAACAACGAGACCAATGGGCAACCGGTGCCGACTTAGGACGGCCATCTGCCACGGAAATAGCAGAAGGTGTGGCCATCCTGGACCACGTGCGCACAACCCTCCCACTTTTCCGATTACGCAGAGGTCTCGAAGAACGCACAATTGTGGTGTAAAACAACCTCCTCACTGTCAGATGACCACACACAAACAAGACCGCAAAACGCAGGGACCCAAGCAACACAGATGAATATGTAAATGGATATAAAAAGAGGGCGTACGTAATACAATCCGTGCTCTGCCGCCGCGAGCTCATGTATGTTATCACCCGAGGAGTCCGACTGACATTCAGAGAGGACAGGTGGTCGGGGCCCTGTCCTCTCTAAAGAGCTTTGGACAGGGCCTTCATGGAGTCCCATCATCACAGTGAGTCAGAGTGCACGTTTTAAGAATGCGCTTGTACAAGACTGTAGATTGGTCAAGTACCAAGCCTAGTGTTCGTCTGGTGACATTAGGATCATATCCACGGTATAAAAGGTGTTTGATGATTCTGACGCAATTTGATAGTGATGTTGTCTATCTTTGATCCTTCTTATCTTATTAATAATATCACCATAGAATGCAGGTTGTGAAATACCCAAAGTAATATACTCTGTTGCCTGTATTGATCCGAATTTAAGAGGAAGTTGACAATAATTTTTGTAGAATTTCCAGAAAGTCTTTACTAGTTTGTGAAGACGAAAACCTTGTCCTAAAAGTTTCTAGTAAAGTTCTACTATGAAAATCCAAAACATCAGTACATGCTCTGGCATACCGGATGAGCTATGAAATATAGATACCATAGGACGGTAATCTAGGAACATCACCGTCAAGCGAGGGGAAATTTACTATGTTAAATCCAAAATTATCTCTTTTGTCATACACACTTGAATGGATCTCTCCATTTACAATATTGATATTTAGGTCCAAACATGGTGTTTCTGTGTTTAAAAAGTTTGCCTTGTTTAGAATCAATTCTTGTGGATAAATAACATTTTTATAATTTTCAAAAACAAGATTGTCGATAGTAAGAATATCATGCAGGTACCTAGAGGTACCAATGAAGCATAAGACCCATTTGAAATAGTAAGGTATTGAATCAACATTATTTCGGTGAATCAAGGTCTATTTCGGGTAAAAACATTGATTGCTTTAGTCAGAAATCACCGGAAAAAGGAATTAGGCAATAACTCGTGAATAAATCTCATTATTTTGAAGTACCGTCTTGGAGAATTAGCCATAGTGTCTATTAATTTCAAAAAGCAAAGACACATTAATTTGGGTAAAAATAATGTTTTGGCCCGGAAATATCTAAAAACCGGAAAAAATTCGCTAAGTCTTTGGACCAGACCCCTAAATTTGAGGTCATTTGAATAAACAATACCCATACATTCCGATAGATGGTCATATTCGTATGATTACAACGAATAAAAGTTAGCTAAGACAGATTTTTATTGGGGGGGGGGGGGATCTTGTTTTTAGTCGAAAATCACTGAAAATAGGAAATAAATCTTTAACATTTGTATGGATAATCATTTAAAAATTGGTAAATTTGAATATATATTGCTTTTGGTGTTCTTTCAGATGTAATAAGTTTTTAGTTCAAAATCCTTCTTCTTCTCCATGCTCTGGGGTAAAAACGTCGAATTTTTTGCAAAATTTCAGAGAAATTAGACGAAATTTAATTTCTTCTTCTGCTTTTCACTTCCCTGACATTATTTTATAACCGTTCAATGATGATTTACGAAACATTTTCAAGGTATCCTCTTTCAAATGACATATGCATGTACATTCTTTTAAAATATTTTGCAAAATCCTCAAAATTGTCGTTTTTATACAGAAACCTGTGTTTTCAATTAGAAATCTAGGATTTTTGTATATCAATTTACAACAACCCTTACATTTTGCATGCATTATGAAATGAATTTTTGAAGTCTATTTTCTAGTATGATTTTTCTTACCTTTTCATAATAGATATATTAAATTGGGGAATTCTAACGAACAAAAATCGCTTTTTTCTGGAGAATTTTTTTTATTGAATATCTAAGAATTTTTAAAATGATAACAGGAAGTACTTAAAACTGTCATTATGTAGGTTCACGATCAGTCATCCGTGAATTATAAATTGTTTGAAACAATCATGATATATCTGCTGCTTACTTTTGAGCAAAATGCCTGTTTTTCGTTTAAAACAACGTATTTCTGGAAAAAATCTTTCGATCAATTGTCATATCTAATAATATAGATTGAAAGCAATTTTCATAAAGAAAATAAATAATCTGATCAAATGAGTAAAATGCAAAATGAAAGCTCAGTTCAGTCAACATTTTGGGGTAAAACATGTATTTTTAAGCAAAAAGCACTTATGTTGAGAAAATAATTAATATTTCTATTCAGCTGCCAAATTGAAACATCTTAGCTTTGATAGAATTATTGTCTCCAATAATGAATGGATATGAATGTCATTCAATATCTGAAATACAATTTCTATGCTATTTGGGGCACAAACCCTAATAATGTGCAAAAATCACATATTATTTTAAACCATTTTTAAAATTTATATATCTTAATGAATGAAAATAGTAGAGATTTCCTATAAATCAATGGCATTTCAGTGATCAAGTGAAATGAGTCAGTAGCGATTGTTTTGATTGTTTTCCTATTTTGATGGTAAAATATTCAGTTTCATTTAAAAATCACTGATTTCAGGGAGATCTTTATTACTTTGAAATGCTACATTACTTATTATATTCAAAAGTGTTCCTGGGTATATCATTGTTTCGCTTCTTTTCATATGTTGGAGGTTTTTGTTTGTTTGATTTGGTTCCTGATTTTGTATGCCTTCGGTTTCTTATTTTCTGAATTATCGATTTGTGCTGTATACAGGGATATGGTCATTATCCATATTTGTCATTGCTGTAGTGAGCTACATAAATTTAAGGTATCTTTTCAAGAAAGGCCAAAGTATAGGATTCCGTCCAAGATAAATGTCATCAGATATCGAGAAGTACTAAATGAGGCATTGAAAGTATACATTTATATAGGAAAATGGTATCAGTTAGAAGGGGTCGAACCACACTCCCTCAATGACTGGAAAGCCTCGTTTTAGACATTGAAGGTAACCGAATTGACAATTTAAAAAATCGTCATCTTTATTCTGAAGGTCGGCGAAATTTTATAAATCTGAACTTCATGATTTGCACAATAAGCATGTCTTTGGTCCAGCAGACAAGGCAGCAAACAACGCTATATATAATCATTTGAGAGTGTCATTACATATCAATATTACTTACGGTTCTTCTATCAAAACTAATATTCACATGGTGTAATCAAAACTAGACAAAGGTTACCTCATGGCAGTATTTTATCATGGTTGCAAACAGAGAGTAGTCGGAGTTTACACAGTTTTTAATTATCCTATTAAGGACCAACAAAAATGCTTACAATTGAACAAAACAGAAAAAGAAAGTAGGGAAGGGATCTCCAACAGACCCTGTTGCAGCACCTACAGCAAAACACTAAAAAACCCGATGCAATACACAAAAAGACGAGCATAGTATGAGACGGGAAAAAGACATACCACATGTAAACATCAAACACAAAAGACTACACATAAACCGAAAGATCAATGGGCAACCGGTGCCGACTCTGCAAGTAGCAAATGGTGTGGTTATCCTGGAATACGTGCGCACAACCCTCCAATTAACCCAGAGGTCTCGAAGAACGAACAGTTATTGTGTTAAACAACCTTCTCACTGTAAGATGACATCACACAAACAAGACCGCAAAACGTAGATGCCCCAACAACACAGCTGAATATGTAAATGGATAAAAATAGAGGGCGTGCGTAATACAGTCCGTGCTCTGCCGGCTGTAGCGAGCTCATGTATGTTATCACCCGAGGAGTCCGACTGACATTCAGAGAGGACAGGTGGTCGGGGCCCTGTCTTCTTTAAAGAGGTTTTGACAGGGCCCGTCATGGAGTCCCGTCGTCACAGTAAGTCAGAGTGCAAGTCTGAAGGATGCGCTGATACAAGGCTGTAGATTTGTCAAGTACCAAGCCTAGTGTCCGTCTGGTGACATTAGGATCATATCCACGGTATAAAAGGCGTTTGATGATTCTGACGTATTTTCGATAATTATGCTGCCTACCTTTGATCCTAATTTTGTTTTTCATATCACCATAAAAGACAGGTTGTTTAATACCAAAATACCCAAAGGAATGTACTCTGTTTCGTGTATAGATCCGAATTTTAAAAGAGGTTGACAGTAATTTTTGTAAAATTTCCAGGAAGTCTTTAAAACTAGTTTATGAAAGCGGAAACCTTGACCTAAAAGTTTTTTGGTAATTTGTAAATTTCTACTGTGAAAATCCAAAATATCAGTACATGCTCTAACATGTGCAATTATGCGGAACATATAGATCAAGATCTACATTTGAACGTAGATAAAGAAAAGGGAATGATCTCCAGCATAACGACCCTCAATTTACCCAGCGAAATAAACGCACAAGAAAGTTACATATAAATGACATCATACAAACTCCAAATCGCAAAAAGACACAACAATATTCACTAGAACATCATACAAAACAATCGTAACAGACGTACATAAACAATAAACATTGATGACAACACATAAAAGGAGGGAGACCAATGTGCACCCAGTGTCGACTTAGAACGGTCTTCTGCTATTAGCAAATGGTGTGGTTATCCGGATTACGTGCGCACAACCCTCCCACTTATCCGGATACACAGAGGTCTCCATATAGACACACAATTGTTGTATACACATAAAACTTCTCACTGTTAGGTGACATCACAGACGAGATAGTTAAACTCAGCGGCCTCTGGTAATATAGATTCTATGTAAATGGATCTAAAAAATACTATGGAATGCGTGTAACAGTCTGCTAGCTGAAGTGAGCGTATAAAGACCCATCATCAATGCAAGTTTGGCCTTCTTATAACTTAAATCAAAGAAATAAAACCTCTCAATATTGGCACCCAAATCTACGTTACATGTGCACTCAAGCAAAAAATATAGGTCATGAATAACTTTTGAAGGTAGATTTGTGATCTACCTATAACGACCAATCATCTGTGCAAGTAAGGAGGACTTCCTAATGTCACATTCAATGTTATGTATCACTTATCCACCCCCTCGTAAACCTCTTGCATGTTCTAAATCATCCCGTATGGTACCTCATTCAGCTCACCCTTAACCTGTTTTACCTGTCCAGGTGCATTGAATCGAAGCGAGTCGCACTGACCGCTCACTTGGGCGTCGTCCTTTGCAAATAGCAGTCGTTTTCTTATTGAAAATAGTGAAACTTACAAATATACCATTTACCATCTTAGGTAAGTTCGTTTATTTATTCAATATTCATTTAATTTACATTTAATTAATTTCAAGTCAATATTCCGTTCTGTATTATTTTGATGCGCTTCGTGTGTAGTGAAAATTGAATTACACATTGTATATGTAATGTAAGTCAGTAACTCGATATTTGAAGTATGAACGTAGTATTATAGTGAAGTATGTTCACTGAGTGGTCAATGAGTAGTATTATGTAAAATGCGTACGCAGTTAAATGTAGTATTTTGTGTGTATGTTGTATCAGTTAAAATACGAGTATTCGAACTGACTATGGAGCGCATTACCTGTCATATTTATCAAATTATTTTATTATATTAGGCCTCATTGAGTTAATCATGCCGTGGACATGGGCTGAACATATGGTACAATATGATGTCTACCGCCTCCTTCTATCTGGATGACGTACTACGGGAACAAGAAGTCACGGGACTGTGTGATGTCGTCATTGTTCGTGTGTGAGGAACTGTCGTGATTTGAAACTGCAACATTTACGTTGTCTTTAAATTAAATGTTGATGTAAATGTAACATAAATTCTTCCCGTCTCTTTATTTTTGTATAAAAGTTAAAGTTGTCAGTCAGAAGTTAGAGTCGGTCTGTAAAGTGGTCCTAGTGTTCGTCCATCCTCGACACCTGGCACTTGCGCTTGTCAAACTTATATCCTGTGCAGTGTGCGGCTCGTAAAAGAGTTCCCGCGAGGATTTTGACAGTGTTGTAAATATTCTCCCGGACATGCTCGCCATGACACTTACTAAAACATAACATCAGACAGTGTAAATTTGTATATATTGTTTTCATTTCCGTGTGTGAACATTGACGGCGGGTGCATCTAGCAAAACAGGGGATACTTACTCTTCCCGGGCACCTGGTCCCAGCTCTAGCTGGCGAGGGATCATTGAATGCTCAACTTGGTGTTCTATTGTCAGTGCTGTTGAGATTGTTGTCAGGATCGTCTTTATCTCCACAAAACATCTTAACACAGGTACCAAAATATACGTAATTTTGCTCTTAAGTTAAAAATATAGGTCATGACCTACATTTGAGCGTAGATAAATGATCAACCCATTAAGACCAATCTTCTGCACAAGTTTGACCTTCCTGGCACTTAAAATAAAAATAGAATAACTTCTTAGCATTGGTACCCACATTTGAATTTAGATTTGTGATCTACTTTGCAAATTTGACCGTCTTAGCACTTAAAATACAGAAATTAAATTTTTTAAGAGGGTAATATAACACTTATTTCCTATCTCAGTGTGAAGCAGTTAAACTTGTTCCCAGGTTCATTGATTTTTGTCAAGTGCATTAATAGCTATTCTCTGTAAGCATTTGCACTTTTATGAAGGACGCATGGCACGGCATGTCTCAGATTTTGATAAAATCTGTACATAAGGATGGGTCTGACCCAATAGTAAAAATTTGATAAAAATTTTCTTAATATCACATCCGGTTGCCATGGAAACGGACTTTGAATATTGAAAAAATGAATTTTTGGGCGTTTTTGAAGTCACATACATAATTTATGCAGATTAATCTAAAACAAACACTGATGAATTATCAGTACCCTAACATTGCTCTTTCAAGTTAAGTAATAATAATGTTGGGTTTATGGTCTTATCTATATGTTTCCATAGCAACAACACAGGTACCCTATCAAAATAGTATTTTTGGCATTTTTTCAAAATTCAACGATAAATTACTTACATTTTTGAGTTTTTTATGCAAATAAAACATAAGCATTCACATTGGGACAAAGTTTCTGTTCGTTGCTATGGCAACATGACCTCAAATCCCAAAAATGGAAGCAATTTTGGACAATATTTAGAGTCCTTTTTGTACTAGATCATTGGATTTTAATTCAAAGTGATGAAAATTAATTAATGTATTCAAGTAGATCTTTCATTACAGGAAAGAAATTTTTTTTAAATATTCAGGAAATAGTCAGTTGCTATGGGAACGATTGTTTAAATTTGCACATAGGCCCAATTTGAGTCCTTGGATACGGGCATCAAAAGTTAAATAATCTGAATTTTTTATATCTAGAATAAAGTTTAGACTTTGCTTTATCGTATATGTAAAAAAACGTTATGTAAGCCTGTTTCGTTTTTTAAGAAAAAGGCTTCGAAAAACAACAGAATATGCTTGTTTTTATAATGTATGGCCAAATAACTATAGCAACCATTAATTATTTGAAACTTTTTTATTGTATTTTGATAGAGGCTTACTTGATCTTTATTGTTATTAAATTTGAACATCCTGGGATTAATAATTACTGTTTTATGAAAATAATAAAAGATGGTTGCCATGGTAACATATGTTCCCCATAGCTTTTTCGCGGTTTTTGAAAGAGCTCCTTGTGTTGGATATTTCCCAACATTTTTTATCTGTTCATCATGATGCAAATTTTTTTAAAATGACTCTGAAGTTGCAAAATAAGTCATATTAAAGACCATAGTTACCGTTGCCAAGGTAACTTATGTACATAGCAACAAGTGGTTCAGCTTGAATTTGCTCATTTTATAAAATAAATCCTATTTCCTTATCATATACCTATCAAGAGAGAAATGAAATTGGAAAATACAAACAGCATTTTGAAATCGATATATATATAAACAAGCTTATTATGTTGTCATGGTAACCAGCCTTTTTCACAATATCAGACAGTACTAATGAGCTTATTTAAAATTTTATGTCCTAATCTTTAGGATGCATAAAAAATCTTCCATTGATGTCACATATAGACCAAATTATAGAGCTTCAAATATGCTCAATTTTGCCAATTTCGCAACTTTAAAGGCCGTTGCCATGGTAACCAGATGACCTAGAATTAATTTTTTGTCAAATTCTCTTTTTTTCTTTAGTCCCAACTTATGTGTGAAATTTCATGAAAATCGGAGACCATGCGTGCCGAAATTGTTTAAATGGTTACAGAGAATTGCTATTAATTAATTATTTCCAGCTCTGTCTAGGCCTTTCAACTAAATTTTAAAATCCAATAATTTTCCTTTGAAAGTGCTTCACGACTTGTGAATCTGTGTCTAAATAGCAGTAAGGAACTTTGAATTGGGAAAGACATTCTAATTATCGATAAAAAATTAATTTTTTCTACCGAATTTTAAATTAAATCTGCTTAAAGAGGGAGGTAATTCAAACTATAAAATGTAACAAACATTTGATTCCCGGGACTCATCTTGAGTAACCGAGTTTTACGGGTTCTTTAAAATATGAAACGCACAAGAAACGAAATGAAAAGAAACGGAACGATTTTTTTTTTGGTCGGCAAAGAATCTTAAAAAATAAACGTAATAGTAAACGACGCAGACATAATAGAAAAAGCCCTGTAAATTTCAATTTTAGGTTCTTGTTATCATTTAACTTATTAAATCAAAATTCACGAAAAATTTAAAATCAAACGGTTTAAACACAAGTTGTTCAAAAAAGTAAACAAAACAAATTACAAAAATAAAAAAAGATGAAATTTTCACGATTTTCAGATTTCTAAACTGAGTTGTACAGAAAAAATCTGAGTGACTATATGAATACATTTCATTTAATTTCAGAGATCCCTTTTCTTTTTGCATGGATTGTTTGCTATAGACATGTAAAAGAAATGTCCATATCGTCATGATTCTTCACTTTGAAAACAACATCTTCTATCTTTAATACAGCTACATGCAGGGATAACTAGAAAAAAAAGGGGGGGGGGGGTCCTATCCCATATTTCATTGAACAATTACTGGTCGACATCATGCAGTGAACTTATGATGGTTTTCTTTTTTGTTAGTTTAAAGCTGAGCAAAATTTGTCAAAAACATCGATTACGTACGTAGTTTATTTTATTGATGTAAGAACCTTAAGAAACGTTTTTTCTTTCTTCTCCAGAGGGAGGGGATGGGCGGTCAGCCTATCCAACACATGGTTTTGAAAAAAAAAATGAAGAAAAAATTGAACTCGCGTATACGTATATTCAAATAGAGTAACAGAACATTCTGGATCAGATAAGAACGGTAAAAGACTCAAAATGAAATTTGATCAAAAATAGGTACTGAAAAACAAGGTTTTTTCACATTCATGGTGGTGTCCAAAAGTGGGAACCGATTATAACAAATAATCGATTATCACTCGATACTTGATTCCGATTATCGATAATGGCTCTCAATAATCGATTACATAGTGACGTGAGTTTCAAGTTGAATTGTCTAGTAAAATAATGTAAAATTACAGGCGTCCCGCCCCTTGTATATTCTTGATTAAACAAACCACTAAACGGCTATTTACAGGGTAGTCTTCTATTTCAAGGTTGTTCTGATGTAAACGGAGTTACCAAATCTGAACTGCAAAAAAAGGTATAGCCCATCAAGTCTTTTCAGTTGAGTTTAAAAAGAAGTAAACTTTTCTGTCTTTTTTTTTTTTTTTTTTTTGGAAAGGAGATATCGAGGCAGTGAAACCCTGTGCCTACAAAAATAAACATATGAATAAGCAAAACCTGACTCTTTTATCATAAAAAGTGTATTTCGTCATTAAGTAGTCAAATGTATTCATTTTTACACATATGAAGTGTTGAAGTCATCATTGTCTTGACTGAGGCGTAAATCGCATTGGATGGCGAAACCATAGACTATGAAGGCTCTGCCGATTCATCGTCACTTATGATTTTGTATATAAGCTGGAAAAACATAACTAACTTTTTTGTAAATTCAAAGGGGGGGGGGGTCGGACTGATCCCGCTCCCTAACCAATCCCCCTAGCTCTTGATCCACGCTTTCAAGTGCCGAGCGGACTTTAGGTGACATATTTTGAGTATAAGTTTATACAATTGAAATATAAAAATAAAAACATATAGCGATGTACAAATTTATCAAATATTGAGAAAAAGAAAATTTAGAGCACAGCCCTGTACTCACACTTTTAGAAATAGATCAGTGGCGGATCCAGGATTTCAGAAAGGGGAAAGGGACGTACATGTTTCTCATTTCTCCCTCTGGAGTCCTTTATATGTGACCTTCAAATGAATTATATTTATGCTAAATTAAGTGATGTAGGCGAGCGAGTAAGAGCGAGCAGTTTTTTGCTGCGTCTGGGGTAAAAATGTCAGAATTTTTTTTTTATCTACCCTCTATAACTCTTTAGGGAGAAAGGGTACATCGGTAAGTCGCATTGTTATGAAATGATCATATACATATAAGTGGTAAAAAAAGGCGAGCGAAAGCGAAAGTAAGTGAATGTTTTTTTTAATCATTACAAAAAGATGGTCAATATTTATCAATTACGATCTCCATTGCATAATATTCATATATTCAAAATCAAAATTCAAAAACCCCCTCTACCCCCTATTGATATGACAGAGATCAATCCAATCAAAACATTAAAGAAAAGAAAGCAGAATGCAGAAATGTATTGTAAAATCTGAATCGGAAATCGGAAAGTTCTCGTTGGCCTTATCCAAATCAATAACTTTTGGTTGAAGGGGGGGGGAGGCCCCCCCCCTATATGCATATTAAGCAGATTCACAGATTTTAACATTTAGAACGCCGGCTGGGTATACCCTACCTCTTTAGCGAATGGTTGAATTACAAAATACATGTATATCCATAACACAAACAATTTTCAAACATTATTCACTTTTCATGTGTTCTTTAAAAACTTCTTGTCCGACTTGTAAACCTTTTGCAAGCACGGCATAGGCGCCCAGCGGCCAACGCCCTCCAATTGAAACTGAATCATACAGAAATGATTTGTTTTACAGATTGTGGACGAGGGATGATTACATCAGTACCTCTTGTATGAGAAGTAAAGCTGAAATCTGTATTAAAAACATTTCTACGTCTTTTTTATAGGGTGGGGGTCATTGCCGTCACTTTTTTTATGAAAATGTGTAATATTGAAATAATTTTTTAATGTTATGGATAATCATAGACACGCTCTCTCTCTCTCTCTCTCTCTCTCTCTCTCTCTCTCTCTCATTCTCATTTATTCTCTATATTTTCCCCGATAGTTTTGATGATGTCTTCGTTATGCATACTTATCGACATATTACTTGTATTTTTGTTCCTAACTCATGATATTTATCTTAACACATACAGGTATATCTGCTTTTTATTTTTTTATGTTAATTTATACTGAGAAGTTCGGCATACAATTTTTAGTGAATACTAATGCCCCCCCTTCCCCCTTTATATAAGCAGAGTTTAACGAAATCGGTTACATCTATGCCTAGATTAAACCTTGTCAGCTATAAGATAGTCTTTTGCAGATCTGAAATGTAGATTATGAAATATGTATAAGACGTACATGTACTGATCTTTGACTCGCAGTTCCCTAGGCACATAGGGTGTACAAGGGGGGAAAATTACCACAGTTATATCGTAAACGAATGATGAAATGGTAAAATTTGTAATTTTGTTTTTCGTTTCATTTCGTTACTTTTCACTTCGTTTCATAGTTTCAAGGGTCTGGAATTTTACAGATATTATTGAAGAGTTTTCTCCCTTCCAATATATTACCACATGAACATTTGTAACTCGGTCTAAAAATCTGATGTGCAATTTTGTGCTATCTTTCTCTGTCCTTTTATTGTCTTTAGTACATGAAACAAATTAAAATATTATACTCAATCCTACCAACTTTGTCCAACAACCCAAAAGAGGTAAATAAATAAGAAAATTCATGATTTGAAGTGATTTTTGCGCTACATTTTTATGATGAAGCGCGAAAGGTTCCGATTCTGACACTTTGGGTACGAGTTGTCGTTACTCTCAGTCGACACCTAGCGTTTGTTGAAAGGCCTACTCTGTCGCCTGAAGGAAGTTTTGTTAATATTTCATCTTGATTATACGGATGTGTTCCAACTCTGTTCCTTCTTGAAGAAAATATTAAACCGATTTTCAAGCACAAGACACGCGTTTAGAATATAAGATTCTCATTCTGGTTTTACTCTTAAAATTTTAATTTGTGCATTTACTTTCCAGAGAGTGCGCAGCTCAGCTCCAAATGTTCTGTAGAGTCAATTCAATATCATATCCAGATAAAATCTATGTTCAAAATAGCATTAGCGGGATGGTGCTGGGATGTTATCTTCCCTTAATTGCGACCATATGTTTTGATGAAATGACGAATTTCCGAAATAGCTAAATGATATGTAGGTGAGACAGGCCAATCTTTCAAATCTCGTT
Organism: Pinctada fucata; assembly: GCA_028142955.1. Classification (NCBI taxonomy): domain Eukaryota; kingdom Metazoa; phylum Mollusca; class Bivalvia; order Pterioida; family Pteriidae; genus Pinctada; species Pinctada fucata. Next base: position 91,680,346 of record AP027103.1, read on the forward strand.
TTAGAAACCATTCTTATAAGATCAGAACCTCACGTCAACAAAAACGCAGAACTTTTCTTTATAATCACATTGTTAAAGATAACCATTTTATTTCATATATCACTATTATGAACTATGGCAAAGCCATGAAGGGGACGTAGCACCGATAGAAAAGTAAAAAGAAAGGAGGGTATCTCCAACAATACTAGGTTGCAGCACCCATAGCAAAACCCCAAAACACACAATGCAAAAAAACCCCACAGATTAGACACCCACAGAAAGAGACGCAAAAGGGACTTCAACTCACATCATAGATAAAACAACGAGACCAATGGGCAACAGGTGTGGACTTAGGACGCCGACCATCTGCCGCGCCACATAAGTAGCATACGATGTGGTAATCCTGGATTACGTGTGCACAACTCTCCCTCTAAATAGAATTACGATTTCCAAGAGGTATCGAAGAACGCACAGTTCTGGTGTAAAACGACCTTTTCACTGTTAGATGATCACACATAAACAAGATCGTAAAGCACAGGGGTCCAAGCAACACAGATGAATATGTAAATGGACATGCGTAATACAGTCTGTGCTCTGCCGGCTATAGCGAGCTCATATATGTTATCACCCGAGAAGTCCGACTGACATTAATTTTAGAGAGGACATGTGGTGAGGGCCCTGTCTTCTCTAAATAGGTTAAAGTTCTGTTATCCTCCTAGTTGTGACAATCACAATGATTTCTACCTCAGCAGCATAATGATATTGAGCTCGTAGTGCTACATGTAGCCTTTTGCATATTTTTCTCACAATTGGAACAATTGATCAGTAGAATTCACACACAATGGCGGATTCAAGGGGGTGTGGAGGGGGCGTCCCCCTCCCCGGCACTGACCCAAAAAATTAAAAAAAACAGGTATATTTTGGCCCATTTTCAGTAAAAATCGGCGAAATTCGCCTTTTGACCCCCGACAAAGGGGGCGCTGGATCCGCCACTGACACAGGTAATTTAGCCAGAACGAAATAATATTATATTTCACTCTACCACAAGGACAAAACAGCATGATGACATGAAGCTCTTACTAGCCTCCTGAAAAGTCAAATGAGATTGTCTCTTTTTTAATTTACTTCTTTTGCATTAGCATGTAACTATATGAAAAACTGATTCTATTGATCGTTATATTATTAATATTATAACCCCATGTAATGAGAAAGTGAAGAATAATCTGAATGAATGAATAAAAAGCTTGAGGACCGCTACATATGTACATTAAGCTCTGACCTTGAAAACCAAAACGTGCTGTCCTATCAATTCATGGACAACACAAAGTTTCATGAAAATCTTATGTTACATGTATCTGTTGCTTTTCCATGGGTGTCTATCAGCAATCCAAAGCTCATTATGGTCTTTGCATTAAATTATTGTGAGGAAACATTATTACGTGTAGCAGAGGGAAGGTGGGGGTGTTCTAGGTAAATAAAATGACTGGCTTGAGATTTCTCATCAAATCAAAGTTAGAACCCCCCCAAAAAAAAAACCCCGAAAAAATGTTTTCAATCAATATCTGAAGATAAAGAGATGTAGCTATAGATAAATAAATAATAGACAAATAGATAAAAATGAAAGATAAAAATAAATAGTCCCCTTTTCAAGAAAAATGATAATGATAATACATCCAGCTTGAAATAAATTACGACTTACGTGTAATTCCCCCCCCCCCCCAAAATGCTTGCAATCAATATTTTGAGATAAATAGCTGTACGACAATAGTGGAAACCACAGGTTGCCGATGTTTATATATCTATCAAAAAATAAAAATCAACCAACCCTTTTTTGTTCTTTATCATACATACAGGGAAAAAAAGATCCACCAAGCAATTTAAATTGTCAATTTGATCATCGATGTACTATATCTTTGGCGATTCCCTTTTGCTCCTTGTAGTTGCATGACATAATTATGAGTGCACGTGTACACTACATGTGAGTGACCTAAATGTCAATGTGACGTAGTCAATGACGCACCATGCCAGACGAACTTCAAGGACTGGTTGTACATGCACCGACACTGTGTACAGTGTGTACAGCACTTGTGGGTACCCATGGATTCCATTACTTTTAAGGATGTTTACTGTGCAAATTCCGATATTAGTGGATCAGACTTATTCAAAATTTAGGTTGAATGTTTGATCTACTTTTGTCATTCATCTTCACCAGTGAAATGTTAATGTCCAGGTAGGTTGTGATTATCACACGTTTCTTACTGTAGTTTCGACTGAAATCGATCTGTTACATGTTGCGTGCGGTTCGGCAGTACGATCTGTACGATGAAACATTTCATTTCGTGTTTAAATCTCTGTTCAAAAGGCATCTTCCCTCTTTATTTTTTACTTGTTTATGTATGCGGTACAGAAAATTTCACGCGCATTTACGTTTCAAAAAACGACGTCATAGTGAACATCACAAGCTGCCGATGTTTATCTATTAAAAAGATAAATAAAAAACAAAAGCTAACCTTTTGTTGTTCTTATTTCCCTGTATGTACCATAAAAAACAACAAAGGGTTGGTTTTTATTTTTTGATAGATAAACATCGGCAGCCCGTGATGTGCAGTTTCATTAGTAACCTTTCTATCTTCTCTAACGTTCGCTGTTTCCGCATGAGCAGTGCACACACATTTTAAGATGAGGTATAGTAAGAAAAACGGGAAAATGCATGCTTTTCTTGATGGCGACTTCGTTGGCGCTTCGCGCCGACTAAGTCTCCTATTGCCCCCCCCCCCCCCCAGTTAAGACTTTTCCAAAACTTAAAAATGAAAGAAAGACCGAAATTAACCAAAAAAAAAAAAAAAAAAAAACCGCAGACTACAAGCTGAACTAGCCTTGACAGTCAAACTTCAGACTGCGTACCCTCTTGGTTAAAACGATCAAATCTATAAGAAGGAAACATTTCCTCAGCCTCCAACAATATCAACATCTTTTCCATTCGCCCAAACACAGAAAGAAAATACAGGTCCCTCGGAAAAAGACGAAACAAACAACAAAGAAAAAGATCCAGAGTCTACTACTCTCTCAACGATTTACTTGCAATAGCATGCAATTGCAGCAGACATGCTCTGTCGTCAATACCAGTACTGGAACAAAATCTATCTTGGATGAAGCAGTTATGTTGCATTCGTAAGAAACACTGACTGATTCAGACTTAATATCTTTGTCTCATTCGCACAGTATATTTTTTATCATATTGCAAAAAAAAAAACTTCCTTAAAAGATGATTCATTAAAAAATCCCCTTTGTTAAGAATCTTTTTCCTGTTGTAAATAAAACCTCCCATAAAAGACGCTTCTCATTTATTAAGAAAGTTTTTGATCTTCTGTAGAAAAGTATTGAAATGCCTTGTTTACATGTTTGTTTACAGGCGAGATACAGTGGCCGATCTCTTTCATACGTTGTTTGTACATAATCATTTGTTTACCTTTGTTTGCAGTAATTATCTTTAATATCTTAACTTTCATGTTTAATCATAATAATTGCCATATTTGTACTTTTAATTGCTTTATTTATCAGTTTGATTATATCATTGTTTCATAACCTAATTAGTATTCATAGAAATGTCGATCCCTGATTAATTATGTATGTATTGGCCGATCATTCCAACTGACCAATCAGAGGCCACGACCTTTGTTTACATCGGGTCGATCCTTGCCTGAGGGTATAAATAGGACCCCCGATTCTGCATATTAAGAGTAGTTAATTTGTGATGCTAAGGGAGATGTAGTGATGTGATTTCTTTTCTCAAACTGGACTTTGTACATAGTGTAAATAAAATGTCAACTTTATTAATTTGTCTCACTTCAACAACACTTGGATAATTCTCGTCTGGGACAAGTGTGGATCAATACTTTGTAATTTGGGATGGCTGGAATTCTCGTCTGGGACGAGTGATATCAATACTTTACACTGTGACCTAGTCGTCTGAGACGACCAGCTTGCAGATTTTCTAAGAAAGACACGCTACCAAAGATTTGTACAAGAAAGACACGCTACCAAAGATTTTTTTAATATAGACACGCTACCCAAAATTACTACGCATTCAAGTGAGTTAAAGAAGATCCTGACGATAATCTCAACAGCACTCACAATAAAGCACTATGTTGAGCATCGACGGTGCCCGGGAGGAGTAAGCATCCCCTGTTGGTTACGCTACAAGTGGTTGGCAGCTTGGCGGGATAGAATTCACTAGATTTTATTGTGCATTTATTTTTCTGTGTGTGAAAAAATTTATTTGTGGATTTTGAAGGTAAAGTATTGAATTCTCAAACGGTAAAGTATAGTGCTAACATAATTTCATTATTTGCTGACGCTGAATTTTCTTTTGCAGTATTTTCAAATTTCAGGTTTTTACCTTTTGATTTAAAGTGTGTATTAGTGTGCGTATTGTGTATATTCCGTGTGTTAATTTTGTGACTTACGTGTGAAGTGGAAATTTTATGTAAGAAGTGCGCGATTATTTTTCTGAGTTAATTTGCGAATATTCTGTGTTGATTTGTGTGCGACTTTTTTTGTGTTGTGATCAGTGTCGTGTATGTTATATATTTTCCGAGTGTTGTGTTCAATTTAGAGTTCGTGATTTACGTGATTTATTTCTGTGTTACTCGACGATTTGTGAAAAAATGGAGAGTGAAAAAGTTCTAGTGCGGGTGTATGATATTACTGACAAAGGGTTCTGGCATTTTGTTAGAGAACAGTGCGTGCAAATACCAGAGTGAAGTTTGAAAAATTGCTTTGCAGTTTTCGCGAAGTCCTTGTACAGTGACCGTGCAAAGAAATGCGAAGTGTGTGGAGGAAATGTACGTGAATTTTAAAGTTCAGTGTGACGTGCAAATTCGAGTATTTCTGTGTGTAAATATTTTCTGTAGAAAAACGTGTTTATATGTCATTTCATATGATTTTCTGTGTGAATTTTTGTTATCTTAGTGTATATAATTTTTAGTGCTCCAAACAATTGTGGAGTTGTTTGCGTTAATTATTGACTCCTTTGTAATTATCAATATCAGGTTTACTGGGGATAAAACCTCCTATACCCCTCGCGACATGGACACGACAGAGGGAGTGTCAGATCAAATAATTAGTGACACGCCCAGGACGCCGGAGCGTCCTACCAGAGAAACGCCGTCAACAGTGAGACGGAACTTACTTAAAGATTTTGAAAACGCCGATAAAGACCTGACATGTGTAAAAGGTGTAAGGAATGAGCCTAATTATACGAGCACACCTTTACCTGGTCATTTTGGTGATCAATTAACGGACTAATATACAACAGAGCCCGGTTGGTGTAAATTTGTCGCTATGTGGATTGTGACAATTTTCCTAGGAAGTGGGGTACTGTTTGCGTTATATAAGTATTTTCCCGGATATATGTTACTGTGTCTGACAAAGGAAATTTTGATTTCTGGTGGTTTGTGATTTTGTGCATTATTCTCGTGAGCATAATTGTGAAACTAGTGTCCAGAAACACTAAACGGACTCCGAACAATCCAAATACTAGGAGATCGATTCCTAAACGTGAACCGAGAAGAAATGTGACGTTTCGCTCACCTGATACTTTTACAAGCGATCAGTATCAACCAAGGGACGCTACTCGTGATGACAAACGTACAGTCACTCAAATTGGTGTAAAACGAACGTTTAAGGGCGACGGTGACGATATTTGGAGCGAATTTATTCGTTATTTTGAGAATATAGCAGAATGAAATCTGTGGAGTGACGAGAGAAAACTAAAAGTGTTATTTACTGTGTTGCGTGGTCAGGCCGAAACATATGCGTATGGATTGTCAGATTTCTTCAACGCATTCTAAATTTCTGTTATCAAAATTTCTTGAAATTTCTAAAAAGTGGGTCCTGTAGCATCATATCCCATCCATCCTGCTACGTTTTTCGATACGCTTTTTCGACATAGTAACTTTCATACTTTTTTGGCATATTACATTATTTAGATTTGAGGATCACTGACGAGGGTTATGTACCCGAAACGTGCATGTCTGGTCCACGTTGCCAATTTATCTGTTCTTAAATGATGCTATTCAATTTGAAGACGTTTACATTTCAACGTAGTGATTATGATAGTTTGAAAAGTGCTTTAGACGAACGATTTGGACACCGTGCAATGAAAGAAAATTATGTGGCCGAAGCCAAACTGCGTAGAAAACGAGATTCTGAGTCATTCCGTGATTTAAGTCAGGCTATAGAGGATTTATACCGTCGAGCGTACCATAATAATAGAGAATATGTACAAGAAAGCAGTATGAAAAGTTTCATGGATAATTGTAGTATTGACGAGGATTTTAGACTCGCAGTGAAACGTACAAGGCCGAAAACTTTACAGGATGCAATAACGGCATCTATGCAGGAAGAGTGTATTCGTTTGACAGAGAACACAAATAAACGTAACACGTACAGACAGAGACCTTTAAACATGAACGGACCGAGGCAGTAGGCCGTGCGTCGGTCATTGCACCAAAAAGGCCTAGTGCAGATGTGAAATCAAGTGTTTTATGTAAGGAGACACAGACGAACAGCCATTTACCCAGTGATTTTCAACGTAAAGAGGAGTTTATGCATTCAAAAGTGAGTGAATTTAAAGTGAAAGGAAAACGTGGAATGAGAGTAAATGGATTAGTAGAAGGGACACCATTAGAATGGAAAATAGATACCGGTGCAATAAATACATTTATTACAGAGGATTTTTATCATAGTATCATTCCAGAGCACCGACCTGTACTAGAGAGTGCAATACGAAAATTCGAAACAGCGGACGGACGTGAATTAAAGCTGTTAGGAACTGCAAGGATGCTACTAACATTTGGTGATGTGAACATTTATTTTCGAGTGTATGTAGGAGGCGTGAAGAGTAATCTACTAGGACAAGATTTTATGACGAAGTATATGTGCCAGTGGGAATATCGCAGTGATTCTTTAGTGATTTGTGAAATGCCATTTACCGAGAAAGGGCGTGGTTGTAATGTTGTGACTATTGGAGATAGTGTGGTACCGCCGAAACATGAATGTGTATTGAGTTCGAAACTAAATTGTGAAACTGATATTAGTGAAGGAATACTATTGCCTTTGAAAAGGTTTATCCATACATATGGATTAGTGTTAGCACATGTGCTTGTGAACGCGAAAAACAATGTGTTTTATGTGCGCGTTTTTAACTCTGGTGACCAAGAAGTATGCAACAAAGGGAATACACAATTAGCGATATTGGCACCAGTTAATTTTATCAGTGATCCATTGCAAAAGGAGTCCGTGTGTCGTATTCAGGAGAGTGAGAATTCGGAAGAATTGCCAGAGTTTTTATACGGTGTATATTATGGATGTAGAAATCTTTCAACAGATGAAGCTGAAAAGTTTCGAAAGTGTAAAATTCTACGCGAGCGAAAACGCGTGTTCGCTTACCAAGATAAACCGCCGGAGCGAGCGAATTTTAAGGAACAAGTCCGGAGAGTTCCTATTTTCAATACAGAAGGATTTGACACTGAGAAGAAGCGAAGGGTGATCGAGAAATCGTCAAGCCCGTGGTCAGCACCACTCGTGTTGGTGCAAATGATAGATAAAAGATGGAATTTATGTGTAGATTACAGACGTCTTTATTCGAAAACTGTTCAGGATATATATCCGAGACCTAAAGAAGCAGAAGATTCAAGTGATTCAAATGGATCGAAGTTATGTAGTTCAAAAGTGACCTATCAAATTGATTCTAAGTTGCGATCTAACAAAAACGCGAAGCAACGAAGAAGAAGACCAGCGAAAGCCAAGCGAATAAAACCACTATCGGACGTGTTGTCGTTTGAGAATATTCGTAAACATCAACAAAATGACAAAGATTTGTGTGATGTTTTACGTATTCTTGAAAATGAAAGTGATAAACCGCCGTGTGAATCACTATATACAAATGGATTTGAGTACAAGTTTTATTATTCAAGGTGGAATGCGTTATGCGTATCGGATGGAGTATTGTGTATCAAGTGGATTGACGGAAACGGTGAGAGGCTGAGAATTTGTGTTCCTCAGACATTACGTGACGTTGTATTGTGACATATGCATAATTCATCTACGACAGATCATGTAGGAGTCAGAAGTACGTACGCCAAAGTGAATGCTAGCCAGTATTATTGGCCACATTTAAGAAGACATGTGCATAAATACGTTTGCGCGTGTAAAAAGTGTGAAGAAAGGAGAAATATTCCAAGGGAGAAGAGATGTTGCGTAAATCCAACTTTTGGAATTAATAAACGCGAGGAAATAAAACCGTCAAGTTGTGTGCGAAAACGTGATCGATACAACTTCAAAGAAGCTGTGTGATTCTGTGAGATCCGAAACGGAATCAATCTATGAGCGGAAATCGAAAAATTGCGATAAGAGTGATCGCGTATTACCGATTCAACCAACAACAAAGTTAGCAGGGACCTTAGATGACAACAGGACTTACTAAGCAGAACCGCCGGATTTACATACCAAGACGAACAACGGATGTAGGATGTTATCACGGACTTATCCAGGAATCCCCACGATAAAGAAGATACCGATGTCTGGATGTAGGATAGTGTCACGGACGTATCGAGGAATCCCCGTGATACTGAAGAAAGTGATGTGTTATAAAAAAAAGGATATTATCACGGACGAATCCAGGAATCCCCGTGATAAAGAAGATTCGATAAAAATGTGAAATTTCGATGTGACTACGAATGCATTCATACTTTCCTATAGTTTGGAAGTGTTAAATTGTTTTGGCAAAGGATTCTATCACGGACGTATCGAGTAATCCCCGTGATAAAGAAGATAGACGTACGTAAGGACAATATCACGGACGTGTCGAGGAATCCCCGCGATACAGAAGAAACTGATGAGTTGTCGAGAAAGATATTATCACGGACGTAACGAGGAATCCCCGTGATAAAGAAGATGGACGTACAAACCGAGAAGATGCCTATAGATGACGAACGATGATATTTTTTAGACTATGAACATTTACCGAACTTTGATCTTTTCATGTATATGATTTGATGCTTCATTGACATAAATGATATTTTGACTTTGTTTTTTTTTATTTTGATTATATTTTTCATACTTTTCTAATGATATTTTGTACTTTTGTTTGCCAGGGGTAAAACTTAAGCGGGGGGCAGTTGTAGAAAAGTATTGAAATGCCTTGTTTACATGTTTGTTTACAGGCGAGATACAGTGGCCGATCTCTTTCATACGTTGTTTGTACATAATCATTTGTTTACCTTTGTTTGGAGTTATTATCTTTAATATCTTCACTTTCATATTTTATCATAATAATTGCCATATTTGTACTTTTAATTGCTTATTTATCGGTTAAATTATATCATTGTTTCATAACCTAATTAGTATTCATAGAAATGTCGATCCCTAATTAATTATGTATGTATTGGCCGATCATTCCAACCCAACTGACCATCAGAGGCCACGACTTTTGTTTACATCGGGTCGATCCTTGCCTGAGGGTATAAAAAGGACCCCCGATTCTGTATATTAAGAGTAGTTAACTTGTTATTCTAAGGGAGATGTAGTGATGTGATTTCTTTTCTCAAACTGGAATTTTTACATAGTGTAAATAAAATGTCAACTTTATTAATTTGTCTCACTTCAACAACACTTGGATAATTCTCGTCTGGGACGAGTGTGGATTTATACTATGTAATTTGGGATGGCTGGAATTCTCGTCTGGGACGAGTGATATCAATACTTTACACAGTATCTTAGTCGTCTGGGACGACAAGCTTGCAGATTGTCTTCGAAAGACACGCTACCAAAGATTTGTATAAGAAAGACACGCTCTCAAAGATTTGTCTAATATAGACACGCTACCAAAAAATGACTAAGCATTCAAGTTCACGCTACACTTCTAAACATCTCTAATATTTTTCGGGATCATCGCGTAAAAATACAATTCCTCAATATTTTGAAAATTACGAAACACCTCTTATTTGTTACAAGTACAAGAAACCTAATGGGGAAACTTTGTTTTTAACTATGATAAAGTTACATCGGATCCTGACATACTAGGATCGTGTCCTGCTTCTTGAGAATGTGCAACTTCTAAATATCTTTACAAACTAGCTGGTCATATTGTTACAGGTGATTTCAATTATCCAAGAATATCCGTGGTCTTCTTAAAAAAGGACCTTAGTACAGAATCCCATTCAAGATAGATTTTGTCAAATTCCCTCGGGGACTCTTGATCAACCAGCAGTGACACTCACCAAGTAGTTCAAATGTTAAACGTCTTTTAATTCAATAGCATCATTTAAAACCTGATAAATTTACAGCATGGACTAGACATGCACGTTTCGGGTACTAAACCCTCGTCAGTGATCCTCAGTCTAAACAATGTAATATGGCCAAAAAGTATGAAAATTGTTATGTCCAAAAATGTACCAAAAGACGTAGCAGAATTGGTTGGATATGATGCTATGTGCAGGACCCACGTTTTAGAAATTTCAAGAAATTTTGTAACAGAAAACTTCAAATGCGTTGAAAAGACAGACGATCAACCAAAGTTGATCGAACTTGGCTACATGTGCCCTATGCAGTCTGTTTTAAATAATAACTGCAAGACACCTTAGACTGTAGTACGAAAACAAAAAGACATCTGCAAACAAATATCATAGTATTGAATATATAATATTAGAATATTATTCTTATATATAAGAAATTCCTTTTTTAATATTAGAAATTCTTTTTTTAACCCTTTCGCTGAAAAATTAGGTAGGCTGAAACTCTATACTCAAATCAACGAGTTTGACTTGACGTCACAATGGAAGTGACGTCACTATTACGGCACTACCGGTACAGCGTCGGCAAACTCCACATAGTGCGTACCAACTGCCTGCCTGTAGACTACTTAAGTGCAAGTCTACGAGAAAACCATGCAAAATCGCTATTTTTCAATACAAGCTATTTTCAAATTTTAACTCCAAAACCCCTTCAAAATACTTGGATGGGACTAGATAGTATGTAGTAAAAAGGAAATTTCAATTCAATCGACCATTCGGGAAATATTGGCAAAAGCTATGGATCAGGGGTTTGGACTGCTGAAAGAGTCGGAAAATCTAGCCCTGAATTTTAGTAAAATATGAAAAGAGACACTGTAGAAGCGACCAAAACTTTAAAGAATAACAAGATTCTAAACAGATTTTATATGACTTTTTCAAATTTATCCCCTACATTAGTGTCTACCCCAGTCTTTAGAGAATAGGGTTAAAACAGTTAAACCGAAATAAAAGTCCATACAACGCTTAATATCTTTAATTTCTATGTTGCTTGGATAAAGCACCTCCCATGGATTATTCCATCAACTGGAATTTCTTGGCAAATATATATTACCGGTTTTATAGACGAAAAATAGTTTGCCATTCAATTCAATGGCGAAAAAATAATCGGGATCGAGCTATGATAAATCCGGGATTTTCCCACCAAAGAAGATGAACAGTCATAGCTGCACTTTTTGCGTTTTTCCTGGTCATTTAAGCTGAATTATATTCTGAAGACCCTTGAGGACATATTATATTCATTATTCTGGAGTTTCAAAAGGTCTACATCACGGACCCCATTGAAGAATCATGTAAAGAACCGCAGATGTTTACATTTTGAAAGAGAAAGTAGAACCTGTTGTACTCAGGTACTTGTTTGCATTATGGAGCATGGAGCTTTGCTGCAGGTATGTAGAATTAATAAACTAGTCTTTTGAATGAAATTATCTATTTTAAAATTATAATTTTTTGTCTGGTTCAGTTTCTTTTGTAAATTTGATGTACTTTACAATGGGTTAATCAGTATATATATGCAGTACAGTTATATTGACGTGATACTTGCCGTCATAATTTTATATTCATATAATGTCATGGTATATTGATCAAAGCTTGACATGCCATTTGACTATGATTTAAGGGGTTTCTAGGCATCGATTCGGGGAAGGGAGGGTTCCATTTGTACAAGATCCATCACCGCATCAGTATACCGTGTGTACGGAATGACGCATACATGTGTTTGTGATGAGCAATTGGGACTAATTTTACTATCCATTATTGGGACACTTTTTGAAACTTATTATTGATTTATTATCGGAATCCAAATTGAAAATGTTGTTCAAGACCCGTGAACTGGTGAAATACATGTACCTAGCTGTAGCCTTTTTAACATACTTTTACACATACAGTATACTAGTACTGCAAATGAGCAGAAATGCAACAATTCAGTATGGTCATTTTTGTCGACTAAGCATGATGTCATTTTGCTAGCTTTTAATTTCAACAATTTAGATTGTACAGTAACATGTTGTAGTTACTTTTATTTCTGATCGACAATCTATTGTCAATTTTTAAGTATCAATTATCAAAAATTGAAGGGGTTTTACCAATAGAAATACGGCAACTATCGTCACATCTCTAATGTGTGTGGACTGCACATCTTCTCTCTAGGTAGCCTTATACATGTTTATAGTTTAAATACATGTAATGTCTTATATATGTTCTTTTAAAGTTAGTCTGTCAAAACCTTTACTCGAGCTTGTGTTCTGACATAGTTGAAAAAATGTACTGAATTTAAATAAATATTCATTTACATGTATTTTAGATTTAGTTTAATGTGTTAATCTGTTGACAGATCTGATTTGTCGATCACAAACTATGAATTTTTTTCCCTAAACATGCTAAAGCGAACTAATAGTTATTTAGATATAGTTGAGGATGAATACATGCATCGAACAGGTCCATATTTTTCTGGACATGTCCCATAGACCAGTTTCATTTTACATATGGCTTAACTTACATTTATATCTATAAACACGTATGTCAAAACCCCCCTTCTTCCGTCCTCACAATTGTCACAGAATGAAATAATGTCAAATATTGTGATGTCAGGTCTTAGTGAGCATAAAAGTCAAGTTGAATGCAATTATAAGAAAAATATAAATAGCCTATTACATTTTGTACATTTATATAACACTTTTATAAAACTTCTAGCATATAATGATTGTTTTCATGCCAGAGAAGTGTTAAGGAAACATCTTGCCAAATTATATGTAAGGAATTGTTCAGATAAGGACTCGATTGATTTAGGCCTGAAATCACCTGATTATTTCTTGTTCACTGTCTTACCTATTTAAATAAATTTGGTTGGGATAAAAATTAATTTACTGAAATTAAGCATTTTGAAATTTTGAATTTTTAGGGCACATTTAACACATTATCTGAACATCTATATACATGTAGATAGCACATGATTGTATGACTGTCATTGAAAATTTGATACCCACAAAAATTAAATTATTTTACAGTATCCCATCTGTCTTCTTTTCAGCTTTGCAGTTACATACTAGCAGCCTATTCTGCACTTACAGCTTACTGAAAGAGTGGGTTGAAAGAATTTGAGGACATTTAACAATTATACCCAATTTTGTAAGGTATATATTCAGCAGGTATTTTCAATCATGTTAATTGGCCTGCAAACTAGAGTGGCATACATGTATGCATGGCATATATATGAAGGATCAGCCTTTTGGTGACAATAAACAGTAATCTTCATTACGTCATCCTTTTATGTGCACACTTCACTTCATACAATATAATACAAGCCTATCATAGTATTTATCATATTTATACAATGTACAGTAACAGTTATGTTACATGAAGAATATTCCCATAATCTTCAGAATACCATACTGATTTTAATGACACCTCATATATATGTATATACATGTATATATATGACACAATTTCAATTTTAGATCCTTGCTAAACTCTACCAACTTAAAAAAAAAAACACCTAGAGCAAAATGCCGCAAGATTAGAGGTTCTGCAAAATTATTGATTGAAGCCTTTGTATATCATGTACTTTCACTTTTATTTATGCACACACACACACATATACTTAAACTGTACTATTACAAATAAAACACATCGGCAAATCTCAATTTCTTTTATAATTTCTCAAAATCATAGACGTGAATCTTCTGTTCTGATATTAATATAATTCAGGCTACTCAAATGTATTGTAATAAACTTAAAGTATGTTTATATTTATCTATTTTTAGATCACCACAACATCTTCAGCCTAGCTATGGAAATGAATGATACAACAAGAACATGCTCTACTTGAAATCTTGCATCATTTGAAAATATTCAGATTTACAGCGCAAGATCAGTATTACATGTCAAGCAAGAACAGAATTTATGAATGTATTGCACCGTTTACCAGTATTAGTATTAAATTTTACAAAGAAAGTGTGTGAGATAATTAAATCAAAATTAGATACTGAAGCACAAGTAGATAGTGATTATACAGACAATGAAAAAGGAGCAAAGAAAATTTGAATTTTCATTTGTCACTACATGTATGTCAAACTGTTACTGGATTTTGAAATAACTCTTAAACATGGTAAAGGAGAAAAAATTATACTATTATTATTAGCTATACTTATTAGCTAGCCCCTTAAGGATAGGAGAGTGTTATGTCATGCATAATCTTCATTTTGTATCATAATACTTCAACATGCTTTACAGGAGGAAAGCTGTTGTACCAAGGTGACCCAAGGTAATTCCTGAAAGGTCAAGTCATTTGATTTAGGATACAAAAAATACTGAAAATGTTACCTCTTTTCAACAGAAATTTAATCGATGTTGGTTTTTCAGTTTTCGACATAAAAGTCTACATGTTCACTGTAAGTTTATTGGTCAAACTTATTAATGCCAAAAATATATTTAAAGAATCACCACTCATGATCATTTCTGAAAGCTACTCAATATCAATTTCCTTAGTCTTACAGGTTTTCTTGTGATCTTGAACTGGCCCAAGAAATATAAGATTGAGCATTATTTTTTATCTGATAGTGACAAGATATTCATGAAAATATTTCAAATTAGTATTCCTATTGACAAGGACTTAACTGAGTATCAATAGTTTTTAACTATATGACCTTGACCTGAATGTACAGGTAAATACTACATGTATGCAGGCAATATATTTTTATGTTCCTAAAAATCTCTAGTTGTTTACATGGTTGATTCAATATCTGAAATCTGTATATGTCTTTATTAAAATCTTTGTTTAAAATATTAAAATATTGCTGGGTTTTTTTTTCATCTTTATGTTGCTTCATTATGATATACGATTAGAATGGTCAATTTACTGCTTTGATTTGATTAATATCTTTGGATTCTTATGCTATGGTGCTTTCATAAAATACATGCATGATGTATATGGAATGGTCCTATCCTTGAGGCAATTATATGACCTTGGTATTTATATTTTATTAATGGTATGTCAAATTGAGGACTAAAATATTAGTCCGCAAAGTTACCAATTTCTGAAAATTAGCTCTATATTTTCTGATTTATATGAGATAGAGACTTCATATTTGGCAATTATGATCTATGTTGTAAGACCTTGAGATTGAGGTCAAGTAATAACCGTGACCTTGAACTTTGACCTAGTTTCAGCAAAGTTGTGTGTAAAAAAATGTGCCTTCACGGGGTCAAATTTTCATGTTCTTGATTGCCCTCTACCGCATACATACATTGAATGCCGAGACATTCCATTTGATGGATAATTCTCTTGGATATGTCCTTTAGATCAAAAACACAATTTTTCCTGTTTAGGCGTTGTATCGGTATTTATAACTGTTTATTTATTACATTGAATTTCTATTTTTAGAAACTAACCAACTTGTAAGAGTTATCTCTCTTTGAAAATTGCGAATTTTTCAATTTCTTTAGTATTGCTCATGAAGCTTTTATCTGGTACTAACCAATTCACTTATAGCCTTTGGAATTTTACTGTACTGCAAATGGAATTTTTGTTGACAAAATATGACAATTTCAGCTTGATTTTCATATATATTAGGCTATTTTACCAATAGGTGGCGCTGCACGCCAACTACTTACAAGAATTTGATTTTTTCATCATAAAAATTTCTAAAAGTCATTGTAGTAAATATTTATGATGAAAGAAATGGAAATTGAAGACCTTGCTTGTATAGCTATCTGCATGGTTTTCTCATAGACTTGCACTTAAATCTCCGTTTCCACAAGTTAAAATGCTCAGAAAGATCAAGTGTGACTTGAAATTCATCGAAATAAATGGACGGACTTTAGTCTCTACAAAACGTGAATACTTTACTCTTCATAATTGGCAAATTTCATGAAGATATATTTTTGCACAAGTTGAGGGAATCAGCTCAAGATTGCCCTGACTATAAACAGCATGTGTGGCGTTCGCGTATCCATGATGAAAAAAATAAAACTGAGAAAGATGAAATGTACCTTTTATTACATCTTTCTCGTTTTCTCAGTCCTAACAACTCCTCAGTTAAAGGGGGTGCTTAGGTTTTAAGATGTTTCACGTTGTATGGCTCTTATAGAAATTGGAATGAGAGAGAAAGAGAGGAGATAGAAATAAATGCGAGCAAATGCGAGCAATGCGAGCAAATTTTACGTAAAAAATTTAAAGAAAAAAAAAGATTTCATAATGAAAATTTCGATGTACCTTTTATTACATCTTTCTCGTTTTGTCAGTCCTAACAACTCCTCAGTTAAAGGAGTTGCTTAGGTTTTAAGATGTTTCACGTTGTATGGCTCTTATAGAAATTGGAATGAGAGAGAAAGAGAGGAGATAGAAATAAATGCGAGCAAATGCGAGCAATGCGAGCAAATTTTACGTAAAAAATTTAAAGAAAAAAAAAAGATTTCATAATGAAAATTTCGATCGGAACCTTTTTACAACGACTAACTCCTACAATTATATCTACATGTACATATTTACATTTGTTAATTTTTCTTCCGATGTCGAAATATCGACCAATATTCATTGACGTACGACGTTCAAGATTGTGATCGTAGTCCGTTAACATTTTTGTTTTACTTCTCTTCAATATGCATGTAAGAAGGACACTTACATTATCTGTCTCTCCTTCATGTAAACATTATATACATTTATAATCTATGTATGAACTTTCATACTAAATATACATAATGCATACATAAAACATACATAAAGTGTACATGTTCTTTGCTATGCATTGTTTTTACACTTTCCGACCATGAAAACTCTATCATAACTACAATTAAGGGGGGGGGGGGGGGTTGCGCTGTGCGAATGTTGCGCTAAGTATGTCATAATTATATTTTTCTTTACTTGTACGAAGCTGAATTCATTCAATCTTTGGGCTCTGAAGGGAAAAGATGCTAAGCTTCTGACTTCAATGAGTTAAAGAAGATCCTGACGATAATCTCAACAGCACTCACAATAGAGCACTATGTTGAGCATCGACGGACCCCTAGCAAGCTAGAGGTGGGATCAGGTGCCCGGGAGGAGTAAGCATCCCCTGTTGGCTAGCCGCACCCGCCGTCGATGTTAATGCACGATAAAGAACACAGTATATAAAATGCATGCACTGTCTGACGTTATGTCTATATAGAAAGTGCTATGGCGACCATGTCAGGGAAATATATTCAAAACACTGTCAAACCCCTCGCGGGGAAATTTTTTACGAGCTCCACACGGCAAAGGGCATAAGTGTGACACAAATGAGTTAAAGATGAGTTCATTTTCATTTACAGATACATATACGATGTGTTGTCCATCAAAAATCCAAAATTTGCGTATTAACTCAGCAGTATCTATCCTTCGGAGCATGAAGTTAAAGAAACTACAGAGACAGAACATTCAGCATCCTACTAGGACATAATGTTGTCCCACGACACTGATGGTCACATGAACAACCCACTCTATGACAAACGTGACGACTTCAATTTCAGCATTACTAACTTTCCTTTTCTGAAAAGAAGGGGGGAGATCTCCAACAAGACCCCATTGCAGCATCAACAGTAAAACACCAAAACACCCGATGCAAAAACACAAAAGACGAGTACAGCACGAGACGGAAAAGAGACACACGACATGTAAACATCAAACACAAAAGACTACACATTAACCGACGAGACCAATGGGTAACCGGTGCCGACTTTGGACGGCCATTTGTCACGCAAGTAGCAAATGGTGTGGTTATCCTGGATTACGTGCGCACAACCCTCTCACTTCTCCAGTTACCCAGATCTCTCGAAGAACGTACAATTGTGGTGTAAAACAACCTCCTAAAGTCCGATTCTGAAAATAAGTACACTGAAACAGATATTATTCAGATGTTAAACTTTTTGATCGACAACATTTTTGTGGTGTTTGGAGGAAAGGTCTTTCAGCAAATTGTCGGAATTCCAATGGAGACCAATTGTGCCCCACTCCTTGCCGACATTTTCCTTTACTCGTACGAAGCTGAATTCATTCAATCTTTGGTCTCTGAAGGGAAAAGATACTTAGCTTCTGACTTCAACTTCACTTATAGATACATAGACGATGTTTTGTCCATCAATAATCCGAAATTCGCAGATTACCTGAGCAGAATCTATCTTTCAGAGCTTGAAGTCAAAGAAACTAGGGGGACAAATAATTCAGCATCCTATTTGGACATAATGTTGTCCTACGACACTGATGGTCACATGAACACCTCACTCTATGACAAACGTGACGACTTCAATTTCAGCATTACAAACTTTCCTTTTCTGAGTAGCAACATCCCTTCATCGCCTGCTTATGGCGTGTTCATATCTCAGTTGATACGCTATGCCAGAGCAAGTACGAAATATACGGATTTTGTTCTGAGAGCTAGGCGTCTTTCAGATAAGCTTCTCAGTCAGGGATATGTTTCTGACCGACTAACATCGTCACTGAGGAAGTTCTACGGTCGATATGGGGAACTCGTCATACACTATGATGTCCCACTCTCCAGAATGGTGGGTGATATTCTGTCATAGACCATTTGAACCATCCAAGCCAAGATTGTACTCTATGTCTTCCGAAATGGAAGTTACCGGATGTGACAGTTCTACCGAATTGAAGCGGCGGGTGTTGCATGCAAGCAGGAGATGCTTACTCTTCCTGGGGCACCTGATCTCACTCCCATATCGGGAGTTCGCTTCTTTTCATGCGGTGGAGGTTTTTGTTTGTTTGCTTTGGTTCCTGTTTTGTCCTGATTTTGTATGCCTTCGGTTTCTGATTTTCTGAATTATCGATTTTGTGCTGTATACAGGGATATGGTCATTATCCATATTTGTCATTTTTACCACTGTCCATGTGTCACTGCTGGTGGACAAATTGTCCCCGAGGGCACTTGTCGGGCAGTATTTTGCTTCAATGGATAGTACACAAGAGACCTACAAAGTGGCTGGGGCGTCGCCCACTATAAAAAGGCCCCAACCTGTTGCGTCTACGGACACATACGCAACAGGTAATTTAGGTGTCCGTAGAATTAGACTACATGACATTAGAGACGAGACATTTGTAGTGAGTAGAAACCATGAGTTTTGGTATAAAAATGCAGACGGGTATATTAAAATCAAGCCCTGTAAGATTGAAGTGGTCGATATACTAAAAGAGCACCAATTTTCACCAAGCGATTGCTCAGTTTCTAAGTGCGGCACGAAGAACTGCAAAACTTGTAAAATCCTTATAACAGACACTTCATTCTCAAGTAATCTCACAAAACAAACATTTAACACGCATAGTTTTGAAAACCTAAACTGTATGACATCTAATGTTGTGTACGGAATAGAGTGCTCACTTTGTGGATTGATTTATGTGGGTGAAACAAAAGGTAAGCTCCGAACCAGAATGTCAGGACATCGGTCAAAAATAAATAATAAAGGAAGTCAACTTCTTTACCGGCATTTTGACCAGGCCGATCATTCTGTTTTATCTATGAGAGTCAGAATCCTGGAGAAAATATATCACCCCACAAACAATCCCAATTTGAGCACACCTTTCCGTCGCAACAGAGAAGAGTTCTGGATAAAAAATCTTAACACTGCAGCGCCCTATGGGTGTAACGATAATATAAGCAGCTTAGGAAACTTAACAAGTCCAGGTTGTCAATCGGTAAATGTGAATAGCTTATTCAACAGACCACAAAGAAGACCTCGAAGTCATGGCATTCGTAAATATAATAGTCCTGAGATACATAGTTTCTCCTTCGATGACTTGGTTCCATTTTTGAATGAGCCCCTAGGCCTGCATTATATTCGTACCAAATTATACTCTGTTCCTTTACGGACGTTACACGTAATCTACGAATATACGAAGGACCTCACTTATACCGATACACGTTCCCCAGAATACAGACTACAAGGAGTCATCTTGGACATTTCTACCTTTCGTTTATTTCAAGCAGTTAGATCAGATAAATCAGAGGAGAAAACAAACCGTCCTTTCATTAAAGTAAAATTTGCAAACAAAGGTATTGATAAATTGAATCTTGGTCAAATTTTGAATCACAAAACTGTCACAGAAAAAATCCCACCATATTTCAAAAGACAAGAAACTCCTTGTATTTCCTATAGCTACACACCAACAGTTGCATCTAAAATTTACAATTACAAACGATTCTTGCAGTGCATTGATTTAAGTAATCCCTCACTACATCCACTTATTTGCGAATGTTCTTCATCGGATTTTAACTATTCTCCTTGTGGACACGTTATTACAGGTGACCTTAGTATAGTCAAGAACGACAAGTTGAGAGATTTGTTAAAAAAGGGTCCCAAATACAGAGAAAGTATGTCCTTTACATGGAACCAAAATTTCAAAATTATCATGGACTCTTGTGAGGAATATGCAAGACGTTGGGCAAAGAAAGAGGATGTACAGCTCGACACACTATCCGAATGGATAAAATCCATCAGAGGGTTACTTTTATCTAAAATTAACCGATTAAAATCAACCGTGAGCACCAGATTCGAGTCTATATTTAAAGACCCTGATGTTATCACAGAGCTTACCTAACTCCAAGAACATTATGTCATCACACCAGCGGACAAAGCCTAAAATAATTACACATTTACTTGCAAAAAGTTCTATTTCGAAAGTCTAGTTAAAGAGTTGGGTTTAAATTCGACACCTGGAAATCCCACTTACACCCCAACAAAGTATATAAGTAATGCGTTTACAATAAGAACGGTAATCGCAAATACAAATTTATTGTTGTGAACTATGACAAAACCTACTTTGTAAAAGAAAAGTCCGATTCTGAAAATAAGGACACTGAAACAGATATTATTCAGATGTTAAACTTTTTGATCGACAACATTTTTGTGGTGTTTGGAGGAAAGGTCTTTCAGCAAATTGTCGGAATTCCAATGGGGACCAATTGTGCCCCACTCCTTGCCGACATTTTCCTTTACTCGTACGAAGCTGAATTCATTTAATCTTTGGTCTCTGAAGGGAAAAGATACTTAACTTCTGACTTCAACTTCACTTATAGATACATAGACGATGTTTTGTCCATCAATAATCCGAAATTCGCAGATTACCTGAGCAAAATCTATCCTTCAGAGCTTGAAGTCAAAGAAACTACAGAGACAAATAATTCAGCATCCTATTTGGACATAATGTTGTCCTACGACACTGATGGTCACATGAACACCTCACTCTATGACAAACGTGACGACTTCAATTTCAGCATTACAAACTTTCCTTTTCTGAGTAGCAACATCCCTTCATCGCCTGCTTATGGCGTGTTCATATCTCAGTTGATATGCTATGCCAGAGCAAGTACGAAATATACGGATTTTGTTCTGAGAGCTAGGCGTCTTTCAGATAAGCTTCTCAGTCAGGGATATGTTTGTGACCGACTAACATTGTCACTGAGGAAATTCTACGGTCGATATAGGAACTCGTCATACACTATGATGTCCCACTCTCCAGAATGGTGGGTGATATTCTGTCATAGACCATTTGAACCATCCAAGCCAAGATTGTACTCTATGTCTTCCGAAATGGAAGTTACCGGATGTGACAGTTCTACCGAATTGAAGCGGCGGGTGTTGCATGCAAGCAGGAGATGCTTACTCTTCCTGGGCACCTGATCTCACTCCCATATCGGGAGTTCGCTTCTTTTCATGTGGTGGAGGTTTTTGTTTGTTTGCTTTGGTTCCTGTTTTGTCCTGATTTTGTATGCCTTCGGTTTCTGATTTTCTGAATTATCGATTTTGTGCTGTATACAGGGATATGGTCATTATCCATATTTGTCATGGTGTTGTTGGCTGCTTTATCAGCTGGTGCAAAGACATATTTTTCATGTTATTTACTTAGTTTGGATTTGAAATATCTTTCTGATTTGGAACGTGGATTTTGAAAAAGATGAGGGTTTTTATGGAAGTTATCTATTCGAATATCCGTTATATCTAAAATAAGGTTTTTCCAGTCATTCAGAGCATGCGGTTCGACTCCTTCTGATTTACAGCATCTTTTCGTATAATTATCTAAGGCTTCCGTAAGCACTTCACGGCATTTGACAAAATCTATCTTGGATGGGATTCTATACTTAGGTCCTTTTTTAAGAAGACCATGGCCAGCTGGTTTGTAGAGATATTTAGAAGTTGCACATTCTCAAGAAGCAGGACACGATTCAAGTATGTCAAGATCCGTTGTAACTTTATTATAGTTAAAAACAAAGTTTCGAATAGGTTTCTTGTACTTATAACAAATAAGAGGTGGCTCTAAATTTTCAAAATATTGAGGAATGGTACTTTGTACGCGATGATCCTGAAAAATATTAGAGATGTTTAGAAGATCAAAACCTTTGTTAATAAATGGGATTTTTATGAATCGTCTTTTCGGTGAGGTGTTTTTCACAATAGGATAAAGTTTATATTGTGCGAATGAGACAATGATATTAAGTCTGAATCAGTCAGTGTTTCTTAAGAATGCGACCTCTGCTTCATCCAAGATAGATTTCAAGTGCATAACTGGTATTGACGACAGAGCATGTAACACCTCATGTCTTCCGCCATTGCGTGCTATAGTAAGTAAATCGTTGAGAGAGCGGTATATTCTGGATTGTTTCCTTTTTTGTCTGTTTCGTCTTTTCCCGTGCGACCTGTATTTCCTTTTAGTGTTTGGGCGAATTGAAAAGATGTTGATATTGGTAGAAGCTGAGAAAATGTTTCCTTGTCCATAATTTGATCGTTTAAACCAAGAGGGTACGCAGTCTGAAGTTTGGTGATCCAGGCAAGTTCAGCTTGTAGTCGGCGATTTTTAATTTCGGTCTTACTTTCATTTTTACGTTTTGGAAAAGTCTGAAATGGGGTAATGGTGATATCCGAAATAGAATGGTTATATTTAACAAAGTGATTATAAAGAAAGTTTCTGTGTTTTTGTTGACGTGAGGACAGTTATACCGAATTGAAGCGGCAGGTGTTTCAAACAAGCAGTAGCTTACTCTTCCTGGGCACCTGGTCTCACTCCCATATCGGGAGTAGCAATATCCCTTCATCGCCTGCTTATGGCATGTTCATATCGCAGTTGATTCGCTATGCCAGAGCAAGTTCCAAATATACGGATTTTGTTCTAAGAGCTAAGCGTCTTTCGGATAAGCTTCTCAGTTAGGGATATGTTTGTGACCGACTAACATCGTCATTGAGGAAGTTCTACGGTCGATATGGGTAACTTTTCATACACTATGATGTCCCACTCTCCAGAATGGTGGATGAAATTCTGTCATAAACCATTTGAATCATCCAACCAAACATTGTACTCTATGTCTTGCGAAATGGAACCGGATGTGACAGTTCTACCGAATTGAAGCGACAGGTGTTTCAAACAAGTAGTAGCTTACTCTTCCTGGGCACCTGGTCTCACTCCCATATCGGGAGTTCGCTTCTTTTCATATGGTAGAGGTTTTTGTTTGTTTGCTTTGGTTCCTGTTTTATCCTGATTTTGTATGCCTTCGGTGTCTGATTTTCTGAATTATCGATTATGTGCTGTATACAGGAATATGATCATTATCCATATTTGTCATATTGAAAGAAAAATCACTCAAAGTGATAAAAGAATGTCAAGTTCATTTTAATAAAGTTTGATCAAAGATACATCCACCATGTAAGTTTGTAACATGAAACACTTATACTTTGCTTAATATTGGCCATTAAAGGCAGAATAGTGTTATCTTTTATTGAACATTTACCTTATCATCTCAATATTTGCCTTATCATTTGAAATAATTTTTTAAAATCCCAAATCTAGGGGATACCCCCGATCTGGTAATATTAAACTAAGTATTATTAAAAATTAACAACGATAAGAACCAAAGTAATATGTAGGATAGGAAATTGTGTGATCTTAACATTTATCTTATCATCTAGTTTGGACGACGCCGAAACCGGGGGCATTGCAATTGCAGTCGAGCTAAAAATGAATTTCAATTATTAGAAAATATATTTCTTATAACTATATAAGAAATTGAATACCAAAAAAAAAAAAAAAAAACAATTATTCGAAATTAGATCAAGCAGCTCGATCAAAACACCATTTAATGAGTTTGAATAATTGATCATGTGCCACTTGTTGCAGATTTATTGTTATACACTTACGATAAAGAACTAATCCAAAAGCTTTAAAAGCAAAGGAAATTTGATGATCTGTAATGTTTCAATGACAAAAATGGATAATGATCATATCCCTGTTTACAGCACAAAATCGATAACCCAGAAAATCAAAACCGAAGGCATACAAAATCAGGATAAAACAGGAACCAAAGCAAACAAACAAAAACCTCCACCATATGAAAAGAAGCGAACTCCCGATATGAGAGTGAGACCAGGTGCCCAGGAAGAGTAAGCATCTCCTGCTTGCATGCAACACCCGTCGCTTCTATGTATCTGGATGATACTTTAACTATTGACAATATCATTGCTGCTTTTAAATTATATAAGAATGAAATTTATCCACAAGAATTAACAATTAACAAGGCAAACGTTACAAACACAGAAACATCATTTTGGACCTTAATATCAATATTAATATCAATATAGCTTCTGACTTCAACTTCACTTACAGATACATAGACGATGTGTTGTCCATCAATAATCCAAAATTCGCGGATTACCTGAGCAGTATCTATCCTTCGGAGCTTGAAGTCAAAGAAACTACTGAGACAAATAATTCAGCATCCTATTTGGACATAATGTTGTCCTACGACACTGATGGTCACATGAACACCTCACTCTATGACAAACGTGACAACTTCAATTTCAGCATTACGAACTTTCCTTTTCTGAGTAGCAACATCCCTTCATCGCCTGCTTATGGCGTGTTCATATCTCAGTTGATACGCT
The DNA here is from genome assembly GCA_028142955.1 of Pinctada fucata. Taxonomy (NCBI): domain Eukaryota; kingdom Metazoa; phylum Mollusca; class Bivalvia; order Pterioida; family Pteriidae; genus Pinctada; species Pinctada fucata. Next base: position 91,705,566 of record AP027103.1, read on the forward strand.
ATGCCAGAGCAAGTACGAAATATATGGATTTTGTTCTGAGAGCTAGGCGTCTTTCAGATAAGCTTCTCAGTCAGGGATATGTTTGTGACCGACTAACATCGTCACTGAGGAAGTTCTACGGTCGATATGGGGAACTCGTCATACATGATGTATGATGTCCCACTATCCAGAATGGTGGATGATATTCTGTCATAGACCAGTTGAACCATCCAACCAAAGATTGTACTCTTTATCTTCCAAAATGGAAGTTACCGGATGTGACAGTTCTACCGAATTGAAGCGACGGGTGTTGCATGCAAGCAGGAGATGCTTACTCTTCCTGGGCACCTGGTCTCACTCTCATATCGGGAGTACGCTTCTTTTCATATGGTGGAGGTTTTTGTTTTTGTTTGCTATGGTTCCTGTTTTATCCTGATTTTGTATGCCTTCGGTTTCTGATTTTCTGAATTATCGATTTTGTACTGTAGACAGGGATATGGTCATTATCCATATTTGTCATTGTAATTGGAAAGATTCATACATGTGTATATAATAGAGCAACCAAGTCGCTAAATTTGAAATTTTAATCTGCACTCCTAACACAAGACTAAATTTTGGTTTTAAAATTAACATGGGTCATGAGATTTGACCTGTCGTAACAAATTCATATGGTCAGAATTTCTGTTATTTTAGAGAAAAGCGGAAAATTGGTAAAATTCAAAATCATAGAATCTTCTTTTTAGAAATGAATAGTCCAGGTGACCGAAATAAATGTCATTATGCATTTAAGTCAAAAAATTTTTTTTGGATCAAATTGATTTTTCTGATTTCAACTTCAAGGATGAATGAGCACAAATTCTAAGATAAACTGGTAAAATTGAAATTTTCAATTCTTCCACTTTTTTGATGTGTGAATGTGTTTTTAGAAAGTTTGATAGAAATAGATTGAAAAACTTAAGAATACCGGGCAAATAAACTTCCCCCAACTTTGTTATTAGCGATTCACTGCAATATAAACTAGGACGTTTCCTAGATACTACGGAATAAAACTACATAATTATAGCTTAATCAAATTTTAACAAATAGATATATGAATTAAAAGTATTGTTTTATTTTAAAGAAGAATACAAATTTACATCAATAATAAGAAAAAAGCTGTACTATCTTTATCCTGGTAATTTCAAACATTGTGATATATCAGCAGTTTGTCCACCCAATTTTAGGAATAATTAAGTAAAACAAAGGTTTGATGATCAACAAAACAAGGAAATATATATGCAATGCATTTTACTTCCACAGCTTCAAGTTAGATAAGCAGCGTAACTGCGTATAAGGCAAACATAGCATTTTCTTTCTCTGTTTGACGGTGTGACAACACTTGTCGCTAAAACGTAACTTAAAGGCATTGTGCTACATGTAGATGATAATGGGGATATCCTCTGATTTCTAGCTCTGGTTCTCCAGTTTCTGATTGGTTGATCGTTGATTATACGATATCAACGATATTGTATATTTTTGTTGAGTTTGAGTTTTCACTGTCTGTGCATTGTTTTCCATGCTTCATTCTAGTCGAATGAACGTATCTTTAATTTTCTCCGAAAATTCTTAATATATAAATGAAGCGGAAAAAAATACAAACAAATAATGCACATCGAACAACCACATCTACAAGAATCAAAGACACCAGAAAATACCAACCAAGAAGCAAATCTTAAGCAATATAGAAACAACCACACGTTAAAGGAGGTTATATTCGATAGTCGGTCACCTGCTATGTACATAGTAAATATTGTTCTTATCTGAAATCACTGTGTATAGCCGTACACCGGATATTGGTATTATTTGTCGGTGTATTCGTACTACCGAGGCGGTAAACAAGTATGACATAGATATTACCTTTAGCATTTGACAATGATTTGTGAAGAAATTATGATCTAATATGGAGTGAACCTCAAGCAAATAATTCTGTGATGGTAAACTCAACATCGAAACCCTCAAAACAAAGGATTTGATCGGACGATAATAGTAAAATAACACAAAATGGGGTACCTAGTACACATAAAATTGCACATGTATGAAGTTTATATTCTTTTTAACGAAAGAAAGTACTATTGCAGATCATGATTCTGTGCACAGTCTATGTAGAAGTTCATAACTATTAGATATTAATCAAAGGTAATGCAGAAATTGCATCTATATTTTACATAAGAGCTCAACAAAGAAATTGTTTGTGTACGGCATGTTATTAGCTAACTGTACGGCGTGTTGAAAAACAGGTACTTGGATTCCTTACAGATAAAATCCTCAAGCTAAAGACTCATGCAGATAAACTTATCGTTTTAAATTTCTTTCTTTCTTAAAAGATGTATATACATATGCGTATGAATGCTATATACAAAGCCCAAAAACCACGTGAGCCTCGAGTACTTGTAAGATATAAAGTACACTTGTCTCGAGAAATTGCCATCTTGATAATTTGCATGGTTATCTTCATGTTGACCCAATATTTTGTCGGAAGATTTTCATCGACCAATTTTTTATTGGGGGAAGGGGATCGAAGATAGTTTCGACTTTTGTGTTTGTCAAATTGACTTTCATTTCCTGATTCGAAGCAGACTCGACAAGTTTCAACAAAAAGTCATCATTGCCTATATTTCGCGTCGACGAGGTGATATATCGACGAAGCGCGATGCCTTGTTAGTTTTGAACCTGCCTTTCATTTACTGATTCGAAGCAGACTCGACAAGTTTCAACAAAAAGTCATCATTTGATATTTTTTTCCCAAAACAATGACCCCCCCCCAAAGAAAAACTGAAAAAAAAAAATGCATTGAAACATTTAATTTTTATAAGTACCCCAATTTTTTCGACATCCTCTACTGGGCAGATGAACAACATGGAAAAATGAGTTAAAGAAGACCCTGACTATAATCTCAACAGCACTCACAATAAAGTTACATTATACTTAAAATTGACAAAAGGAAAAACAAATATCCTCGTCCGGGATTCGAACCCACTCGGAAAGGTGTAAAATAAAATCCAGATGCAAATGTGATAACCACTACACAACAGAGATTCTTCTCATACATGTGTATTTTAAAGTCAGATTTAAAACTTACAAAAATCTGATGCATACAAAATCAAATATTTACTAATTACTTCATAATATTTTTCAAATATTTATACAGCCAATCTACTTCTGTCCTCTCGTGCGATAATATTATTACTTTTCGAACGATACTGTAGTAGAATTTAAAAGAAATTTCTAACGACAGGGGATGTTTCAAAGTTCATATCAAGGAGCGGGCACATGCGGTCGCGCGAAGCGCCATCTTGTATCAAAATTGAAGCTAGCATTGACGAAGCAATAATAACATGAATACGAAAGAATAATGACAGAAAGAAGGATGTCATAACGCATGGTATAATGACAGTTATGCATTGACGAATGTCAAATGTAAAATGCAGGGACGCAAATGACAAATATGGATAATGACCATATCCCTGTCTACAAATATGGATAATGACCATATCCCTGTCTACAAAATCACACAATGAAGAAAGATAAAGTCAATTTGAAATGAAAGCAAGACAAATGAACATGGAATAATCAAACATTGAATGAAGCAACATATCATGAAGCATGTAAGCTTTGTCAAAGGAGGGTACCCCCGTGACCTACTTTTGCCCGTGGTGGCGCCACGTAATGACGGAACTGGACGAAAAAAAAAAAACAAAACAAAACAAAACAAAGTTTGTAGGGGTCCAAGAGTACATCATTTCTACAAAGTTTCATTAAAATCCCTTCCGTGGTTTTGGATAAGATGTCTAGTTTGTATGAAAATACCCCCTTCTTTCTCTTTCTGCACATAAGAAAAAAAAATCATGAAAAAAATCATGAAAATAAATATTTCAACCAAAATCAATATGAAACCACTGATTGCCTTAAATATGGCATACATACAGTTATTGAGAGCATAAAATTACATGTTTTTTGGGGTTATTCAAAGAAACAATTCTCTCTAGATCATCCTGATGCTCACGGTTTGTCGATATGTGCTTTGGTGTGTCAAAGGAGGGTAACCCCAACCTGCTTTTGCTGTGGTGGCGCCTCCTGTTGACGGAACCGGACGAAAAACAACACCACCTGTAGGGAGCCATGAGTACTTCATTCCTACCAAGTTTCATCAAAATCCCTTCAGTGGGTCTTGAGAAGTCGAAAATGTGAAAAGCTTACGACGGACGGACGGACGACGCCACACTATGACAATAGCTCTCTTGAGCTTAGCTCAGGTAAGCTTAAACCACTTATTGACATACAGGTGCTGCTTTCCACATTCAGTGGCGGATTCAAGGGGATGACGTAGGTGGCGCACGCCCCCTCCCCCTAAAATTTGCAAATCATAGGTAAACGATTATTTTCCATATAAAAAAGTAGTAAATATTAGTAAATATTTACTACCTGTCAGATAATATAATTGTCTTCATCAATTTCAATTTTTTAATCAGTTTCAGTCACGAGAATGGGTTCCAAAAGGCTGAAATGCGTTAGCTTCCGGAAGGCTTCGCTTCCCTGGTCATCCTACCAGACTCCTCGCCGTTTTACGCCCCCTCTAACGTAATGAACGAAAGGAGGGGATCCCCAACAACACTTTGTTGCAGTAGCCAGAACTCTAAACATCCACTGCAAAAACACAGAGCAGACACCCACAGAAAGATACGCCAAAAGGGACAAGAAACTCACATAATGGAAACATTAAACACAAAAGAAAACACAACAAGACAAATGAGGAACCGGTACCAACTTTGGACGGTTATCTGCAACGAATGTAGAAGAAGGTGTCGTTATCCGGATTACGTTCGCACAACCCTCTCGATTTTCAGATTTCCTAGAGATCTCGAAGTTCGCACAATGGTGTTCATAATAACATTTTCACTGTTAGATGATCATACAAACAGATATCATGAAACAGGGCCCCTAGAAATAATGCGCAAAGGATCCAATTCCATACCTTCTTGACGAAAATTTCAAACCAATTTTCATGCACCAGAAAAGTGTTTCGAATACTAAATTCTCATCAATGATGCTTACAGCCAAAGAGCTTTTTATAAGCAGCCCAAATTAATTTTCAATTGTGCCATCTAGTGTTATTTTCAGAATCTAAATTTCTGCATTTACTTTACAGGGAGTGCACGTGCAGTGACATATCCAAATAATATCTACTACGTCTTTCGATACGCTTTTTCGACATAGTAACTTTCATACTTTTTTGGCATATTACATTGTTTAGATTTGAGGATCACTGACGAGGGTTCAGTACCCGAAACGTGCATGTCTGGTCCACGTTGCCAATTTATCTGTTCTAAAATGATGCTATTCAATTTGAAGACGTTTACATTTATACCACTTGGTGAGTGTCACTGCTGGTGGACCAGGAGTCCCCGAGGGCACATGTAGCCAAGTTCGATCAGTTTCGGTTGATCATTTCTTCAACGCATTTTAAATTTCTGTTATCAAAATTTCTTGAAATTTCTAAAAAGTGGGTCCTGTAGCATCATATCCCACCCATCCTACTACGTCTTTCGATACGCTTTTTCGACATAGTAACTTTCATACTTTTTTGGCATATTACATTGTTTAGATTTGAGGATCACTGACGAGGGTTCAGTACCCGAAACGTGCATGTCTGGTCCACGTTGCCAATTTATCTGTTCTAAAATGATGCTATTCAATTTGAAGACGTTTACATTTATACCACTTGGTGAGTGTCACTGCTGGTGGACCAGGAGTCCCCGAGGGCACATGTAGCCAAGTTCGATCAGTTTCGGTTGATCATTTCTTCAACGCATTTTAAATTTCTGTTATCAAAATTTCTTGAAATTTCTAAAAAGTGGGTCCTGTAGCATCATATCCCACCCATCCTACTACGTCTTTCGATACGCTTTTTCGACATAGTAACTTTCATACTTTTTTGGCATATTACATTGTTTAGATTTGAGGATCACTGACGAGGGTTCAGTACCCGAAACGTGCATGTCTGGTCCACGTTGCCAATTTATCTGTTCTAAAATGATGCTATTCAATTTGAAGACGTTTACATTTATACCACTTGGTGAGTGTCACTGCTGGTGGACCAGGAGTCCCCGAGGGCACATGTAGCCAAGTTCGATCAGTTTCGGTTGATCATTTCTTCAACGCATTTTAAATTTCTGTTATCAAAATTTCTTGAAATTTCTAAAAAGTGGGTCCTGTAGCATCATATCCCACCCATCCTACTACGTCTTTCGATACGCTTTTTCGACATAGTAACTTTCATACTTTTTTGGCATATTACATTGTTTAGATTTGAGGATCACTGACGAGGGTTCAGTACCCGAAACGTGCATGTCTGGTCCACGTTGCCAATTTATCTGTTCTAAAATGATGCTATTCAATTTGAAGACGTTTACATTTATACCACTTGGTGAGTGTCACTGCTGGTGGACCAGGAGTCCCCGAGGGCACATGTAGCCAAGTTCGATCAGTTTCGGTTGATCATTTCTTCAACGCATTTTAAATTTCTGTTATCAAAATTTCTTGAAATTTCTAAAAAGTGGGTCCTGTAGCATCATATCCCACCCATCCTACTACGTCTTTCGATACGCTTTTTCGACATAGTAACTTTCATACTTTTTTGGCATATTACATTGTTTAGATTTGAGGATCACTGACGAGGGTTCAGTACCCGAAACGTGCATGTCTGGTCCACGTTGCCAATTTATCTGTTCTAAAATGATGCTATTCAATTTGAAGACGTTTACATCTATGTTCAGAAAGCATTGGAGGGATGGTGCTAAGATGATAGCCTCTTTTAATGTCGATGATATTTTTTGGTGAAATGGCAAACAAAGAAGGGGATCTCCAACAACACCCGGTTGTAGCACCCACAGCAAAACCCCAAAACACCCAATGCAAAAACACAAAGCAGACAAGCACGGAAAGAGACGCATAAGGGACGAGGAACGTCAACGCACAACACAGAAACATCAAACACAAAGGACTACACATAAACCAACGAGGCCAATTGGCAACCGGTGCTGACTTAGGACGGCCATCTGCCACGGAAATAGCAGAAGGTATGGTTACCCTGGATTACGCGCGCACAACCCTCCCATTTTTCCGATTACCCAGAGGTCTCGAAGAACGTACAATTGTGGTGAAAAACAACCTCCTCACTGTCAGATGACCACACACAAACAAGACCGTAAAACGCAGGGGCCCAAACAACACAGATGAATATGTAAATGGATATAAAAAGAGGGTGTACGTAATACAATCCGTGCTCTGTCGCCGCGAGCTCATGTATGTTATCACCCGAGGGGTCCGACTGATGTTCAGAGAGGACAGGTGGTCGGGGCCCTGTCTTCTCTAAAGAGGTTTGGACAGGGCCCGTCATGGAGTCCCGTCGTCACAGTCAGTCAGAGTGCAAGTTTTAAGAATGCGCTTGTACAAGACTGTAGATTGGTCAAGTACCAAGCCTAGTGTCCGTCTGGTGACATTAGGATCATATCCACGGTATAAAAGGCGTTTGATGATTCTGACGCATTTTCGATAGTGATGTTGTCTATCTTTGATCCTTCTTATTTTGTTAATAATATCACCATAAAATGCAGGTTGTGAAATACCCAAAGTAATATACTCTGTTGCCTCTATAAGAAGTTAACAATTATTTTTGTAAAATTTCCAGAAAGTCTTTACTAGTTCGTGAAAGTGAAAACCTTGTCCTAAAAGTTTCTTGGTAATTTGTAAATTTCTACTATGAAAATCCAAAACATCAGTACATGCTCTAGCATACCGGATGAGCTGTGAAATATAGATACAATAGGGTATTCTAGCTCTTTTTCTGAGTTTTTTGTTTCGCCTTTTACCGGCAAGTTACCGAAATAACAAAAAATACATATGATGTCAAATTGATAAAGAGCTAAAACAAAGATTCTTTCAGGCGACAGAGCTGGAAAGAAGTAATTAACCCATTTGAAAAGTTACGGGGAAAATTTTAACCGCTCCACACTGCAACAAGAAATAATACACAGATGGATATGTGAATGGATATAATAAAAAACAGAAGGTATACGAAATAAAGTCCGTGTTCCACCGGCTGTATCAAGTTCATGCATGTGAACACCCGAGGAGTCCGACTAAGATTCAGAGAGGACAGTCGGGGCCCTGTCTTCTCTAAAGAGGTTTGGACAGGGTCCGTCATTGGCTTCTATCGTCAAAGTCAGTCGGAGTGCAATTCTTAAGAATGCACTGGTACAAGGTTGTAAAGTGGTCCAGAATCAACCTAAATGTCCGTTCGGTGACAGATGGATTATACCCACGGTATAAGAAACGTTTGATGATTTTAACACAATTTTCATGAAACTATTCTCTACATTTAACTAAGCACCAGGACGACACAAAAAAATTCTTTTACTCTGTAGAATTCAAATCGTACAAATCATGGGTTCTATCTGTGTTGTACAAGAGTCCTTGTCCTTTCTTTTAGAAATAATCTTTGTAAGAGTTGGTAACACTCTGTACAGGCATGTTGCAGGAGATGCTTACTCTTCCTGGACACATGGTCTCACCCCCCATATCGGGAGTTCGCTTCTTTTCATATGGTGGAGGTTTTTGTTTGTTTGCTTTGGTTCCTGTTTTATCCTGATTTTGTATGCCTTCGGCTTCTGATTTTCTGAATTATCGATTTTGTGCTGTATAAAGGAATACGGTCATTATTCATATTTGTCATTCCCATTGGTACTAATTGTGAACCTTTAGCTGTAGGTTTGTTTTTGTTATAGGAAGCAGAATTCATGCAATATCTGCAGAAACCTGAAATTATTAAAGGGCACCTATGGCATAAATATGTTTTACCCACATTTTGACCGGTATAAAAATCAAATTTGTCCACAATAGCAAACATGGAATAAAGCTTACGACGATATAGAAACATTATTTTTGGATCTTGATATCAAAATCAATAATGGAGAAACTCAGACAAAGATGAACGACAAAAGAGAAGATTTTAGCCTCAATATGGTTATTTTTTCCTTGAATTGATGGCGATGTTCGAAGATTGAAATCATACGGCATTAATATATCTTTACTCATCAGATACGCTAGAGCTTGCTACAATGTTTTTGACGTCCGCGATAAAAATAAACAAATTAATAAAACCTTATAAGTCAAGGACTGAAATATCATAAACTTGTAAAATCTTTTTGAACATTTTACAATAACTATTATTCACTTCTTTCAAAATTTGAGACGACTCCAGCATTTTAGTGTGTATAATCGGGAAGTTCATCGCCTTCAGTTAACAGTGACCCAATAATTATCATAAGAAGGATAAAAGGCAGATTAAACTTCAACCACAAATGTAAGAAAATAGGCCGCCACCTGCTTTACCAATGATTTAATCCTAAGGTCATTAAAAGAACATAGCGCATGGTGCAGGACCAATCTACGGTTTTTGCCTGTGTATTCTCCAACTTTGCACACTAGCAAAGCGTGAGAATGGGACTCCATGACAGGTCTGACAAAATCTCGTCAGCGAAGACTTGGTCCTATCTGAAAGTTGTTCAGACTTCTCGGATGATTGATCTTGAGCTCGCTTAGCAAGCAGAGCACATGTTGTTATACGTATACCATATTTGGTTTGATATTCATTTACAAAAAAACTAGACAAGGACCCGCTCAAGCGCGAGCGAGATTGCCATAGATACATTGATTATCATATTCGGATACATTATGTATGACCCAAGTATGCAATTCATAGGGATTCTGTTCAGATGTATAGATGTCATCACATATTGTTTAGAACTGATATTGATAAATTCACTACATGAATTTAAAATAATATAACATTTTTTATTGGTACCGGTAAAGGGATGACCATAATCATTTACATTTTTCTATGAATCACAGGCTGGACCTCCTCCCCATACCAATATCCGCCAGTCAAGATCAGAGGAAAAATATTTATAATTTAGCAATTCTGTTTCCACTCGCCCTACGGCTACCTTTTCCTTTTAACGCTGATCCAACAGAAAGATATGATAAACCGTCCTCATGTAAGATGAAATAAAAAAACAAGAGGCCCAAGGGGGGCCACATCGCTCACCTGAGGAGACTGTATGTATGTTGTTAATCGAAAGTCAGTATAAGACCTGAAGGAAATACCTTTTAGTGAAGCTTTGAGAAGGACAATGTGTACTTACTTCCTGTAAAGTTTGGTGACATTCTGTGCTGTAGTTTAAGAGGATAAGTAAAAAATGTGTCACCCAAATAGAGCATATGGAGGACATCGTGGATATCCGATTGGCTCGAAAACCACAAACTTGGTAAAGGGCAATGAATACTTGCTTCCTGTGAAGTTTCAAGTGCGGTTTCAGAGGAGAAGTCAAAAATGTGTAAGCCAATCAGAGCCTGTGGCGGCCATCTTGGATTTCTGATCGGCTTTAAAAACACAAACTTGGTAGAGGGCACTGAGTACTTGATTCCTGTGAAGTTTATTTAAATTATGTGATGCGGTTTCAGAGGAGAAGTCGAAAATGTGTCAGCCAGTCAGAGTCTGTGGCAGCCATCTTGGATTTCCGATCGGCTTTAAAAACACAAACTTGGTAGAGGGCATAGAGTACTCACTTCATGTAAAGTTTCAAGAAATTCTGTGCTGCGGTTTCAGAGGAGAAGTCAAAAATGTGTCAGCCAATCAGAGCCTGTGGCGGCCATCTTGGTGTTCCGATCGGCTTTAAAAACACAAACTTGGTAGAGGGCATTGAGTAATTGATTCCTGTGAAGTTTATTGAAATTCTGTGCTGCGGTTTCAGAGGAGAAGTCGAAAATGTGTCAGCCAATCAGAGTCTGTGGCAGCCATCTTGGATTTCCGAACGGCTTTAAAAACAAAAACTTGGTAGAGGGCATTGAGTACTCGCTTCCTGTGAAGTTTCAAGAAATTCTTTGCTGCGGTTTCAGAGGAGAAGTCAAAAATGTGTCAGCCAATCAGAGCCTGTGGCGGCCAATTCGGATTTCCGATCGGCTTTAAAAACAAATTCTTGGTAGAGGGCATTGAGTACTCGATTCCTGTGAAGTTTAGTGAAATTCTGTGCAGCGGTTTCAGAGGAGAAGTCGAAAAAGTGTCAGCCAGTCAGAGTCTGTGGCAGTCATCTTGGATTTCCGATCGGCTTTAAAAACGCAAACTTGGTAGAGGGTATTGAGTACTCGCTTCATGTGAAGTTTCAAGAAATTCTGTGCTGCGGTTTCAGAGGAGAAGTCAAAAATGTGTCAGCCAATCAGAGCCTGTGGCGGCCATCTTGGAGTTCCGATCGGCTTTAAAAACACAAACTTGGTAGAGGACATTGAGTAATTGATTCCTGTGAAGTTTATTGAAATTCTGTGCTGCGGTTTCATAGGAGAAGTCGAAAATGTGTCAGCCAATCAGAGTCTGTGGCAGCCATCTTGGATTTCCGAACGGTTTTAAAAACAAAAACTTGGTAGAGGGCATTGAGTACTCGCTTCCTGTGAAGTTTCAAGAAATTTTTTGTTGCGGTTTCAGAGGAGAAGTCAAAAATGTGTCAGCCTATCAGAGCCTGTGGCGGCCATCTCGGATTTCCGATCGGCTTTAAAAACAAAATCTTGGTAGAGGGCATTGTGTACTTGATTCCTGTGAAGTTTAGTGAAATTCTGTGCAGCGGTTTCAGAGGAGAAGTCGAAAAAGTGTCAGCCAGTCAGAGTCTGTGGCAGCCGTCTTGGATTTCCTAACGGCCTTAGAAACAAAAACTTGAAAGAGGGCATTGAGTACTCGCTTCCTGTGAAGTTTCAAGAAATTCTTTGCTGCGGTTTCAGAGGAGAAGTAAAAAATTTGTCAGCCAATCAGAGCCTGTGGCGGCCATCTCGGATTTCCGATCGGCTTTAAAAACAAAATCTTGGTAGAGGGCATTGAGTACTTGATTACTGTGAAGTTTAGTGAAATTCTGTGCAGCGGTTTCAGAGGAGAAGTCGAAAAAGTGTCAGCCAGTCAGAGTCTGTGGCTTCATCTTGGATTTCCGATCGGCTTTAAAACACAAACTTGGTAGAGGGTATTGAGTACTCGCTTCATGTGAAGTTTCAAGAAATTCTGTGCTGCAGTTTAAGAGGAGAAGTCAAAAATGTGTCAGCCAATCAGAGCCTCTTGCGGCCATCTTGGATTTCCGATCGGCTTTAAAAAACAAACTTGGTAGAGGGCATTGAGTACTTGCTGGTGAAATTCCATGCAGCGGTTTCAGAGGAGATGTCAAAAATGTTAAAAGTTTACGCCGGACGGAGGCCCTGTCTTCTCTAAAGAGGTTTGGACAGGGTCCGTCATTGGCTTCTATCGTCAAAGTCAGTTGGAGTGCAATTCTTAAGAATGCACTGGTACAAGGTTGTAAAGTGGTCCAGAATCAACCTAAATGTCCGTTCGGTGACAGATGGATTATACCCACGGTATAAAAAACGTTTGATGATTTTAACACAATTTTCATGAAACTATTCTCTACATTTAACTAAGCACCAGGACGACACAAAAAAAATCTTTTACTCTGTAGAATTCAAATCGTACAAATCATGGGTTCTATTTGTGTTGTACAAGAGTCCTTGTCCTTTCTTTTAGAAATAATCTTTGTAAGAGTTGGTAACACTCTGTACAGGCATGTTGCAGGAGATGCTTACTCTTCCTGGACACATGGTCTCACCCCCCATATCGGGAGTTCGCTTCTTTTCATATGGTGGAGGTTTTTGTTTGTTTGCTTTGGTTCCTGTTTTATCCTGATTTAATGCCTTCGGCTTCTGATTTTCTGAATTATCGATTTTGTGCTGTATAAAGGAATATGGTCATTATTTATATTTGTCATTCCCATTGGTACTAATTGTGAACCTTTAGCTGTAGGTTTGTTTTTGTTATAGGAAGCAGAATTCATGCAATATCTGCAGAAACCTGAAATTATTAAAGGGCACCTATGGCATAAATATGTTTTACCCACATTTTGACCGGTATAAAAATCAAATTTGTCCACAATAGCAAACATGGAATAAAGCTTACGACGATATAGAAACATTATTTTTGGATCTGGATATCAAAATCAATAATGGAGAAACTCAGACAAAGATGAACGACAAAAGAGAAGATTTTAGCCTCAATATGGTTAATTTTCCTTGAATTGATGGCGATGTTCGAAGATTGAAATCATACGGCATTCATATATCTTTACTCATCAGATACGCTAGAGCTTGCTACAATGTTTTTGACGTCCGCGATAAAAATAAACAAATTAATAAAACCTTATAAGTCAAGGACTGAAATATCATAAACTTGTAAAATCTTTTTGAACATTTTACAATAACTATTATTCACTTCTTTCAAAATTTGAGACGACTCCAGCCTTTTAGTGTGTATAATCGGGAAGTTCATCGCCTTCAGTTAACAGTGACCCATTAATTATCATAAGAAGGATAAAAGGCAGATTAAACTTCAACCACAAATGTAAGAAAATAGGCGCCACCTGCTTTACCAATGATTTAATCCTAAGGTCATTAAAAGAACATAGCGCATGGTGCAGGACCAATCTACGGTTTTTGCCTGTGTATTCTCCAACTTTGCACACTAGCCAAGCGTGAGAAGGGGACTCCATGACAGGTCTGTCAAAATCTCGTCAGCGAAGACTTGGTCCTATCTGAAAGTTGTTCAGACTTCTCGGATGATTGATCTTGAGCTCGCTTAGCAAGCAGAGCACATGTTGTTATACGTATACCATATTTGGTTTGATTTTAATTTACATAAAACTAGACAAGGACCCGCTCAAGCGCGAGCGAGATTGCCATAGATACATTGATTATCATATTCGGATACATTATGTATGACCCAAGTATGCAATTCATAGGGATTCTGTTCAGATGTATAGATGTCATCACATATTGTTTAGAACTGATATTGATAAATTCACTACATGAATTTAAAATAATATAACATTTTTTATTGGTACCGGTAAAGGGATGACCATAATCATTTACATTTTTCTATGAATCACAGGCTGGACCTCCTCCCCATACCAATATCCGCAAGTCAAGATCAGAGGAAAAATATTTATAATTTAGAAATTCTGTTTCCACTCGCCCTACGGCTACCTTTTCCTTTTAACGCTGATCCAACAGAAAGATATGATAAACCGTCCTCATGTATGATGAAATAAAAAAACAAGAGGCCCAAGGGGGGCCACATCGCTCACCTGAGGAGACTGTATGTATGTTGTTAATCGAAAGTCAGTATAAGACCTGAAGGAAATACCTTTTAGTGAAGCTTTGAGAAGGACAATGTGTACTTACTTCCTGTAAAGTTTGGTGACATTCTGTGCTGTAGTTTAAGAGGATAAGTAAAAAATGTGTCACCCAAATAGAGCCTATGGAGGACATCGTGGATATCCGATTGGCTCGAAAACCACAAACTTGGTAAAGGGCAATGAATACTTGCTTCCTGTGAAGTTTCAAGTGCGGTTTCAGAGGAGAAGTCAAAAATGTGTAAGCCAATCAGAGCCTGTGGCGGCCATCTTGGATTTCCGATCGGCTTTAAAAACACAAACTTGGTAGAGGGCACTGAGTACTTGATTCCTGTGAAGTTTATTTAAATTATGTGATGCGGTTTCAGAGGAGAAGTCGAAAATGTGTCAGCCAGTCAGAGTCTGTGGCAGCCATCTTGGATTTCCGATCGGCTTTAAAAACACAAACTTGGTAGAGGGCATAGAGTACTCACTTCATGTAAAGTTTCAAGAAATTCTGTGCTGCGGTTTCAGAGGAGAAGTCAAAAATGTGTCAGCCAATCAGAGCCTGTGGCGGCCATCTTGGTGTTCCGATCGGCTTTAAAAACACAAACTTGGTAGAGGGCATTGAGTAATTGATTCCTGTGAAGTTTATTGAAATTCTGTGCTGCGGTTTCAGAGGAGAAGTCGAAAATGTGTCAGCCAATCAGAGTCTGTGGCAGCCATCTTGGATTTCCGAACGGCTTTAAAAACAAAAACTTGGTAGAGGGCATTGAGTACTCGCTTCCTGTGAAGTTTCAAGAAATTCTTTGCTGCGGTTTCAGAGGAGAAGTCAAAAATGTGTCAGCCAATCAGAGCCTGTGGCGGCCATATCGGATTTCCGATCGGCTTTAAAAACAAAATCTTGGTAGAGGGCATTGAGTACTCGATTCCTGTGAAGTTTAGTGAAATTCTGTGCAGCGGTTTCAGAGGAGAAGTCGAAAAAGTGTAAGCCAGTCAGAGTCTGTGGCAGTCATCTTGGATTTCCGATCGGCTTTAAAAACGCAAACTTGGTAGAGGGTATTGAGTACTCGCTTCATGTGAAGTTTCAAGAAATTCTGTGCTGCGGTTTAAGAGGAGAAGTCAAAAATGTGTCAGCCAATCAGAGCCTGTTGCGGCCATCTTGGATTTCCGATCGGCTTTAAAAAACAAACTTGGTAGAGGGCATTGAGTACTTGCTGGTGAAATTCCATGCAGCGGTTTCAGAGGAGATGTCAAAAATGTTAAAAGTTTACGCCGGACGGAGGACGACGACAAAGGACGACGGACGGCGCGCTATGACAATAGTTCACTTGAACTTCGATCAGGTGAGCTAAAAATAATTTTTTTTAATGATTTTTTTTCTCTGCTCGCACAACAAAATTTTCTATTCATTTTCTTTTATTTGATTCATATTATTAAGACGCCAATTGATTAACAATATTAATACTCTTTATGATGCTCATGATCAGAAGTTTTGCATGGAAAGCGCCTAATTTGTCTTTGGTTTCCATTATGCATTAATTTTTTGGTTTCACAGTATTAAATGGGGAATCCCTGACTGCTTTTGAAATTTTCTTTCCCACTTAAAAAAAATGACTCTAACTCAATATAATCACGTGAAATAACTTGATAACTATCTCACAAAAAAGTCAATCAATAATAAATTGAAACACAAGTCATTTGAATATGAATTATTAGTTGAATTAGCTATAGATCATAAGGGGTCACATTTAATATAATTGGACATAAATCTTCAAGAGGCTAGACCCTTTATTCAGACTTCGTTGTAATGATAAACGTCTTCAAATTGAATAGCATCATTTAAGAACAGATAAATTGGCAGCATGGACCAGACATGCACGTTTCGGGTTCTTGACCCTCGTCATTGATTCTCTACTTATTAATTGTTCTCTACTTATTAATTGTCGGTACATATGTAGTCATGTACCACGAAACTACCGGTACTAAATATCTAATACTTAAAAAATCGGAAATTAGAAAGGCAGTTTAACTCAGAAAAAATAGGAAGTTAATGTCCGAGTGTCCGACACCGATTTTGAATTTTAGATTTTCTAAGATTTATTTTAGGAAAACGGCGAGACATAGTTTTAAATGATTACATGTACTGAAGAAAAATATGAATCAAATGAAAGAAATTAAAGTTTGTTGTGCGAGCAGAGAAAAAAATCATTTAAATTGTGGTTTTATTTTCATCTTACACGAGGACGTTAATTAGTAATAATTCCCTCTAAACAATTATCAAATTTGCATTGTCACATCATATACTATATCTTCATATCACACCATTTACAACTGTCCTCCTCCTTTCGACGGAGACTCGGCTACTTCGTTCTTTTAGTAGCATAGATATGTGTTACATGAGGCCGCTGCGTTTAGCTATCTTGTTTGTGATGTCACCATACAGGTATAAGTTTTATGTTTATACAGTAATTTTGTGTCTATGCATACCTATTTGTATCCGGATAAATGGGGATTTTGTGCGCATGTATTCCGGATAAATACACAATTTGCTAATATCAGATGAACGTACAAAGTCGCGCCGAGTTGCACATTGTTCTCATTTACGTGTCCTCGTTGATGTTTGTGTTTCTGTACTCCTATTTCAATGTTGTTTGAATAGAAATCCTGAGGGTATCTCGACTTTGATACTGAATTACTGATTGGTACTTCTTTGATGTTTAATCTGTTTTGTATTGATGTGGGAATCGTGTTGTGTCCCGTAGCGGATTGTAGTTTTGTCTGATACCATTTATGTGTCACTTTTGTGTGGGTTTCTGCCAATGGGTCAGTGCAGGATGGGCATGCTGGAGATCCTTTCCTTTACTTAATTGTGGTAAAATATAATACCTGGTCCCATTTGTTATACACGAACATTGCACACTCTGGTTTGAAGTGTTGATTGCTTGACATCACATTCTCGTGGACTTTGTCAAATAAGTATCGAATCTAAAAGGATGAATATCAAATTATTATTCTCTTGCATTCTCTCTTTGTATTTCCTACAGCTACACACCAAGAGTTGCATCTAAAATTTACAATTACAACCAATGATTGTACTCTATGTCTTCCCAAATGGAAGTAACCGAATGTGACAGTTCTACCGAATTGAAGCGGCGGGTGTTGCATGCAAGCAGGAGATGCTTACTCTTCCTGGGCACCTGGTCTCACTCCCATATCGGATGTTCGCTTCTTTTCATATGTTGGAGGTTTTTGTTTGTTTTCTTTGGTTCCTGTTTTATCCTGATTTTGTATGCCTTCGGTTTCTGATTTTCTGAATTATCGATTTTGTGCTGTAAACAGGGATATGGTCATTATCCATATTTGTCATTTAACATGTAGTTTTGAAAACCTTAACTGTATGACATCTAATGTTGTGTACGGAATAGAGTGCTCACTTTGTGGATTGATTTATGTGGGTGAAACCAAAGGTCAGCTCCGAACCAGAATTTCAGGACACCGGTCAAAAATAAATAATAAACAGACAGGGGGATCCCATTTCGCCCTATGTATTCAATTTATGCGCAGAAATTCAAGGAATAATGATTAGAAAAAATAAATCGATAAAAGGCATAACAGTTAGTGGAAAGGAATTTAAACTACTTCACTATGCAGATGATACTTGTATCTTTTAGATGGTAGCGAAAAAAATTTAACTAGTGCCCTTAATCTTCTATTTCAGTTTTCAAAATTTTCAGGCCTTAAACCTAATATCGATAAAACACAAGTAATATGCACGGCTCCGAACCTTATTATGCAAATTATATGCATAAAATCGGAAGAATCTCGAGTCAAGATTTTACCTTACACACGACGGAAAAGAAAGTCCGTTCCTATTCTAATTTTATAGTAGTCTCGTCTAAAACATTCTCTCGTGGACTTCCGTTCGAAATTTGAACACGTAGAAATGCTTCTTTCATGCAAGTAAACCAACATGTTCAGGAGTACAGACACATGGCTCATCTTAAGGTATGTTTTTAAATTGATTTATGTATCACGTGGAACACATATGATGGGATTTTAAATTCTTCTTCTTATCAGAAATACTCGACCAGGGAGTGCTCCATGTTTTCGAGTGAATGAGTTTCATGATTAATTATCGCTGTAATCGAATATCTCACAAATATTTGTTCTTTAAAGCCATTTCTGTCTTTCATTACATCTTCATGAACTTCTAAATTTAAGTGCACACCATGAATTTGAATAAATTTGATGTCAGTGTTAGTTATAATCAGTATCAAATATCAGTTCTGTAGCCTAGCTAGTGTTGTAGTGTTGGTGAAAAAGTATTTGAATGGGTTTAAAATTATTTAAAGGGGATGAATTTCAAATCAATTGAATATTTTATTTATTCTTTACAGTAACATAACCTTAACTGCCAGACAGAAGAAGGAATATACTCTGAGAAAGTCTTCATGCGCATGTGTGCATCAGATCCAATGAAAGAAAGTGCATAAGAATAGTGGAATGCTTATAGTGCTACTAGTACTGACTTGTAAAGTTGAAGAAATACTGTGGAATATGATATTGCAATTGTACTACCATATATGATGTTGGCCACCATGGTGTGAAAATAATTCACTTGTGAAAGGAGAATGAAGAAAATTGTTCAAGTGCATATTTCTACATGTACATGAAAAACATATTCAATGTGTACATCGACCACATATTCCTTGTGAAACTGTGATCCAGTAAGAAATGTGAGAATTTGTGTTATAATGTAGAGGAATTCATCATCAATAGAAGAATTGTGAGATCGACAGATGGAACTGTATTACAGCCTCTTGCAGTAAACATGCTGATATAGCACTGAAGGGTAAGTTGTACATATACATGTATACTAATATACATGTTATGATAATTTTGTAAATCTGATAATACAAGTACAAATGACATTGTATTTATTTCATATTTACATGTGTATCCCTTGTGATTCACCTTAAATGGATAATACTTAACTTTTTAATGGTAAGTTACATACTTTCATATTTCATGTGTACATGTATTGTTTGAAACAAGACCTTCTCATGCATACCAAAATTTGTGTCCTAGTGACCTTGACCTTGGAAAAATGACCTACTTTTTAAAAATTTACACCATGGCCATAACTTTTGAATGTTGAGTGAAATATAGACCTGTGCTTTCCTTGTGACAATTTCCAATGATGCCAAATTGTTGTCTTTGTGACCTTGAACTTGGAGATTGACCTACTTCACTATTATTTTTCTAAAGTAATATTATGCTTTTAAGTGATAGGGCTTTGTATTCCTTTTGATAAGGTCTTCCTATTAATACCAAAATTTTGACCTTGTGACCTTGACCTTGGATACTGATCAATTTTTGAATAACTTTAACCATGTTAACCTTGCCCTTGGTCATAACATAAATTGCAAGTGATAGGGTTATCATATTTTACATGTGTATCCCTTGTGGTAAGGCCTTCACATCAATACCTGAATTTTTACCTTGAGTCCGTGACCTTGGAGTATGAAATACTTTTCTACATTATATCTGACAATAAGGGGATTCATGTTCCACAAAAAAAACATGGGTTTAATTTTTCTTAGTCCTAAGCCTTGACATAAAGTAGGGCTCTTACACGTGAGACACATTTTTAGCTCGAGATACTGGTCATAGTCGAGCTTATGCGGTACCCCCTTGTCCGGCGTCTGTCCGTAAACAATTCTTGTGCTTGCAACTCCTCTGAAATTATAAGAGACAGAAATGTAACTCTTTTTGCATGAGACTTGGTCAGTGGTCTAGTTGTGCAGTGTGCACCTGACACTGGATGAAAAATTATCTTTACGCGGCCACGTAAAGCTAGCGTAAAGATAGCGTAAAGACTGGAGGATCTTTACGCGGACTTTACATGCCCGCGTAAAGAAGCGTAATGACCTGGATTCTTTAAGTTATCTTTACGCTTTCTTTACACATACAAACATTTTTGATAATTTCGTTTTTGTACACATCTATACTGTTGCCAACCGACAAATAAGATATTATCTTCTAAATAAAAAAAAAAAAAAGAAAAAAACACTCATTTTTGAAATGTTTAAATGAGGAGCTGTTATCTTTGACAGAAGCTGCTGTTACATAATTAAAATTGAAAATGGGGGATAATTTGTTGAATCTATCATCAAAGAAAACTAATATCCAGTAGTTGCGTTTATTTCAGTATGTGTATTTTACCTTCGGTAGGAAGAGGTTTTTTTTTCTCTTTCTTTTCGTTTGTTATATTTTAGGTTTCCTTTAAATACTAATGAAAATAAATTTAAATAGGAGAATCAAAGTAAATCTTACAAATATATATTGGAAAGAGTCCTTGTTGACACTTCACCCCTCGCATCTATGTGTGAGGGTGAATTAACAGTCGGAGGGTGTCATTTACCCGGGGAAAAATACAATCGATAACTTACCACGTCACCTGACCATGTTTTCGTAACATAGGGTGATCGTAAAGTTCTGTTACTGTAACATCTAAACATACGCGTACATGTACACATGTACGTCCCAGTTTTCTTTTGTACGTTATTTTTTCGATCATTTTTTAATTATTCATGGCAAAAGGAGTGGCACATGCCCTCCTCAGAATTAAGGAGAAAAAAAAATCGAAAATAAAAAACTATCGGGGAAAAAAACAAGTTATCTATTCTGAAAGCATACAGGTACGTGCTTAAAGTATACCTTTAATAGTATCGATAGAAATACTCCAAAATAAACTGAATCCCATAGAATAGCAATTTTGAACTTTTAATTTATTCTCTCCTTTTATGTCGTTTAACTTTATTTATCGTCTTCAAATGGTATCATTTTGATACATACTTATTGGATATTAATAATATTTTTGTATTAGTTTGTAGAGAAAACAAAGACATTAAATTACAAAGCGTAACGGTAGATATGAAAAAGATTCTCACATTAAATCGAGAAAATTTATTTTATTATTTTATTTAAAGTATTGGCAAAAATTGAATAGCGAATCACTGAGTAAATCACGCATATGATATTTTCTGAGATGTTTTTATTTCTCACCCTCAACCACTCCCCCTCGCTCCTTAAGTCCTACGTATGAAGGGGAACGATTGAATGTTATCTACATTGATTTTATTTCAAACATCACCAAAGCATCACGATTCCCGTCGGGCTTTTGATTTGGCGAAGATTACTTTGTATTTTTAGCTTATTCGATATACAAAAGAGAAAAAATGATATTTGGCAAGAAAATAAGTATACAATTTCATACATTTAAAAAACAGATTTTCAACGTTTGGAATTAAACAGTTCGTCTACAAGGTGGAAATATTGTTTTGATGATAGGTGTGAATGGGATCCTCTATAAGGTCTCTTTCGTACTAATTAGTTACATGTTATGATGACAGGTAGAATGCTATTTAAAGAATGTAAACAAATAAAGTTAATTTATTTTCAAATCGATAATAAAAGTATTTATATAGAAAGAAGATAGAAAGAGAGAAAACAGAATAGATAGAAGAGAAATAATTGAAATAGAGAAAGAATAGAAAGAAAGAATTTAAAGAATAGAAAGAAAAATAGGACGGAAAGAGAAAAAACAGACAGAAAATCTTAAATGACATTTGAAATGCTCGCTTGCGAAGATAATGTAAAAAAAAAAAACCACACACATATATGTAAATAAACTATGTACATCTTGAGGAGATGGACAATACATCATTAGAAAATCGGATACCCCCGCCCCACCCCACCCTCTAGTCAGCTAGATTCGCTTACGCGTCTCCCGCGGGTAATCAAAGGCGCGGTCATATCTTGTGATGTGTGGTTGACACGACCGGATGTTTATTCGGCAATGGACATAGAGAAAGTCGATACTTTATTCAATCCATTGGCGGATCTGAGATATTTTTCAGAGCGGGAGGAGGGGTTGAACATTTAGGATTTTTAAAAGGGGAGAGGGCCTTACGCGACTGTTTATAAACAATTTATGTAACATCTAGTTTTGATTTCTTTTTATTCATTTCTTTGTTTCTTGATTTTAAAGAAATTTTGTTAACGTTGTATTTCTAGAATATCAATGATGTAATAAAAATAATAATAAACCGAAAAAAAAAAAACCCAGAAAAGAAATAAACAAACAAAACAAACACCCCCACCCCCCCCCCCCCCCGAAAAAAAAAGAAACAAACAATAGTAAAATCATTAAAGATAGCCAATGATAGTCTTCTTTTATTGAAATGCATTGAAATATTAAACTTATAATTTTTTAGGGAATATTACGTCAAATGGAAGTTTTTTTTTTCGTAATTTTTCTGTTTACCTTATTTAAATGGAAAATCCTACACCTAAACAAGAAAACATTATTATGGTTTTTTTATAGGGAGTCCAACCCGACAGAAGGGATCCAGGTTTTGAATTTCAAGATAAAAAGTAAAATAGTTGTTTTATCTGTAAATTCCGCCTTGAATCTAAAAGAAAGGAGGTGATAACCCTACCGATTGACGATAACATATTCGTATACTGTTCAAGTGTTTTGAATTAGGCTATGTACTATATGTATTAACACCCGCCCTAATTAAATGTTGATTTGGGTTGCCTACCCGCGGCGAAATGAAAGAGAGCTTCCATTAATGCAGTATATACCTGTTCTGAACTTGATCCACTATGAATTATCCTAATGGAAGGTTTAACATCAACTTGATAAACTTTGAGTTTTACGGTACATGGTAGCATAATAGCATTTCTATTTTTCACTTTTTTTACATAATCCCCGACTATTTAAAATTTGTAACAAGAAATTAAATAAATCAATAAATACATCGATAGATAAAAAAGAATAAATAAACACATGTTCTAATATATCTTTCTTCTTTCTTAATTTTCTCAAATGCTACTTTATTCATTTTAAGAAGCGTAAGCGGTGAAGCCGGAGGTAGCTTATTCTGTTTTAACTAATTTCATAATTATGCGGTAATATTTTTTGTGATTTTATCAATCATTCATTAATCCTTCTGATTTAAAAAGAAAATTAACAAAATGTTAAATCGACCTGAAGCTACTATCGTGCATTTATGTCACAATCCGGTGAATTATAATATACAAGGTTAACCCCCACCCGCCAGCGGCGAATTAGCGAGGCTATTTATAAATTACATAAACAAAGGTAATATCGGGTTTAAAAATAGTGATGACCGATATATTGATTTACAAACTCATGAGACTGTGAATCTTTTTAGTACTAGTTAGATTCAATGTGATTACTTACATATAAACTTTAAAAACTATTCAATGGTAGTAAGAGGCGCGGTAGTCAAGTGGGTAAGGTCGTGGACTTCAGATTCCGTGGGCATGGCAGGGAGTAAGATCGAATCCGTGCGGGTTTAGTTGATGGTTATTTTTCTTTTTTCGTTTTTTTTTTTTTTTGGTCAAACAACCATTACAAAATACGTCTTTATTTCTCTCAAATTGTATAAAGTTTAAAGAAAATAAAAGAATAAAATGTAAAAGTGACAGAGAGCTGCGTAAAGAATCCAGGTCATTACGCTCCTAAACGCTCGATGTAAAGGTTGCGTAAAGATAGTGTAAATATACGTAAAGCTCTCATCTTGTGTGACATTTTGTTTGAGCCCCTGACCCCCAGGGTCCTAGAAAATGGATGTGGTCATTTTCTCCTGTATGATCCTATGTAATCTTGTATTCGCAACTTCTCTGACACTATAAATGATGGAGACTTGATTCTTTTTGCAATACAATGAGTCTGTGTTCAAGTAGTGCACCTGATATTTTGTTTGAGTTCCTGGCCCCCAGTGACTAAGAAAATGGATGTGGCCATATTAGAATTCACTTGTCATTAAGTGAATTAAAAAACAACCAGGAGAGCTACAGTCTCGTCAGAGACTTCTGGTTTGGATTGGATTAGACCTTTCATATTGGGAAAATTGGCAATATTTTCTTCAAAATTGAATATGATAGATTTGGATGCCTTTTCATTTTAAATTTAGCATTTTTTACTTTTTTTTTTTTAAAGAATTTTCTATGAGGTAAAATTGGTCAATAAATAGGGAAAATTATACTGTTTTGCATAATTTGAGAATGGCCGATTGAAAGCCCTGTAATTATATTTGTATGTTAGTACTATTACAGAAACTTTACATGTCATGTAATTTTATATACATGTACATCATAATGATAAATGTATGCAAAATTCATTCATTTTAGAGCTTATTTAATATCAAAATGAAGATATTAATTCATTACATCTTTTACTTTCAGAGTGAGACTGACAGCATCTTCTGTACATGCATGATGGCTCATTTCTGTACATGCATGACACCTCTAGCTTCCTAGGGGTCCGTCGATGCTCAATTTGGTGCTCTATTGTGAGTGCTGTTGAGATTATCGTCAGGATCTTCTTTAACTCATTCTCATTCCTCATTTCTTGGTATCAGATTGAACATCTACCTCGTCCTTAAGTTTTACTATAGACACTAGAGAAATCACTGTTTGATGTCTAGAACATTTGAATTTTGAACATGTTTTGTGTTTACTTTCATGTGCTTACCGGTACATGTACATGTATGTTCTAGGTTATAAATGCATTGAAAACTTTTTACTTGAGAATAGACCTGCACCTGTTGAATGGGGATATTTTTTTATTTATTTCATTATTTTCATAGCAACAATTTATGACTTTAAATTCTAGGTACATACCAGTATAGACAGGGATGTAAATTGTATAGAAAGTTAAATACTTCCCTGATATAGACTAGACATGTAAACTCATATAAAATATTAATTTCGAAAAGAAATACTATGATAAATTATAGAGAAAGAAAAATATCCTTTCACAAGTACAAAAACATTATGTTGTAAATTGATGATACCGGTACTATTACATTTATATATATATTGCAGTTATAATGATTCTTCTTTCAGAGTTTGAATAAAATTTACATTTAAACTTAATAAATCTTATAACTGATACTTATATTCTTCTTGAGACTAGAACACAAATATTCTTAGAACACTGTGATGAAGAAATCTAGTGAGAACATTGTCATATATGAAATAATGAATTTTCTCTTGTTAAGCATAGCAAACTTGGTTGATCATCCTTTCATCAATACTGTTTAGAGTGTCTTACCCCATACTGGTAATCATGAATAAAAACATTGATACTTTAAGTTCATTACTCTGCTACACAGTATACATTTGTGTAAGAATATCTAGTAGCCTTGACCTACATGTTCATGTATACAATTGACCTACTTTCCTAATACTTTGGATTTGCTACAACACTGGTCTGGCAAATGATAGATAGATGATATGGTATATACATGTATGTGCATTGTCAGATTGTGTCAAGAAATTACTCAAGATAGATTTTGATTCAATATGTGACCTTGAACTACACGTTTGACCTTCTTTTCGTTGAATTAAAGAATCTGAACTTGGAGAGTGATGTATATATATATTGAAGAATTTGAAACATGAAGTATCAGAGAATCCTGACAAAACTGAATCATTGGCAGTTGTGAAATGTCTGAGATAGTCTATTTTCACGTCTAATGCTTAAGGTGCTGGAGAAAGACGTTTTTCCTTTCATTCCTCAGAAAATGCTAGATTTTTCTGCCGGTCATGCTGAAGAATATTTTTGCAAAATATTCCGAGCTGGATTTACAAAAACCCCCCTCCCTAAAAACCAAATGGTTGCACATGTTTACAAGAATGGACAAGAGAGAGAAAACCATGCGCATAACCAGGCGTACCGTTAGAACGCAGTTGCTTCCACGTCGTTTTGCAAAAAAAAAAAAAAGAATGAAAGAAACATTGACGTAGAATACTGCCCTGTAAATGAGCAAAATTCATTAGATTCTGATACTTTGCCCCTTGAATATCCACAAGGGCTTCTACCTAGACCCACTTGAGGCTGCTTACACTTGAAAAGTACTCTAGCTAAGCGCCTGAAGATGAATGCATATACATAAAATGTATACACTTCGTATGAGTGAGAGGGAAAAAAATTCCGTTATTGTACATGCATGTATTTGTTAAAACGGTCAGAATCTAATGAAATTACATTTATTTATATTAAGTATCGTGATTCTATGAGATGAAAAAAATATTTTAGTTTGCTGTGGTTGGGGGATTCATTTAATATATTGAAATTCATCAAAATTTTGGAAAAATTCAGAATATCATTCCTTTTGGTCGAGACAATTTTGTAGATTACAGGATTTGAATTTAGAGGGGGCGTGGCCGGAATACCTCAAAGTCCTGTAGCAGGTTCTTTGGGGAACCCCACTCCCCAGCGGAAAATTATCTCACATGATATGTAATGTATATTGTGAGCCAGCGAATTTTTTTCAATTATCAATTACTTTAATATATATCAGAAACAGACCGGTAAAAAAAAAATAAAAATAAAAATAAAGGTTGAGTCGTGGTGTTTGAGCCCAAGTAATTCCTTATTTTGACGACTTTAGTGGAGAGGGGAGGGGGGGGGGGGCCATGCCAGAGGATTGGTAGGCAAAAATCAGGATGGAAACAGTAAACTTGTTAGAGAATTTCAGATGTAGGTGCCGCCGTGTGCACCCCCCTCTCCCCGCGCTATTGAATCGGATGGGGGCTAATGTATTAGAAATTATCAGTGTTTTCCTGCTGTTATCGAGAAATATAAAATTAAAATCTTATGGGTACAAATGTATGCAAAATTGATAATGTATAGAATCGCTCAGTATTCAATCGAAGCGGGGTAAACGAACCGCAACGATAAACTTTGAAACGAACTATAAAAAGTGAAATTCGTGATTCTTCAGTGCAGTAACAAATTATCCATGGCTTGAATATTTAAATAGCAAAGTTCAAAAAAATTTAAATGACAATAACATTGGGAGCCGTGATATGGATAGGTGATAAAATAGGAAGTCAAGAAAAACTCTGTTCAAATAACAATCTTGTATGGAACAATGGACCTTTCACTGCTTTAGGAATAACATTCAATGCTGATTAAAGCAACATGGATGAATTGAATTATAAAGAAAAAATAAACAGTATTAAAAAAAGATATTACACAGTGGTCATTGCGTAACTTGACGGTACTTGGTAAAATAACTGTTGTAAAAACAATTTTATTGCCGAAATTGACACATCTTTTATTTTCCCTACCCTTTCCTAAACCTGATATTTTCAAAGATTTAAATAGTATATTTTTTGCTTATATATGGGGAAATAAAAGAGATAAAGTTAGCAGAAAACAAATAATACAGGATTATACTATGGGTGGGTGTAGAATGATTGATATTTTCACTTTTGCTAAATCTGTCAAAATTAGTTGGTTTAGACGGATGGCAACATCAAATACGGACAATAGTTTTCTAATAGAGGTTTAGCCGTTAAGACGTATCGCATCAAAATGAGTATACGCTCAGGTATCTGTGTGTAAAAATCAAACGAAAATGGAGCGAAATTTTCGGACAATAAATTATAAAGAATGCTGAGAAACTCCAATTTTTAAAAGAAATATACATGATCGTAACTATATGTTAAGTTAATTATTATCATCGAAGAGCTTGAAGTCTGTTCATGTTACATGTGTCATTGTATTAAATATCTGAGTGCTCGATATGTAAGTAAAAGCCCTACAGTTCAGCTAATTTACAAACTAGACTAGTCTCTCTTTCTCTCTCTCTCACCAGACATATTTTTTTCGATTTTTTTTCGTATGGGAAGAGACGTACCTGCAAAAGAAAATACAATAAAAAGAAGTGAGATCGGTCACAAGGTAGAACCATGATAGGCGGTTCCGGGGGGGGGGGGTACTCTTCAATCTAAAAGCCCATTTAAAAAATTGCTATTTGAATATCAAATTATCAAACGATAATATGATCATTGTTTTCTTAGTTTGGTTTGAAAAAGCAGTGGTCGGGTATATAATTTTTTTTTTAATATTTAATAACCATTCTCTGTAAGGACCAAAATCGTTCGGCACGGCATGTCATGGATTTTGATGATTTTCGGTATTATGGGTATTTATTAAGTACTGACCATGAAAATAACACTTTTCAGCCAATGTGACCTCTGGTTGCCATGGTAACGAGGTCATTCTATTTATAGCACTTTTGGGACCATGAAATAAGCCAGCTCCGGAGACTTCGTTGCCATGGATACCGCTGTAACAGCTTGTTCATCTTTATATAATCTATTCTTCCTTACTTCCATTCTTACTTAGTACACTTAGATATGTGATATTTATTACAGGAACCTTATTGTATTAAGTCAAAATAAGTCAAAATGAAGCGAAAAATAGAGGTGAAAATAAGGGCCAATTTAGTGTGTTTTTGACCATTTTCAATCTTAAATATCACAAAAGGCACCAATAGGAGACTAGTGATTTTCATCAATAGAAATGTATGTTTATTGACAAATAAAATGAACGAAAAATTGGAGTTGGTATTTAAGAGTTTTACCTAAATTCTATCGTCAAAGACCGTTGCCATGGCAACATTAGACCTTTTTGCTTGTTTCATATTATCTTTGAAATTGATTTTATTCCTCTTTAGAGCTACATAAGATTGTCAAAATGTATGCATGTATAGATTTGACTTATATCTTTTACCTAAGAACAATTAAAATGTTCAAGGTCATTGGCTTGATGTTCAAGGTCATTTATACTTTGAGACTCAAATTTTGCAAAAAATATTGATTTTTAATCTTTTTGATACCGATTTTAGTGATTTTTTTATTTAAATATTTTCATAGGTCATATATATTATGGAAGCACATGAATATAAGAAAGACAAGTCTTAGAATTTATTGAATTGTCGCTATTCAGTAGGAAAATATTTTTCCGTCAAAAAACAAGAAAAATACAGATTTCGTCCCTTTTATATCAAAATACTCACCAAGAATTTAGATATTTGAAGATGTGAAGAAACGTAATCAATAGTTCTAAGAAATAAGTGATACATTTATCATTTTATGGCAAATAACTGTTAAGTTCAATATTTCAAGGTTTCTAAAATATTGACACCTTCATTTTATGAAAAATCAGGATTTTTCGTCAAATCTGGTCACTTAAAGTTTAATGACCTTGAAAATTCAGTGGGTGACCTTGAAATATTTTCAAAGTCATTTTTATATCAAATCGCCTCTGATAGATGTATACATGAACTTCTGTTCCAATATCATGCGTAGATAGTTTGATAGAGGTTGTGTTTAAATTCATCGTATTGAAACCTTTCTGCCGATTGTTGCCATAGCAACTAAATTTGATGCTGCTTTGCAAATAAAAGGACAAATTAGCCCAATTAGTTCAAAGATGATACTAATTGGATAACTAGAATTTGGACTTCAAAAATTGGTGCTTTTATGAAATTTTCAACCTTGTAAAACAGTAAAAACATACAAAAAAGGGTCTTTGAGTGCCCAAAACAAAGCCTTTTGATACCCTGTTTTTGCCCAATTTTTCATCTTGTATACATAAGGCATCCGAGATGAATGTAAAAAACTTTACAAATATGCATAATAATAAGGATTAAAAGAAAATAATCAAAGCAATTTAAGATTTAAAATGTACCTGTTTCCATGGTAACGAAGCCTACAAATATGCCTTGTCCTATAGATTTTCCCGATTTTTGAAACTTCAGATACGGTTACCATGGCAACGACAACCTTTTTGAAAAAAAAAACTGGGGTTGATTTACATACTAGTACTTCATATTGAACTTCCATACCAAAAATCTCAAAAATCCATGACATGCCTTGCCAAGATGTTTTGAAATTCTTTGGTTCTTACAGAGAATTGCTGTTAAGTAACTTACTGCTTACCATAAGGGGAGGGAGGGGGTCTCTCGTGTAGTTGACGGCGCAAATCCCAATAAATAGGATATTTTAACTTTTCAATGAACTCTGTTTCATTAAAAGAACTGATGTTGTAATAATAACTTGAAATAAGAAGCTTATCTATCATTAACTAGATTTTGATTGTCACCGTAAAATTCTAAAGTCTTTTATTTTCGGTGACCACTCAGTATTCCGAAGGTCTAAAAAGACGAAGGTTCAATAGTTCGAAGGCCCGATAATTAGAGGTACTGATAGTTCGTAGGTCCGATAGCCCGAAGGCCTGATAGTCCGAAGGTCCTATAGCTCGAAGGCCCATAACTCCGAAGGCCCGATGGTCCAAAGGCCCAATAGTCCGAATATCCAATAAAATGCCTAAATTTGCCATACTAGTAAGGGACTTACCATTTGATTTTTAGGGGGGATGGGGGGGGGGGAGGGGGGCAGGAAGACTTTTGCCAGCCGGAAAATTTTTGTTGGCCATTTTAAGAGCCGGATTATTTCTTTCTTTCTTGTAATTTTCCAATGTTGAAAATTACTCTAAAGTTTAAATAATTCAGCGTGATTTTTCGGTCATCTTACACATCAAACACTCACAATGTAATTAGTTCATCTCTTGTCAACAGATCATTTCATTTTAATTTCTTCAATGGCATATGATACCTATAATCTATTCACTTAAATATCGATCATACTCAATTCAACGGAGACAGGCTATATGGTGCTAATGATTTTTGAATTTGATTAAGTCACTCCAAATTGCATAAAGTTTGTTCCATTTTTACTTGTACTTAGTTTATGACTTTTTTTTGCAGCCTATGCAGCTATTGAATTGAAACTTGGTATACACCTTCATAATAATGAATAACAGATCTGATTTTAGTTTCTCGATTAACATTTTTTTGCAGAGTTATGGACCTTGAACTTAGAATAGCTCTTAACCCTAGGACACGTGGGTTGACGAACCTAATGGTTTTTTTAAAGCTAGGGGTCAAAGGTCAATGTTATTTTGTGGCTGAAGGCAACGTATTCTTTTTATTTGGAAATTTTTATTTTGACTGTTTATTAAGGATTCCGACTATTCCGTCGGAATCCTTTCTGTTATTGCAATGTCTTTTCTTTATTAAGGATTCCGACTATTCCGTCGGAATCCTTTCTGTTATTGCAATGTCTTTTCTTTATTAAGGATTCCGACTATTCCGTCGGAATCCTTTCTGTTATTGCAATGTCTTTTCTTTATTCTTATTATTATTCTTATTATTATTATCATTTTTATTCTTACCCCCTCATCATTTCCAGAGACTTTATTCAAAGGTCTTTTCACACAGAACAAAAGGGATGGTACCATCAGAAAGAGCATGCCAAGATCTTCTTTAACTATTTTTTGTTTGTCGATAAGCTCACCAATGCCCCCGCTGGAGGTCATGAAAGGTCAAATCTTTAAACACTTATAACTCCTAAACTAACCGTACGATTTGAACGAAATTTGTTTTAAAATGTTCTTTGGGAAAATTGTAAACTTTTATACGCTTACATGCTCGATAAAATATTTACGGTTTTCGCGCTATTCCCAGTTGAAAATGAAACTTTAAATTGGCACAGTGCCAATTTCTACAGTTTTTGAGATTTTGAGTTGAAACTTTGATAGTAGGTTACTTATAGGTGGTCATTTAATATTGACCTACTTTCAAGGTCAAATTTTCATTCTCAAGGCCACAACAAATTTTTGCCTGTAGAACAAAAACCATTTGACCTCCAGAGTTCAAACTTCATATATATTATCATTAAACAAAGCTCTTTCACCTTGACCTTGACCCAAGGTCAAATTTTGATTCTCAAGGTCACATCAAACTTTTGCCTATAGAACAAAGATTATTTTACCTTCAGAGTTCAAACTTCATACATATCATTGTTCAGTCAAGCTCTTTCACCTTGACCTTGACCCAAGGTCAAATTCTCATTCTCAAGGTCACACAAACTTTAGTCTATAAAACAAAGATTATTTGACTTTGCGAGTTCAACCTTTACACAAATATTCCTTGCATCAAACCCTTTCATCATGACCTTGACCCAAGATCATTTGTTCCATTTCAAGGTCACAACCGACTTTGGTTGATTAGATATTAAGCTTTGCTCAGATTAAGATATATCGTGATGAGAATGATCACAATACTTATCTTTCATTAATGACAATGGTTCAAGGTCAAATGATAATTCTCAAGGTCATAACAATCATTTACACGTCTAGAATCACACTTTTTGACATATACTATTTATTCTTCACACAAGTAGTCCTTCCTGTTTGAACTTAATATAGTATAAGAAAGATAACTCTTTTATTCTTGTTCTCTGTTTCTTTGTAGCATTACATATCTGTATTTTCATGTTGTTGTCATTTTCTATTAATAGAAATTATCTCATTGCAAAATCATTGTGCAATTCTGTTTTGAGAAAGCAATTGTACAGGATTTGATATTGATAGAGCATGGAGTTTAAAGCTTTCGTAAACATGAAAGGTATTTAATATTTTTTTATCCTTTTGTTGATAAATAAATAAGAGTCCCAAATTAAGACATAAGCTCTTTCGACTCATTTGCTGAAGTGAACAAGGTACTGAAGCAACTATTCTTTTTTCCATCTTCTTTATTCGGATTTTAACACTTCAATTCCGAGGAAGGTCTAATAAAGGAGGAATCCGTCTGTTGCTTGCAACAGTAGCCATCTAGTTCTTATTATTAAGGATTCCGACTATTCCGTCGGAATCCTTTCTGTTATTGCAATGTCTTTTCTTTATTCTTATTATTATTCTTATTATTATTATTTTTATTCTTACCCCCTCATCATTTCCAGACACTTTATTCAAAGGTCTTATTACACAGAGCAAAAGGGATAGTACCATCAGAAAGAGCATAACAAGATCTTCTTTAACTATTTTTTGTTTGTCGATAAGTTCACCAATGCCCCCGCTGGAGGTCATCAAAGGTCAAATCTTTAAACACTTATAACTCCTAAACTAACCGTACGATTTGAACGAAATTTGTTTTAAAATGTTCTTTGGGAAAATTGTAAACTTTTTTACGCTTACATGCTCGATAAAATATTTACGGTTTTCGCGCTATTCCAAGTTGAAAATGGAACTTTAAATTGGCACAGTGCCAATTTCTACAGTTTTTGAGATTTTGAGTTGAAACTTGGATGGTAGGCTACTAATAGGTAGTCATTGATGATGACCTAGTTTCAAGGTCACATTATGATTCTCAAGGTCACAACAAACTTTTGCCTATAGAACAAAGACTATTTGACCTTGACAGTTCAAACTTCATAAATACAATCATTGAGCCAAGCCCTTTCACCTTGACCTTGACCCAAGGTCAAATTGAGATTCTCAAGGTCACAACAAACTTTTGCCTATAGAACAAAGACTATTTGAACTTCAGAGTTCAAACTTCATACATATCATTGTTTAGTCAAGCTCTTTCGCCTTGACCTTGACCCAAGGTCAAATTCTCATTCTCAAGGTCACAACAAACTTTATTCTATAAAACAAAGACTATTTGACCTTTTGAGTTCAAACATTACACAAATATTCCTTGCATCAAATCCTTTCACCATGACCTTGACTCAAGGTCATTTGTTCGAAATCAAGGTCACAACCGACTTTGGTTGATTAGATATTGAGCTTTGCTCAGATTAAGATCAATCGTGATGAGAATGATCACAATACTTATCTTTCATCTATGACATTAGTTCAAGGTCAAATAATCATTCTCAAGGTCATAACAATAATTTACTCTTGTAGAATTCACACTTTTTGTCCTATATTATTTATTCTTCACACAAGTAGTCCTTCTTGTTTAACTTAAGATAGTATAAGAAAGATAACTCTTTTCTTCTTGTTCTCTGTTTCTTTTTTTTTTTCTTAGTAGCATTACATATCTGTATTTTCATGTTGTTGTCATTTTCTATTAATAGAAATTATCTCATTGCAAAATCATTGTGCAATTCTGTTTTGAGAAAGTAATTGTAAAGGATTTTGATATTGATAGAGCATGGAGTTTTATAGCTTTAGTACACATGAAAGGTATTTATTGATTTTTTTTTCTTTTTTTGTTGAAAAATGAATAAGAGTCCCAAATTAAACATTAGCTCTTTTGACTTATTTGCTGAAGTGAATAAGGTAATGAAGCAACTATTCATTTTTCCATCTTATTTATTCGGATTTTAACACTTCAGCTCCGAGGAAGGTCTAATAAAGGAGGAATCCGTCTGTTGCTTGCAACAGTAGCCATCTAGTTATTCTTATTATTATTATTTTTATTCTTACCCCCTCATCATTTCCAGAGACTTTATTCAAAGGTCTTTTAACACAGAGCAAAACGGATGGTACCATCAGAAAGAGCATATCAAGATCTTCTTTAACTATTTTTTGTTTGTCGATAAGCTCCCCGATGCCCCCGCTAGAGGTCATCAAAGGTCAAATCTTTAAACACCTATAACTCCTAAACTAACCGTACGATTTGAACGAAATTTGTTTTAAAATGTTCTTTGGGAAAATTGTAAACTTTTATACGCTTACATGCTCGATAAAATATTTACGGTTTTCGCGCTATTTCGAATTGAAAATGGAACTTTAAATTGGCACAGTGCCAATTTCTACAGTTTTTGAGATTTTGAGTTGAAACTTGGATGGTAGGCTACTAATAGGTAGTCATTGATGATGACGTAGTTTCAAGGTCACATTATGATTCTCAAGGTCACAACAAACTTTTGCCTATAGAACAAAGACTATTTGACCTTGACAGTTCAAACTTCATAAATACAATCTTTGAGCCAAGCCCTTTCACCTTGACCTTGGCCCAAGGTCAAATTTTGATTCTCAAGGTCACAACAAACTTTTGCCTATAGAACAAAGACCATTTGACCTTGATAGTTCAAACTTGGCGCAAATATTCATTGAATCAAGTCCTTTCACCTTGACCTTGACCCAAGGTCATTTGTTCGATTTCAAGGTCACAACAGACTTTTG
Organism: Pinctada fucata; assembly: GCA_028142955.1. Taxonomy (NCBI): domain Eukaryota; kingdom Metazoa; phylum Mollusca; class Bivalvia; order Pterioida; family Pteriidae; genus Pinctada; species Pinctada fucata. The sequence goes on from AP027103.1 coordinate 91,740,711, forward strand.
TCGATAAAATATTGAGCTTTGATTAGATTAAGAGGACACTTGATGAGAATAAATTCAAATGCTTATCTTTTATCCATGACCTTGGTTAAAGGTCAAATTAACTTTTTCAAGGTCATAACAAACATTTACTCTTGTAGAATTCACAGAATTTTGTCCTTAACTATTTATTCTTCACACGAGTAGTACTTCTTATTTGAACTTTACATAATAAGATAGATAACTCTTTTATTCTTGTTCTCTGTTTCTTTCATTTTTATTCTTAGTAGCATTACATATCAGTAGTTTCATGTCGTTGTCATTTTCTATTAATAGAAATTATCTCATTGCAAAATCATTGTGCAATTCTTTTTGAGAAAGTCATTGTAAAGGACTAGATATTGATTGTGCATGGAGTTTAAAGCTTTCATAAACATGAAAGGTATCTATTATTTTTTTCTTCTATTTTGTTGATAGATAAATAAGAGTCCCAAATTAGACATAAGCTCTTTTGACTCATTTGCTGAAGTTAATATGGTACTAAAGCAACTATTCTTTTTTCCATCTTCTTTATTCGGATTTTACCACTTCAGTTCCGAAGAAGGTCTAATAAAGGAGGAATCCGTCTGTTGCTTGCAACAGTAGCCATCTAGTTCTTATTATTATTCTTATTATTTTTATTCTTACCCCCTCATCATTTCCAGACACTTTATTCAAAGGTCTTTAAACACAGAGCAAAAAGGATGGTACCATTAGAAAGAGCATAGCAAGATCTTCTTTAGCTATTTTTTGTTTGTCGATAAGCTCATTAATGCTCCCGCTAGAGGTCATCAAAGGTCAAATCTTTAAACACTTATAACTCCTAAACTAACCGTTCGATTTGAACGAAATTTATTTTAAAATGTTCTTTGGGAAAATTGTAAACTTTTATACGCTTACATGCTCGATAAAATATTTACTGTTTTCGCGCTATTCAGAGTTGAAAATGGAACTTTAAATTGGCACAGTGCCAATTTCGACAGTTTTTGAGATTTTGAGTTGAAACTTTGAGAGTAGGTTACTTATAAGTGGTCATTTAATGTTAGGTCAAATTCTGATGCTCAAGGTCACAACAATATTTTTGCCTATAGAACAAAGACTATTTGACCTTCATAGTTCATACTTCATACATATAATTGTTCAGTCAAGCTCTTTCACCTTGACTTTGACCCAAGGTCAAATTTTCATTCTCAAGGTCACAGCAAACTTTTGTCTATAAAACAAAGACTGTTTGACCTTGAGAGTATAAACTTTACACAAATTTTACTTGCATCAAACCCTTTCACCATAACCTTGACCCAAGGTCATTTGTTCGATTTCAAGGTCATGACAGACTTTGGTTGATTAGATATTGAGGTTTGCTCAGATTAAGATCAATCGTGATGAAAATAAACACAATACTTATCTTTCATCCATGACATTGTTTCAAGGTAAAATAATCATTATCAAGGTCATAACAATCATTCACTCGTTTAGAATTCACTCTTTTTGTCGTATACTATTTATTCTTCACTAACTAGTCCTTCTTATTTGAACTTAACATAGGATAAGAAAGATAACTCTTTTCTTCTTGTTCTCTGTTCCTTTTTTTTCCTAAGTAGCATTACGTATCTGTACTTTCATGTTGTTGTCATTTTCTATCAATAGAAATTATCTCATTGCAAAATCATTGTGCAGTTCTGTTTTGAGAAAGTAATTGTAAAAGAATTGATATTGATAGAGCATGAAGTTTAAAGCTTTTGTAAAAGTGAAAGGTATTTATTATTTTTTCTTCTATTTTGTTAATGAATAAATAGGAGTCCCAAATTAGACATAAGCTCTTTTGACTCATTTGCTGAAGTGAATAAGGTACTAAAGTAACTATTCTTTTTTCCATCTACTTTTCGCGGATTTTAACACTTCAGTTCCGAGGAAGGTCTAATAAAGGAGGAATCCGTCTGTTGCTTGCAACAGTAGCCATCTAGTTAAGGATTCCGACTATTCCGTCGGAATCCTTTCTGTTATTGCAATGTCTTTTCTTTATTAAGGATTCCGACTTTTCCGTCGGAATCCTTTCTGTTATTGCAATGTCTTTTCTTTATTCTTATTATTATTCTTATTATTATTATTATTATTTTTATTCTTACCCCCTCATCATTTCCAGACACTTTATTCAAAGGTCTTTTAACACAGAGCAAAAGGGATGGTACCATCAGAAAGAGCTTACCAAGATCTTTTTTAACTATTTTTTGTTTGTCGATAAGTTCACCAATGCCCCCGCTGGAGGTCATCAAAGGTCAAATCTTTAAACACTAATAACTCCTAAACTAACCATACGATTTGATCGAAATTTGTTTTAAAATGTTCTTTGGGAAAATTGAAACTTTTATACGCTTACATGCTCGATAAAATATTTACGGTTTTCGCGCTATTCCAAGTTGAAAATGGAACTTTAAATTGGCACAGTGCCAATTTCTACAGTTTTTGAGATTTTGAGTTGAAACTTTGATAGTAGGTTACTTATAGGTGGTCATTTAATGTTGACCTACTTTCAATGTCAAATTATGATTCTCAAGGTCACAACAAACTTTTGCCTATAGAACAAAAAGTATTTGACCTTCAGAGTTCAAACTTCATACATATTATCGTGAAACCAAGCTCTCGCACCTTGACCTTGACCCAAGGTCAAATTCTGATTCTCAAGGTCACAGCATTTTTTTGCCTATAGAACAAAGACTATTTGAACTTCAGAGTTCAAACTTCATACATATAATTGTTCAGTCAAGCTGTTTCACCTTGACCTTGACCCAAGGTCAAATTCTTATTTTCAAGGTTACAGCAAACCTTTGCCTATAGAACAAAGACTATTAGACCTTCATAGTTCATACTTTACACATATAATGCTTGGGCCCAGCTCTTTCATCTTGACCTTGACCCAAGGTAAAATTCTCATTCTCAAGGTCACAGCAAACTTTAGTCTATAAAGCAAAGACTGTTTGACCTGGAGAGTTCAACTTTACACAAATATTCCTTGCATCAAAGCCTTTCACCATGATCTTGACCCAATGTCATTTGTTTGATTTCAAGGTCATAACAGACTTTCTTTTATTAGATATTGAGCTTTGTTCAGATTAAAATCAATCGTGATGAAAATAATCACAGAACTTTTTTATTCATCAAAGACATTGGTTCAAGGTCAAATAATCATTCTCAATGTCATGACAATCATTTACTCTTGTAGAATTCACGCTTTCTGTCCTATACTATTTATTCTTTACACAAGTAGTCCTTCTTATTTCAACTTAACATAGTATAAGAAAGATAACTCCTTTCTTCTTGTTCTCTGTTTCTTTTTTTTCTTAGTAGCATTACATATCTGTACTTTCATGTTGTTGTCATTTTCTATTAATAGAAATTATCTCATTGCAAAATCATTGTGTAATTCTGTTTTGAGAAAGTAATTGTAAAGGATTTGATATTGATAGAGCATGGAATTTAAAGCTTTCGTAAAAATGAAAAGTATTTATAATTGTTTTCTTCTACTTTGTTGATAAATTAATAAGAGTCCCAAATTAGACATAAGCTCTTTTGACTCATTTGCTTAAGTGAGTGAGGTACTAAAGCAACTATTCTTTTTTCCATCTTTTTTTCGGATTTTAACACTTCAGTTCCAAGGAAGGTCTAATAAAGTAGGAATCCGTCTGTTGCTTGCAACAGTAGCCATCTAGTTTAAATACTATTTTCGATTCAAACTTTGTACACCTGAAGACATGTTTTTTTCATGTTGTTGGTATCTTAATCATGTTAAATGAGAATTGTGTTTAAAGGTCAAGTCATTTTAAGAATTAAACTGACATAATTGCATTGAATTTCACAAAATTAATACCCCGACGGGCGTATCTTGCAGCGTTGGCGTTGCTATTTTTAACTTACGTGCGATTGCAGAGAGCTGTTTCAAACAACATGATATCATTTCTTTATGATGCTACCTTTTAAATCTGATTTGATAATTGGGTATATATTCAATTCGACTTCTTTGATAATATCTCTTTCAGCCCCATCCCCCTCAATTTAGATTTCTAAATCTGCCAATATCAATTGTACAGGAGGTATCTTGTATCAAGTTCATATCTACAGGGCATTCGGACTTACAAACCTTCGGACTATCAGACCATAGAACCATTAGGCCTTCTTACCATTGGACCTTTAAATCTATGGTCTAATAGACCTTCGAAATATCGGATATTCGATTTTTTAGGTACTTCGGATTATGGATCCCTTTGTATATTTGAATGCAGTTCTTTCGGTCTATCGGGCCTTCGGACTATCGGGCATTCGGATTATCGGGCCGTCGATTTATCGGACCTTCGGCTTTATGGGCCTTCGAACTATCGGACCTTCGGAATACTGGGCGGACACCTTTTAGGATCGGCATGTTTCTTTTTCCCCAGTTAAGTTATAAACTGTATAGAAATGAATGACCACAATTATGATATAATGAATGCAACATCCATTTCTTTCCCATTATTGTAATTATATTGAGAACGATACGTACATGATACGTATAGATCCACAGGATACGGCGCGGGAAAATACTCGTGCAAAGTGTGCATGACATATATATATATATATATGTAATCAAAATCAAAGTGACATAATGACGATTAAATTTGTTTATTGCACTAAACGTTTTCGCCTGTTGGCTCTTCAGAGTTGCAATGAATATAAACAATAACAATAACAAAGAACAGTAGGTAGGCAGCGTCTATGACGTCATCATAACGTTACAGTTAGGCGCATCACGTACAAATGTCCCAGACGTTGGCGCACGTATTGTGGATCTATACGTATCATATACGTAAATAATAAGTGCGCCAACGTCTGGGACATTTGTACGTGATGCGCCTAACTGTAACGTTATGATGACGTCATAGACGCTGCCTACCTACTGTTCTTTGTTATTGTTATTGTTTATATTCATTGCAACTCTGAAGAGCCAACAGGCGAAAACGTTTAGTGCAATAAACAAATTTAATCGTCATTATGTCACTTTGATTTTGATTATATTAACTATACCGGGAATGGATATATATATGTATATATGATGGTTAGACCGCCGACGACATGTTTACAGAGTGTAACCACCTATGCGAGTGTTCGATACCAAGATTACTGAAGCGCATCGCCGATTTATCTGCTGAATCGTAGTCTTTGATCGACGAATTTTAATTTAAAAAAGAGAGGACTCTCTCTATATTCATAAGAACGGCTAATGAGGAGGTCAGGGGGTTGTTTAAGGCACAATCCATTTGCAACTTGGGGGGGTTACTAAACTGTGCGCGCAGGATGGTAAACTGCGCGCGCAGGTTAAAAAATATTTTTACTTGGCACTCCGGGGTTTCCGTACCCTTGGGTGTACCTTATATAAATTATTTTCACAGATTTATATTGTAAAATTCTTTTAACAGTCACTCTATTTAAAACAGAAGTGAATAATTTAAAATGCAATGTTTGCAGTATTTTTGTAGTACAAATACAGTACTTCTATCGGTGTACATGTACCAAATAAAATACAGACATTCTTGTACACAAAGATATCACTAGAAAAAACAATTCTTGCTCTAGCTTTGCAAGAAAAAAAGTAATCTTGCCCCAACAAAAACTTCAAGGCCCCCCCCCTTTAATATCAAACGGACCGTGCCTAAATGTTTTGTGGTTTTGGTAAGTGAAAACAAGAGCCCCAGGGGGCACAACGCTCACCTGATACCCATGCACGCTCTAACTGACATACTGACATTGAATACTGATAGTGCCAGTACCAGGATTTTAGCCCACAACCTTTCTAAAAAGATTTTTGCCGGATGCAGAGAAGTGTTTTTTTTTCAGACAACCTTTAAAGGTACAAAAAAGAAAAAAAATAGTCACATTTCAAAACAATAACTTTTTTACTGATTTGAAAAAAAAACGGATAAAGTGGTCCAACGTCATATGCCCAGCTAGTATAGTTCAATTATGCAACATCAAAAATAAAATCATATTGTAAAATTCCACATAAATGTGCAGGAGAAAAAGAATAAAACAATGAAATGATTTCACAAATTAAGTTTATTTAAAATTGAACACAAAACCTTTCATTATTGATAGCTAGCATGCCAGAAATTATAAAGCCTGTGTTTGTGAAACGAGAATGCCCCCGGCGGCATCTTTGTTAGTATAAAGACCATTTTCTGTTAAGTATGTGAGAGGTCAGGGTCAGCGTAATATTGGTATCAATGGAAAGATCTTGTCACAAGGAATACACATGTACAATATGAAAGCCCTATCACTATAACCATTCAATAGTTATGCCCAATGTTAAAGTTTTTGAGAAGTACATGAAAGGTCAAGGTTATGGTCATGAGGTCAAAAATTTTGGTAAATACACATGTGAAATATGAAACCTCTATCACCAGCTTCCATTCAAAAGTTATGTCCAATGTTAAAGTTTTTTGGAAAACAGACAGACAAACAGACAGACGGACAGGCCAAAAACTTTATGCTCCCGAATCTTTTATTCCAGGGGCATAAAAAACAAAGATTTTTCGGTTTTGCCTTTATTCACTGAAATCTATGAATTATGCTTTTGAATAGTATTGTCTTTCTGGATATTTTTATTTATTATAAAAATCTGCCAAAATAGTCATAATGGCAGATTTTTATAATAAATAAAAATATCCAGAAAGACAGTATTGATTTCATCTCAAATACATGAAACGTACAGTTAAAATCGTTTTGATCCAATATTCATCAATTCAAGTGAGTTGTGCAGAAATTATGCCAGTTTGTTTTCCAAAAAAGCAGTGTATGTTGTATCAAACCTCATGACCCAGTGAAGCCACTTGAACAAATAATTTTAAGTAAATATGCTGAAATGCGACGCTTCTTGCCTATGCATATTTCAACAGGCGAGAAGGAGCATCGCATTTCAGCATACGCTGTTCAACAACTCAAGTGATTTCTCTAAGGTTTCGCAGTTTGAAACAAATTAAAAGGCCCATGAAATTGTTAAGCTTGTCCAACTAGCAGACCTACGACATCGTTATTTACTGTTAACTAATTGCTTTACCTCATCATAGGTCTGTTACACGGGCAAGTTGTTAGCGGAGAAAGTTCATGAAATGTATCGGTTGCATTGGATTTGCCGACAAGAAGTTATTTGGTCTGATAAAAACTCATTATGTATCTATTATTTGAACAGATAAAAATTCCCAAATGTCTTTACACAGGATCCTGTCGTTTTATGAGAGAAAATGTTTTATTATTCACAACCTCAGGCCTCTGTGTTCCTCTTAGAAATATTATACATACAAGATGACGAACACAGTGGCTTAAGGTTGTGAACAATAATTTATTTTCTCTATTAAAACAACAGCTTCTGTGGTCCAACATTTCATTGGAAGATTTCAGGAACTCTGAACGGAATTATTTATTTTCAAGAATTTCAGATATTAAATGTCCTATGCATTCTCAAAATCCAGAGGAAGAGATTACTCATTAGACGTTTCTTCAAGAAATCAGTCCGTAAATTACTTCATCTAAGAGAGTCTAAGACAGAGGAAATTCGAGCAAACTTTATACACGATAACAAGTATATGCAAGTGTTCCAAGTACATGAATGATAACCATTATGAACGTTGTTCATAGCTCAAACCATACTCGCTGCTTTAACATACCTACATGTAATTCCGTCATCAGGAAGAACTCATTCTTCATACGTACAGTCACAGAGTGGAACGAACTGGATAACCATCAAGTGCTGTCAAGGACTGTGGAAGGCTTTAGATTCAGTCTGAAGCGCGATTAAGTAAGTTTATGCGCTCTCTCATTCCGTTGATCACAAGCCAGTATTGGTAATTCAACGTACCCATACAGATACAGATACAGATTATGAAAGTGTTCCAAGTATAAAAATCTATTCCGTTTGCACTGTATCTCCTGAAATATATCGCAGTACTGCTTTGCGGTTTGTATTGCAATGTAGCGCCTAGCGGAATACGATGCGCCTTGGGGACGAAGATGAATTAATGCATATCTAGGTCATTGTCCTGTCAAATAGTTCCGATTATTTTCTTATTATTTTCAACAATTGGTCAAATAGTTCCGATTATTTTCGTATTATTTTCAACAATTGGTGGAAAATACACACAATGTTTATCTTGAATTGTCTTCCTGTGATTGTTTACTAGATAGATGAAATAAAATTTTGAATATAGTTTTAAAGTGTGTGAGGCATCTACATGTGTGGAAGAATACGTGTGAAAGGGGGCGGGGAGGTATTGAACCAATCAAATTTGTAACACAAGAAACATGGCGTCTTTGTTTACCATCTACATGTGTGGAAGAATACGTGTGAAAATGGGTCCTCAGATCATAAAATTCGAATAATTCCGGTCCGGAACCAGGTGCATGGCTTTGAAAAAATATTAAAAAAGTTGTGTACTTTTAATCTTTTGTGATTCAAATAAAATTTCTTCATTCAAAAGTAGTATCAATGTGTATAACCCGGTGCGATTTGAGAATTTCTTTTCTTTTTTGGTAAGAAAACATACATTATACCTATGTACAATCTTAAAAAATATTCCTTAAAAATCCAAAAGTGGATATCTGGACAAAATTCTTTCACTTGTAGGGTACCATGCATGAGTACCTCATACCTACAAATTGTCATGACAATCTGAAGAGTGGTTATAGAAAAGAAGCGCTAGCAGAAAATGTATGAAAATCACCCCCCCCCCTTCCTTTTTACATAAGAAAAAAATTCATAAAAAATCAAAAAAATAAAATTTAAGCATAAAATACATATCAAAGCATTAAGTAAGTTAAATATGATAAATATGTAGTAAATGAGTGTGTAAAATCATACACTTATTGAGTTATTTAAAGAAAAAGTGCAAAAATGTGCATTTCTGACTAAGTCCGAAAAGACGTCAAAAACGCGTCAAAAATTAGTTGTCGGATTTTAACGAAATGAACAAACTTGAATCATACATCCTTCTAGATCACATAGATACAATTAGTTTTTCAATCCATTCAGTGGAACTGGAGAAGAAGATTTTTGAAGAGGGGTACCCTCCGGGGCCTATTTGACCCCGCCCTGGATCCACCCCTGAAGGGATCGAGCCGAAATGAACAAACTTGGTAGAGGACCTTTAGTACTTCATGCATACCAAGTTTCATCAAAATCCCTTCAGCCGTTCTTGAGAAGAAGTTGAAAATGTTAAAAGTTTACGACGGACGGACGGACGACCGACGGACGACGGACGCCGGACGCCACACTATGACAATAGCTCACTTGAGCCTTTGGCTCAGGTGAGCTAAAAAACCTAAACTAACACCCCCCCCCCCAAAAAAAAAACCCGTAACAAAAAACAAACAAACAAAACAAACCGGCTTTAAAATGATCAATGATTTCCGGATGGTAAAAGTAAAATTCTATTGTATATACATATATATAATATAAATATTACTCTATTTTCGAGAGGGGTGGTTTATTCATTTTTTTTTTTCATCAATTTAGTTTTTTTTTTCGATGGAGAAGGCTCAGATTATAGTTTCAATCTACTTTTAAACCGGTCAGTATTCCCCAGATATTGAAGGTCAGAATTTTTTGTCAAATTGGGTCCTGTTGAGTTCCCTTTTGCACATATTCTCATTTAAATTTTCTTATTTTTGATGTCAACTTTTTTTATGGTCAGTAACGCGAGAATTTATCATTTACATTGCGCCGTCTTAACAGAGGTGGTATCCTTCATACTTTTTTTCAATGATGTAAATCAATAAAATAAAATGCAAACTACTAAATTTCAAGACATTAGCATTTTAAGGAACAACAGAGATATAAGCATCTTAAGAATTTTCTATGAATATAGATTGGTCATTTCAGTCATCAGGGGTGTGGCAAACTAGGCGCACGTCTTTACGCAAAAACGTCCACATCGTTTTCACAAAAAAGGGGGAATTCCTCCCCTGGTAGCGTCTAAAAAGAAAAAACAAATATGAAATGGTTTTAAAAGCAAGCTACTATTCAAAATAGCAAAGACGCTGCAGAAACGATCGGTTTGAATGCACTTTTCAAGGTTTATGATTGGAATTTTCACGGAACGATCGCTAATGGTCCGTATGACACAAAAATTCAAAATTCCAAAATGTTTTGAAATTTTAGATTTTTGATATTTTAACCAACAATCCTGGAATATCAAACTTTTGAGATTTTGGAAGTTTCAATTTTTGATTAACAGTGGGAGCGGTCGAATGAAAAGGACAAATGTACATTTGTACATGATTTGTTTATTGTGTTTTTTATAATATGTTTATATCATACTTGGATTGCACCGAAACATAGGGTTTATATATAATATATGAAATGCCTTCAATTTGCGGCACATCCATTTTTTTTATTTTATCGGGGGAACCCTCGAACTCCCTTCAATTGGAGGGGGTACATTTTTCCATAATTTCCCCCACTTGGCCTTTCTGGTCTCGCAAGTCATCTTCCATAAAGAAGTGTCCGTGTCCCTGGACAGTCAATACCTTTCTTTAGACCTGCATCCCAAAAAACATCTTAGCAACGCCTATGAGTACCCCGTGACCTACATAAAATGCTATTATAATAGAAAATATGTCTCTTAATTCGATGAAAAATCATTCAAACTACAGCAAAATCGGGCATATTGAGAGAAAGAAAAATGCTAGTCTTGAATGTAATGTAGGTGGCTATGGGAAACAATTTTCAGTTGCATGAATCTGGCTGATAATCAATGAATTTACCCATAAATCCTCTGGATGGTCAAAATATTCTAATTTAAGTTATCTGTCAGGAGTTTCTCTTAACACATCGAACACTCCCATATGTAACACAGTAACACATGTGAACAGGCTTCAAGCTCTGTGGTAACATCAATTAACTTTATAACGAGGTCTACTGTTAATCTCTTACATAGAAAAATATTTTGGAGTACGGTGTGGTCTTTTACATATCATATGTGGGTAAATACCAACATTCTTCACTATTTATTGTCCGGAAATTTCGCTCCATTTTCGTTTGATTTTTACACACAGATACGTAAGTGTACACTCATTTTGATGCGATACGTCTTAACGGCTGAACCTCTAATGTTTGTTTCAAGTAATTGTGATATTGATAATATTTCAAATTCAGGAGATAGATATCCAATTATTTGTGCAAAGAATACAAACAACCTTTTTTTGGAAAGAAGCTCTGTTAGCTCTTCACGATTTTATCACAATTTCTATGAGAAATGAAGAATCTCTAAGTAATATACCACTCTTATATAATTCAAATATCTGCATTGAAAAGAAGCCTTTACACTTTAAAAGTTTCTTTGAAAATGGTATCTTATTTCTTAGCGACTTATTCGACAAATCAGGTATTTTTATCATTTGCAGAATTTACATCTCTATATGATACAAATTTATGCTTCATTACGTATCACGGTAACATACAGGCTGTTCGTAAAGGCTATCCCTCAATCAGTAATAATGACAACATTAAATTATCTCCAAATATAACAAAACAAATATATATGTTGATTAAAGATAAGAAAGGCTCAAAATCTATATATGACACTTTCATTTCTGAAAACTCTTTTGAACGAAAATACATGGAAAAATGGGAATCTGAGTTAGATCTGGAAAATTTCAATTGGCAAAAATGTAATGAAAATATTTTTTTTACTACTAAAGATACATATCTACAATGGTTACAATACAGAATTGTACACAGAATACTTGGTACAAACAAGAGTTTATATATAATGAATATGAGAAACAACTCAGTATGCACTTTTTGTAAGCAATGCGAAGAATCCATCAAACATTTGTTTTATGATTGTAATAAAGTGACACCAGTTCTTGCTCATTTGGAAAATTGGCTAAATAGTATTCAAAACACCTACACTGTAAGGTTATCAGAAAAAGATGTGATTTTGAAGAATTCAGACAAAAATAAGCATGCAGTTAATACAATTTTACTTCTTTACAAAAAATACATATATCAAAGAAAACTGAATGAAGATATACCTATTTTTGACCAACTCAAGAAACAGATAGAATATTACATCCAAATTGAAAAATATATAAGCTTTAAAAATAATAATATGTCGTCGTTTTAAAAAAAAAATGGGAATGCTTCGATAATATCATCGATGCTGCAGATAATTAATTAAGTTTTCAACTTCATCCCTCTCTCTCTCTCCTCTATTTTTCCTTCTTAGATGTTAGAAAAAAGGTCTTCATTTCTCTACCTTTTAATATTATTGGAGGATTGAGGCCATTAAAAAAAACAAAACAAATATATAAATATATATACGTGTTCAGATGCTTCTATTACTCAAAACCACTTACAGCACGACACCATTAACAAAACTAATTCTAATGAAATTTATCAATACTTTACATTTTCTTGAAATTCATTCAAAATATAGGGTCACATGTCTCTGAAGCAAACCGATGATAATCTCATCAGCCCGGTTTTATGATTCTTTTTCCGAAGAGCTCGATGAGGAACTCTCATCAGCTCTGTTCTTTCCGTTATTATCTTATATTTCTTTTTTTTTCCATTCCTTTTTCTACACGGGCAATATGTTTATTATAAAGTTCATCGCCTTTTCAAGAAATATGACAATGTGTAAAGTATATATAGTTTATAATATAGAAGTAATATCCAATAAAGAATGGTGCTATGATGATGACAAATGGCTGTACTGAACTGTATGTATCTTCCGCATATTGCATTGATCACCTTTTCGTATTTTTCATTTAATAATAATTAGAACTTCTTTCCTCTTAGTTTTATTTTCTTGTTTTAAATTGTAAGAAATAAAACATACCAGTGATTAAGATTAGATTAAGATTACATGTATCATTGTATAAGAATACAGGTTGTAAAAATAGCTTTTTCTGTTATTCATCAGATAACACTCATATTAATACTAATAATCTTAATAATCTAACACGAAGAAATCGGACAAATGATAATAAAGCCAAACATCTAAATACGTAAAAAAAAAAAAAAAAATTTTGATTAAGATTACATGTATCATTGTATAAGAATACAGGTTGTAAAAATAGCTTTTTCTGTTATTCATCAGATAACACTCATATTAATACTAATAATCTTAATAATCTAACACGAAGAAATCGGACAAATGATAATAAAGCCAAACATCTAAATACGTAAAAAATAAAAACAAAAAAAAAGAAAAAAAAAAAACACAAAAAAAAAAACACCAAAAAAAAAAAAAACAACAAAACAAAACAAAACAAAACAAAACAAAAAAAAAAAAAAATAAAACAAAAACAAACGAACAAACAAACAAAAAATTATAAAGGAAGTCAACTCGTTTATCGACATTTTGACCAGCCCGATCATTCTGTTTTATCTATGAGAGTCAGAATCCTGGAGAAAATATATCAACCCACAAACAATCCCAATTTGAGCACGCCTTTCCGTCGCAACAGAGAAGAGTTCTGGATAAAAAATCTTAACACTGCAGCGCCCTATGGGTGCAACGATAATATCAGCAGCGTGGGAAACTTAACAAGTCCCGGTTGTCAATCGGTAAATGTGACTAGCTTATTCAACAGACCACAAAGAAGACCTCGAAGTCAAGGCACTCGTAAATATAATAGGCCTGAGATACATAGTTTCTCATTCGATGACTTGGTTCCATTTTTGAATGAGCCTATAGGCCTGCATTATATTCGTACCAAATTATATTCTGTTCCTTTACGGAGATTACACGAAATCTACGAATATACGAATGACCTCACATATACCGATACACGTTACCCTGAATATAGACTAAAAAAAGTCATCTCGGACATTTCTACTTTTCTTTATTTCAAGCAGTTAGATTAGATAAATCAGAAGAAAACAAACCGTCCTTTCGTTAAAGTAAGATTTGCAAACAAAGGTATTGATCAATTGAATCTTGGTCAAATTTTGAATCACAAAACTGTCACAGAAAAAATCCCACCATATTTCAAAAGAAAAGAAACTCCTTGTATTTCCTATAGCTACACACCAACAGTTGCATCTAAAATTTACAATTCCAAACGATTCTTGCAGTGTATTGATTTAAGTAATCCCTCACTACATCCACTTCCTTGCAAATGTTCTTCATCGGATTTCAACTACTCTCCTTGTGGACACGTTATTACTGGTGACCTTAGTATAGTTAAGAACGTCAAGTTGAGAGAATTGTTAAAAAAGGGTCCCAAATACAGAGAAAGTATGTCCTTTACATCGAACCAAAATTTCAAAATTATCATGGACTCTTGTGAGGAATATGCAAGACATTGGACAAAGAAAGAGGATGTACAGCTCGACACCCTTTCCGAATGGATAAAATCAATCAGAGGGTTATTTTTCAATTAACCGATTAAAATCAACTGTGAACACAAGATTAAAGTCTATATTAAAAGACCCTGATGTTATCACAGATCTCACCTACCTCCAAGAACATTATGTCATCACACCAGCTGACAAAGCCTCAAATAATTACACATTTACTTGCAAAAGGTACTATTTCGACAGTCTTGTTAAAGAGTTGGGTTATAATTCGACACCCGGATATCCCACTTACACTCCAATAAACCTTTCCGCCTCTGAAATAATAGATAACCACAAATCAGTTCTCGCTTCCTTTGGCTTCGACACAAACAGTTTAGATTTAGATTTACCATACTTATACTGCATACCTAAAATGCACAAGAATCCGTACAAACAACGTTTTATCGCTGGTTCCTCAAAATGTTCTACCAAATCTGCATCGATCTTAATCACCAAAGTTTCATCTAAAATCAAATCTGGACTTCAAAAATATTGTTCGACAGTATATTCCCGTAGCGGTATCAACCAGATATTGATTTCAAAGAATTCGAACGAAGGAACTTTTAGAACATCTGAAATCCACTCATTTAAGTAGAGTCCATTCGATGAAAGCCTTTGAATTTTCGAGACTTTATACTACAACCCCATATTCTAAACTGAAAGAAAGACTCGCAAAAATTATAAGTAATGCGTTAACAAGCAAGGACGACAATCGCAACTACAAATCTCTTGTTAACTATGTCATGACAAAACCTACTTTTTAAAAAAGTCCGATTCTGAAAATACGTACTCCGAAACAGATATTATTCAGATGTTAAACTATCTGATCGACAAAATTTTTGTGGTGTTTGGAAGAAAGGACTTCCAGTAAATTGTCGGAATTCCAATGGGGACCAAATGTGCCCAACTCCTTGCCGACATTTGTCTTTACTCGTACGAAGCTGAATTCATTCAATCTTTGGTCTCTGAAGGGAAAAGATACCTTGCTTCTGACTTCAACTTCACTTGCAGATAAATAGACGAAGTGTTGTCCATCAATAATCCTAAATTCGCGGATATAACCTGAGCAGAATCTATTCTTCGGAGCTTGACATCAAAGAAACTAGGGGGACAAATAATTCAGCATCCTATTTGGACATAATATTGTCCTACGACACTGATGGTCACATAGACACCTCACTCTATGACAAGCGTGACGACTTCAATTTCAGCATCAC
This sequence comes from Pinctada fucata, assembly GCA_028142955.1. Taxonomy (NCBI): domain Eukaryota; kingdom Metazoa; phylum Mollusca; class Bivalvia; order Pterioida; family Pteriidae; genus Pinctada; species Pinctada fucata. The sequence goes on from AP027103.1 coordinate 91,756,314, forward strand.
AAAGTTTCCTTTTCTGAGTAGAAACATTAAACGCCTTTTATACCGTGGATATGATCTTAATGTCACCAGACGGACACTAGGCTTGGTACTTGACCAATCTACAGTCTTGTACAAGCGCATCCTTAAAACTTGCACTCTGACTGACTGTAACGACGTGACTCCATGACGGGCCCTGTTCAAACCTCTTTAGAGGAGAGAGGGCCTCGACCACCTGTCCTCTCTGAATGTCAGTCGGACTCCTCGGGTGATTACATACATGAGCTCGCTACAGCCGGCAGAGCATGGACTGTATTACGCATGCCCTCTTTTTATATCCCTTTACCTATTCATCTGTGTTTCTGGGGCGTCTACGTTTCGCGATCTTGTTTGTGTTATGTCATCTTACAGTGAGGAGGTTTTTTTAAACCACAATTGTACGTTCTTCCAGACCTCTGGGTAATTGGAGAAGTGAGAGCGTTGTTCGCACGTAATCAAGGATAACCACACCATTTGCTACTTGCGTGACAAATGGCCGTCCAAAGTCGGCACCGGTTGCCCATTGGTTTCGTCGTTTTATGTGTAGTCTTTTGTGATTGATGTTTACATGTCGTGTGTCTCTTCCTTCTCGTGCTGTACTCGTCTTTTGGTTTTTCATCGGGTGTTTTGGTGTTTTGCTGTTGATGCTGCAACGAAGTCTTGTTGGAGATCTCCTCCCTTCTTTCATCGCCAGCTTATGGCGTCTTCATATCTCAGTTGATACCCTATGCCAGAGCAAGTTCCAAATATACAGATTTTATTCTGAGAGCTCTTTCAGATAAGCTTCTCAGTCAGGGATAAGTTTGTGACCGACTAACATCGTCACTAGGAAAAAAACAAAGGAGGGGATATCCAATAACACCAGGTTGCAGCACCCACAGCAAAACCCCAAAACCTCCAATGCAAAAACACAAAGCAGACAAGCACAGAAAGAGACGCATAAGGGACAAGGTACATAAACGTACAACACAGAAACATTAAACACAAAGGACTACACATAAACCAACGAGACCAATGGGCAACCGGTGCCGACCTAAGACGGCCATCTGCCACGGAAATAGGAGAAGGTATGGTCATCCTGGACCACGTGCGCACAACCCTCCCACCTTTCCGATCACCTAGAGGTCTCGAAGAACGCACAACTTTGGTGTAAAACAACCTCCTCACTGTCAGATGACCACACACAAACAAGACCGCAAAACGCAGGGGCCCAAGCAACACAGATGAATATGTAAATGGATATAAGAAGAGGGCGTACGTAATACAATCCGTGCTCTGCCGCCGCGAGCTCATGTATATTATCAACCGAGTAGTCCGACTGACATTCAGAGAGGACAGGTCTACGGTCGACATGGGTAACTCGTCATACACTATGATGTCCCACTCTCCAGAAGGGTGGATGATATTCTGTCATAGACCATTTGCACCGTCCAACTAAAGATGATACTTTATATCTTCCAACATGGAAGTAACCGGATGTGACAATGCTACCGTATTGAAGCGACTGGTGTTGCATGCAAGCAGGAGATGCTTACTCTTCCTGGGCACCTGGTCTCACTCCCATTTCAGGAGTTCGCTATTTTCATGTGGTGGAGGTTTTTGTTTGTTTGCTTTGGTTCCTGTTTTATCCTGATTTTGTATGCCTGCGGTATATGATGTTCTAAATTATCGACTTTGTTCTGTTTATAGGGATATGGTCATTATTCATATTTGTCATTTCTGTGTGGAATCTATCCGGTAGAGCTTGTTTTTCACTGTCGCCAATGCAGAGGAGAATGAGCTATGAATTCGGTGCAAATTTTTCTAGTATTCTTTGGCATTCTTATTTACATTTGTAAAGCTCATGTCGCATACTTCTGCATTCTTCTGTGTCTGCTTTAGTGACATACGAGAACGTTTTCAACTGTTTTGAATATTCGTATCTGATCTATTCATTCGGCAGAATCAGCAATGTCTGATTTTGTCCTTCTCACATTCGTACCATGTTATAAACACTGCAGGATCACCTTCAATTGATGATCTTCCTTATTCGTCTCATATTCCTTTTGTTTTTGTTTGTGTTTTTTTTGTGGCATTCGTCTTCATTCATGTCACTTGTCAAACTCAGTAGCCTCATTGTTGTGTCGTATTCAAATCATTATCTACTCAAGAAAACAAGTAAGGAGTCAAACTCCCCGGTCAAGCTCCCTTCTGAAAGTAATCTCTACCATATGATGCATTGCGGATATCGAGAGATGGATATTATCAGTCCACGATACCTAATACTAGTACCAGGTATGAGAAGTACGCGCGAAGATAGTTTACATTTGCCATAATAGTTTGAGTTATTTTGTTAAATACCATCTAATGTAATCAAAGTAGATAAAATAAACGACGTCCTATGTTTAAGTGACGGCCACCAGATAAATAATGTGACGGCCGCCAGATAATTATGTGGCAGCCGCCAGATAATTATGTGGCGGCCACCAGATAGATTATCTGCGGCCTAGAGATAAATTATAATTCATAGCTATCATCTATCATCCGAATTGCATGAACTTCGATTATTATTATTAATTATATTAACAAAATTACAATCTAATTGATGCAAACATATGTAGTGTTGTTCTTCATATTTCAATAATGTGATGTCATTGTTCACAATATGCCCATGTTTTCATTCTTATCCCCTCATCCAAGGAATGCATGTGTCGCCTTCGAGGCGGCTTATACTAGAAAGTGAATCACATATGTAAGTCAAGGTCACTTGGTTCAAAATCATGGTATCAGTTGGAAATTTTTGTTGAATGAAATGCATGTGTGAAGTATCAGACCTCTTACAGACAGAGAAGAATACCGATTTCAAATTTTCAAAAGAGAAACTGTGAACACCAGATTCGAGTCTGTCTTCAAAGACATTGATGTAATCACAGAATTAACCTACCTCCAGGAATATTATATCATTATACCAGCAGATAAAGCCTTTAATAAGTACATATTCACTTGTAAAAAGTATTATTTAGAAAGCCTTGACAAAGAATTGGGACTAAACTTGACTTTTGGAAATCCCACCTATGATCCACCAAATTTTTCGGCTTCAAAAGTAATTGAAAATCACAAATCAGCACTTGTTTCTTTCGGTTTTGACACCAACAAATTGGATCTAAATTTACCATACTTGTATTGTATGCCAAAAATGTAAAAAAAAACTAGAAAGGTTTCTTGTTGCGGTTGCAACAAGAGTGTCTTCCTCCTATACAATTTTTGGTTTGGAAATATGAAGGACGTCACATTACATGTATTTATATTATATATTTAAGTTTTCAAATAGCAGTAACATTAAATTTTCAAACCGATAATTGTTGGTGAGCAACCATTTGATTTGTTTTTTTTTGGGGGGGGGGGGGGGGGGGCAGGAATTCTATTGCCAGCCGGTAAAATTTTTTTCAGCAATTTTCTGAGCAGGCCATTTTTTTCAGCCATTACCAGAGTCGGAGAAAAATATACGCCGGTTCTTCGGGCCGGATTTAAACAAATTGTCAAATGTTGTGAATGTCTGTGTAAGTTAAACTCCCCGCTGTTACAGAGTATGAGTTAATAACCGTTCCTTCAGATGTCTCTTTGCAATTAGCGAATTTCAGACAGATTGTATGATGTTTAAATAGAACCTTTTCTAGATTTTTGTGCCTATGCGTATTAGGTCTCTGGTAGATACAGCTATGTGAACAGTTTGTATTTATATTAATTAATTTTTTGACTTTAAATTGTCTGGCACAAAGGGCCAGCAAAAATTTCCATATCATGCAATGTATCCTTACTTTTGCATGGTCCGGGAAAAAAAGAAATTGCCGGCCCTTTGGGCCGGAATATTTTTTTCAGCATTTTTCAGAGCCGGGATTTTTTTTTGCAAATTCTTCCTGCCCCCTTCCCCCATAAAAAAGGCGAGCTCGTAGCTGTAGAACCAATTTTCTTGAGAAGAGAAATAGTAATAACAAGTTACGTTCAATATATATATATAAATACCATGAGGTTCTCGCTGTGCAGGTTCAAATTTGGACCCCCCCTTCCCTTTTTTCAAAGTTTATTTTGAATTTCCATCATGGCGACATCGTTCAATATAAACAGAACTGTTTTCGAAAAACGAGGGGAGGGAAGAATGTTGGAGAAATTGTTCATCAATTTGTAAATAAACCAACCGAAAATTATGTTCGAACGTTTGCTAGAATTAGAAATTAAACTTGATGTTCAAAATATAGTTGTTGAAGTTTAGAAACAGGTTTGTAGGTTAGAAATCGGAATCAAACTACCACTTTTTGTGTGTAAATTCTGGTTTGTAGCTGATCTCTTCTAAATTAATCAACTGTTTTAGAATCAAATTGTGTATATCGAAATGTATTTATGAAATGCATATTCATCATTGCCGTGAAATCGGAATTTGAAAATCTCAACACTGCTTTTCTCGAGTCGGACTCGGACTACCAATTTTAGTGTGCGCCCGATCTGTTGGCGTGAAGGTGTATCGAAATACCCAACTCAAAATTTCGATGCTCATATCTTTTCAACAGTAAGAGATAGGAAAAATCAGAGAGACTAAATAAGACAGATATATGGATAAAAAATAATAATATTGAAATTTTTAGGAAACTTCATAAGCTTAATTTTTGTTTACTATTATAAGCAAAAAAGTGTCTTCCTCCTATGAACTTCTGAATTTGGAAATATGAAGGACTGTGAAGGACGTCATCGTAATAAATCGTTACAGTGTGCATCTAGCATTTCATATCTTGCATGGCTGTCGACTTTCAAAAAGAATGGAAATTGTAGATAGCAAAATACGAGATATTTAAGCTTACAAATAGCAAAACATGAAATTTTCGGTCCTTTTGAGTAATTCGACGCTCCCGTCAAATATTTGAATCTACTAAAAAACATGATAAAAAAATAACAGAGACCAAAAATAAAAAAGACCAATCTAGCTTTTACTCCAAACGTAACGTTGGAGAACTTTCATTGTCCTAGCTTACAGGGTTCTTGAGAAATCGCTGATCCAATTTTCCACGGTTACGAAAACAATAGGTCTTCCGACAGAAGTCGGAAGACCTAAAAACCCGTATAAACAACGGTTCCTCAAAATGTTCGACCGAATCTGTATCGATGTTACTCACCAAAATTTGTATCTATTTTGACACTTTACACCACATTCCACATACTTAATTGAAAGAGAGATTGTAACAAATTATTAGCAACGCATTTGCGTGTAAAAACGGTTATCGTAAATATAAGTTCATCATGGAAAAATTCCGACAAACTATTTTTTATTATGAAATCCCCGGATGTTATTCCCGGACGAGCCCCCAACATTCGTACACATTCGTAGACACGATTCATTCATCTATTCTGATATACTGGGACACTTTATTATTTGAGACTTTAATCCATTTAACAACGTTTGGACACTGATCTTTCGAGAACGTTTGTGATTACCGGAAACCATACATTCGATAGACTTTGTGGACCGTAACGGACACTTTGATCCGGACATTGTATTGTAAGTTGTAATTTCAAATATATATATTTTGTACATAATTAAACTTGTAAATTTATATTCTGTCTTTGTCTGATTTTTGCTGGCGTTTTGGGGTATTCTGGCCCATAACAGAATTGGGGGCTCGTCCGGGATAGTAATCTCTGCATATTTGCATTTTTACGTAAAATTTCGTTTTTTGACAAAAGGAAAATTCTCCAAACTTTTGCCAGCAGAAATCAATCATGGTATTTTCGGTCACTGAATTTTTGAAATCGCCGACTGTAGGTGAGTTCGAATCATTGAAAAAAGATGATTTGATTGGTTTAGGTCTTCACTTGAAGTTAGATGTAAAATCTTCTATGAGAAAACAAGAAATTAGAAATATTGTGGCTAAAGAGCTTTTAGCTAAGGAAATCTTTTCGTCATACGATTTTCCTGTTGAACCTGTTTCAAGCGAAACCAATCAAAATATGAGTTTGAATTAGGGAAAATGAAATTACAATTACAATTTGAAAAAGAAGAAAAAGAAAGACAATTTCAAATTGAAAAAGAAGAAAAAGAAAGACATTTACAATTTGAAAAAGAAAAAGAAGAAAGAGAGAAACAGGAACGTATGCACGAGAAAGAACTCCAGTTTGAGTTAGAAAAGTTAAAATTAGAGAAAAGCGCTAAGGAAAATCCTGTTCCTTCGCCTGTCAAGTCTGAATTCGACGCCGCCAAAAACATCAGATTAGTACCAAAATTTCAAGAAAAGTCCGTGGACAAATATTTTCCACATTTTGAGAAAATCGCGGCCAGTCTGAGACAATGAATGTTTGTAATATATTATTTGATATTTGTCATATTTTGACATGGGGGTAGGGGTGTTTGAACCCCCACCCACCAGTGTAGATGATAAGATGATTTGATGAGTGTTCCATGTTTACATCTTGTATACATATATCTTTTAACTAAATGGTGAGATGTCTCATGGAAATGAATTTTGTTCTCTCTATAGAGATTTTCAAGTTTTCACTTTTTTTGGATATAACTTCTGAAGTTGTTTAATGGCAGAAGTCAGTAGGCATGAATAATCATGTAGGACACCAGAGAGAAATAATAGGTATAGATTTAAAAAGAAAAGTCAACCAGGGAGGGATCCAGGGGACTGAAATGGGGTCAGGGGTCAAATATAAGGATTTTTGGCTTGGTATGCTAGATTTGAAGCAATAATTACCTTTTAAAATACACAATTAAAATAGAAATCACACTATATTATTTATGTTATGAGTGTTACATTGATATGCAATCACATTTCATTAAATTCAAGGGGAATAACTCTTCCATATTAGCATAACATATCACCATATGACACTAATGTAAGCCCATTTTCAATAGATATAGAGGGTTTTCTTCCTCATTCAGCCTATGTATTAAATGTGGTTTGTCTTAAATGAGTTATAAATGATTGCCCTTGTCTTCTGTAAGGTAGATAACTCTTTCAACAAGAAATATAATTGAAATATTGAGCTTCTCTATGTTCGCAACTAGCCGTAAAGGGTTCTTTGACAAGTTTCGCATAAGATACCATGCAACACATATGTTTCTTAAATTTTACCAATACTTGCTGTTACTTTTCAATGTTTTGAACTAGAAGAATTAGAAATGAATACTTTTCCTTTTCAGACACTGTCCATCAAATTCAGCCACAAATTCATGGTCTAAGGAGTCAAGAGAGGAGTCTGAGTCTTGAGGCTGTGATTTCTTTCCCCAGACAGGGCACCCCACCTTCCTTGATGTTGATTGAGTATGTAGCTAGCCTTGCTGATTGAAATATAATTTGCTTCTGCATCTTCCCTAATGAATGTACATTCACTTGAATCACTTATCATGTATCATCAGTATTCTGTACTCTCATTCATTCTATGCAAACCTCAGTTTCGTAGGTGCTCCCAAGGCTATTCAGTCAGATCAGGGTTCGAATTTTATGTCAGGATTGTTTCAGCAGGTTATGCATGAGCTAGGTATCAGGCAGTATAAGTCTTCTGCGTACCATCCTGAGTCCCAGGGGGCACTTGAACGCTTTCATTAAACCCTTAAAACTATGATGAAAACATATTGTCACCAGTATGGAAAAGACTGGGATGAAGGGGTTCACCTCGTGTTGTTTGCGGCACGAGAAGCGGTTCAGGAGTCCCTGGGGTTCAGTCCCTTTGAGCTAGTTTTTGGGCATACAGTCAGGGGGCCATTGAAGTTATTGAAGGAAAAATGGTTGACTGAGACTAGCGATTTGAATCTCTTAGACTACGTGTCTAATTTCAAAGAGAAATTATATAATGCTTGCAAATTGGCTCAAGAAAACCTCAAAACATCACAAATGAAAATGATAACATGGTATGACAAAGATGCTAGAAACAGAGTTTTTAAACCAGGCGATAAAGTTCTTGTATTTTTGCCTATCCCTGGTCATCCTTTGCAAGCTAAATATTTCGGTTTCTTATGAGATTGAGAGTAAAATTAGTGATGTTAACTATGTGGTTAAGACACCAGGTCGGCGAAAAGAAAAAAGAGTGTGTCATGTTAACATGTTGAAAGAGTATTTTGATAGAAGTGACCGAAATTTTGTAAAACCAGTTTCCACTTTGGCCAATGCAAATACATTAGAAAATTGTGTTGAACCTGAATGTAATGAAGAGACTATCGAAAAAGACTTCGCTCAAAGTGTCCGTTTGAAGAATTCCGAAATTCTGACAAATCCGGAAGTGAAACTCGGACATTTGACCATGCATCAAAAAGAGGAAGTGCACCAATTAATGCGGGAATATACGACCATCTTTCCGGACGTTCCAAAAAAGACGAATGCATCTCATCATGACGTCATTGTGGGTGATGCGTCACCTATCAAACAGCATCCCTATCGGTTAAACCCGATAAAGCTTCAATACATGCGGAAAGAAATTCAATACATGCTTGAAAATGACATTATTGAACCCAGCAATAGTGATTGGAGTTCCCCATGTATTCTTGTTCCAAAGCCAGACGGAACTTACCGATTGTGTACGGACTTTAGAAAAGTCAATTCAGTCACCAAAACTGACTCTTATCCGATCCCACGAATCGATGACTGTATCGATAAAATTGGCAGTGCAAAATTTGTCAGTAAATTTGACTTGCTCAAAGGCTATTGGCAGGTCCCGCTTACCGAGAGAGCCAGAGAAATATCGGCATTTGCGACTCCAGATGGGCTATACCAATATAAAGTAATGCCCTTCGGTATGAAAAACGCACCAGCCACATTCCAGAGGATGATTCATTCGCTCCTAAATCATCTCGAAGGATGCGAGGCGTACATCGATGACGTAATCATCTACAGCAACACCTGGGATGATCATCTCCGAATCATGCGTACCTTCTTCGACATACTGGCGAAAGCAAACCTCACAGTGAACCTTGCGAAAAGTGAATTTTGTCATGCGACTGTAGAATATTTGGGTCACAAAGTAGGTCAAGGTTTTGTTACTCCTATCATGGCCAAGGTGGAAGCTATTTCAAAGTTCCCGATTCCTACCAATAAGAAAGAGATAATGAGATTTTTAGGAATGGCAGGATTTTACAGAAAATTTTGTCCAAATTTCTCGTCAGTTGTTGGTCCACTTAACAATCTGTTACAAAAGAGAGTGAATTTTGCATGGACCAATGACTGTGACGAATCTTTTAAGAAAATCAAATGTGTTCTTATGAATAGTCCTGTCCTGTCAGCTCCAAATTTTGATAAGCAATTTAAGCTTACTGTTGATGCCAGTGACGTAGGAATCGGGGCTGCTTTGTTTCAAGAAAATGATGATGGTGTAGATAGAGTTGTTTGTTATTTTTCAAAGAAATTGACAAAATGTCAAAAGAATTACTCTACTATTGAAAAAGAGTGTCTTGCATTATTGTTAGCTTTACAACATTTTGATGTTTATTTGAATGTTACTTTACATCCCATTCTTGTATATACTGACCACAACCCTCTCACATTTTTGCACAAAATGTCAAACAAGAATCAAAGACTTACAAGGTGGAGTTTATTGTTGCAAGAGTACGATATCATTATTAACCATATCAAGGGCAAAGACAATGTGATTGCAGATGCACTATCGAGAGTTTCATGAGTGATTTTTGCAGAATTTACCACTTAAGTTTTCATTGACATTCAAACTTTTTTTAAGGGGGGAGGTGTTGTGGGTCATGTATTATTTTAGTTTTACTTTATGTATAGATACACATGTACTTAGTCATGTTATATTATGATTTCATAATAATTCTTTCTAGATTTTACTATGTCATGTTTATTTCGTTAGAGAATATTCCAGTATGTTCTTTGTTACATCATTATCATCACATGACTGTGATTTCTAGAATTTACTCTATTGTTAATCATTTGTAATGAGTCATTGTCCTAGAAGCTTCTGGTAAATTTATTGGTATTAAGTATAAATACCTTCGAGTGACTGTGTTGAGGGGACATTCGTACACATTCGTAGACACGATTCATTCATCTATTCTGATATACTGGGACACTTTATTATTTGAGACTTTAATCCATTTAACAACGTTTGGACACTGATCTTTCGAGAACGTTTGTGATTACCGGAAACCATACATTCGATAGACTTTGTGGACCGTAACGGACACTTTGATCCGGACATTGTATTGTAAGTTGTAATTTCAAATATATATATTTTGTACATAATTAAACTTGTAAATTTATATTCTGTCTTTGTCTGATTTTTGCTGGCGTTTTGGGGTATTCTGGCCCATAACAATATTGTAAAAGAGAAATATGAGTCAAAAACAAAGTATACCGAATCAGATGTCATTAACATGTTGAATGTCCTGATCGATAACATTTTTGTGGTCTTTGGAGGTAAGGTCTTGCAACAGGTTGTTGGCATTCCAATGGGAACCAATTGTGTCCCGCTCCTTGCTGACTTATTTTTATACTCATATGAACCTGAATTTATTCGATCATTGATCTCAGAGGCATAAAAAAACAGTTAGCTCTTAACTTCAGCTTCTCGTACAGAAACATTGATGATCTACTGTCCATCAATAATCAAAAAATTTGAGATTACTCAGGCGCAATCTATCTCGTTGAACTTGAAGTTAAAGAAACGACAGAGACCAATAATTCAGCGTCCTATTTGGATGTCATGTTGTCTTTTGACGTCCATGGTAATATGAACAACTCACTTTATGACAAACGTAACGACTTTAATTTCAATATCACATATTTTCCTTTTCTGAGTAGCAACATCCCGTCGTCGCCAGCATATGGCGTTTTCATTTCTTAATTAATAAGTTATGCTCCAGAAGGCTCCAAATACTCAGATTTTGTTCTAAGAGCTAGACGGCTTTCAGTTAAGCTTCTCAGTCACATTTTTGATCGACTAAAAGAGGAACTTCTATAGCGATATTGGGACATGGTAGCACACTTTGACGTCCCCTTGTCCAGAGTAATAAATTATATTCTAGACCTTTTGTGCAATGACCTGCCAATCTATACGTTTGTCTTTCTTTGTGGGAATTACCGATTGTGATTTTCTTTCTAACGAATTGAAGTGGCGGGTGTTGCATGCAAGCAGGAGATGCTCACTCTTCCTGGGCACCTCATCTCACTTCTTTGCATGGAGTTCACTTCTCTTCATATGGTAGAATTCATTATTATTATTATTTCTGTACCTTTGCCTTAGATCTGTTTTTATCCTGGTATCCTGTCTCTGATGGGAAAAGATACTTAGCTTCTGACTTCAAATTCATTTACATATATATAGACGATTTGTTGTCCATCAATAATCCAAAATTCACGGATTACCTGAGCAGTATCTATTATCTATCCTTCAGAGCTTGAAGTCAAAGAAACTGCAGAGACAAATAATTCAGCATCCTATTTGGACATAATGGTGTCCTACGACACTGATGGTCACATGAACACCTCACTCTATGACAAACGTGACGACTTCAATTTCAGCATTACAAACTTTTCTTTTCTGAGTAGCAACATCCCTTCATCTCCTGCTTATGGCGTGTTCATATCTCAGTTGATATACGCTATGCCAGAGCAAGTACCAAATATACGGATTTTGTTCTGAGAGCTATTCGTCTTTCAGATAAGCTTCTCAGTCAGGGATATGTTTCTGACCGACTAACATCGTCACTGAGGAAATTCTACGGTCGATATAGGGGAACTCGTCATACACTATGATGTCCCACTCTCCAGAATGGTGGATGATATTCTGTCATAGACCATTTGAACCATCCAACCAAAGATTGTACTCCATGTCTTCAGAAATGGAAGTAATCGGATGTGACAGTTCTACCGAATTGAAGCGGCGGATGTTGCATGCAAGCAGGAGATGCTTATTCTTCCTGGCCACCTTGTCTCACTCCCATATCGGGAGTTCGCTTCTTTTCATATGGTGGAGGTTTTGTTTGTTTGCTTTGGTTCCTGTTTTATCCTGATTTTGTATGCCTTCGGTTTCTGATTTTCTGAATTATCGATTTTGTGCTGTATACAGGGATATGGTCATTCTCCATATTTGTCATTTGTTTGCCCTTGGTTTGATGATTTTTCGATTAACGATTTTGTGCTTCTTGATAGGGATTTGGTTTTTTTCTATATTTGTAATCAGTTACCTGGGTGAAGGTCACTACATGAAACTTTTGGTAAAAAAAAAACAAAGGTGTTATTATAGAAAAATAACATGTGTGAAATTTTAAAGCTTTGTCAAAAATTATGGTATGTGTTGAAAGGTCTTGTTACAAAGAAGAAAGGAGGGGATCTCCAACAACACTAGGTTGCAGCACCCACAGCAAAATCCCCAAACACCCATGCAAAAAACACAGAACAGATACCCACAGAAAGAGACGCAAAAGGGACAAGGGACACCAACTCACAACATAGAAACATGAAACATAAAAGACTACACATAAACCAACGAGACCAATGGGCAACCGGTGCCGACTTAGGACGGCCATCTGCCACGTAAATAGCAGACGGTGTGGTTATCCTGGATTACGTGCGCACAACCCTCCCACTATTCCGATTTCCCAGAGGTCTCGAAGAACGCACAATTATGGTGTAAAACAACCTCCTCACTGTTAGGTGACCACACACAAACAAGACCGTAAAACACAGGGGTCCAAGCAACACAGATGAATATGTAAATGGATATAAAAAGAGGACGTGCGTAATACAGTCCGTGCTCTGCCGGCTGTAGCGAGCTCATATATGTTATCACCCGAGGAGTCCGACTGACATTCAGAGAGGACAGGTGGTCGGGGCCCTGTCTTCTCTAAAGAGGTTTGGACAGGGCCCGTCATGGAGTCCCGTCGTCACAGTCAGAACACACATGTATATTATTATAGCCCTATCACTCACCAATCAAAGGTTATGGGCTGTGACAACAAATGTGTGACAGACAGGCGGACTAACGGACAGCGGACAAAGTGATCCCTGAGTGTCGCTAAAATTTGCGACACAAAAAGGAAACAAAACAAAGGAGGGGATCTCCAAACTAGGTTGCAACACCCACAGCAAACCTCCAAAAACACCGGACACGCACATATAGAGACGAAAAAGGGACGAGGAACACCAACTTACAACATAGAAACATAAAAAAAAGACCACAAATAAACAAACGAGACCGATGGACAATCGACATTGGACTGCCATCAGTCATGCAGGTAGCAGACGGTGCTGTTATCTGTCCACTTTTGCGATAACCCAGAGGTCCCGAACAACGCAGAATTGTAGTGTAAAATAACCTCCTTACTGTAAGATGAACATACAAGCATACCATCGATCTCCCCCTCCCCGTCCGTAAGCCAATCGGAAAATCATATTTCCAAAATCATTCTAATAGCTATGAATAAATCTAGGAGCTGTCTTCTGTCGGCTATACAAGAAGGGAGGGGATCTCCAAATTCCACATGAATAAAAGTAGAGACAATGGAAATGCTCACCATGCTTGTACCAGCGAATACACAATAGAAAGGTGAGACTACTATGGTACGAGTTACATTCAAGAGTGAATTGATCTGCCGAACAACACAACATATTTATAAAAAAAAATTCTGGTTTGTGACTCAAGCCAGAACACAATTCAACACAAAAAATATATGTACAGCTATGTACGTCTTGAGGGATCTGGGAACAACAGGAATGGAACACAAAAATAATTTCTCCAAATGAGATATCAGTACACCCTGATTTTTGTCCTTGACTCGTTGATGATTAGCTTGAACTTGATGGTTATCTTGTTGTTTATGGTTAACCACAGCCCTATACCTTCCGATTTCCATCGAGATGGGTAGGATGTTGCTATAGGTTCAATGATGACGATCCGATCTCCGGTTTCACAATTGGTCAAACGACCATCCACCCTTAAGTTTTCTCTGGAAAAGGATTAAATTGTGCACTTGTAGACTACCAATGTGCGTCGGATCTGCACATGATCCGAAGAGAGCGGTATATTTTTAATTCGCACGCGGAGGAGGCTGTTGTTATCTTGGGCATAATGCTTCCAGGGTTGGAGCTATAGACTTGGATCTGTTTTCCGCTTAGAGAGAAGGGTTGTGTGAGAAGGGATGCCCTCGATTCCTCATCTCCTATTTATATTTTCCATAATCCTTTGACCCTTTGTAAGTCAGCTATGTTCTCGGCTGAGGCAATTTGAGATATGGCCTTGTAAAGTTCTGTGTGATTGATCCATTGCTTTTTTGGAGGAGATTTTTTCACCAAAGAAATAAATTTCTTTGATGAACACAGGTTTGGCAGTGTTACGTACATTTTCAAGTTGAGTTGACGCCATGGCGGCCATTGCATAAGAAGCGGTGCCTTTGCAACATTGTAACTCGTTTTTGCATCAAATCTTAAGCGATTCATGGGAGCATTCACTAATATGCTATTGTCTACCTGAAACCCAATTTGGGTAGTACTGGTCACGTTTACAAGGTAAACAACAAGAATAAACTCGGAGCAAAATTTTCTGCCTCCACCTTGGTTATAGGTGAGATAACTCCGTCTCTTGTACATTGTATACCTCCTTATTGTAGTAATAGCTAATGGTAAATACTTGCTATACTTTATTTACAAATACGAAGCCCAAGTTCAAGTATGAAAGAATCTTGCAAACAAACAATAGGTGATGACGGCTGAGGTAGATTTCAAAGGGAAGAAAAGCGGAACTGAAATCGGACGCATGCGTAGGATATTGGGAGATCCCATTTCAAAGAAATAATGCAAGCCCGTGAAACTGAAAACATGGAACTTTAAAAGATTGTGACCAGTCAGTTCTTCTCTTGTGCTATATATTGCAAATGGTGTTATAACGTGAGCAAATTCCGCAAATTTATCAGAAATGTTTTATGAGACGAAATGTTTTGTCCCCGTCCAAACCTCTTTAGAGAAGACAGGGCCCCGACCACCTGTCCTCTCTGAATGTCAGTCGGACTCATCGGGTGGTTTCATATATGAGCTCGCTACAGCCGGCAGAGCACGGACTGCATTACGCACGCCCTCTTTTTATATTCATTTACATATTCATCTGTGTTGTTGGGGCCTCGTTTTGCGGTATTGTTTGTGTGATGTCATCTTACAGTGAGGAGGTTGTTTTACACCACAATTGTACGTTCTTCGAGAACTCTTGGTAATTGGAGAAGTGAGAGGGTTGTTCGCACGTAATCCATGATAACCACACCATTTGCTATTTGCGTGGTAATGGCCGTCCAAAGTAGGCACCACTTGCCAATTGGTCTCGTCGGTTTATGTGTAGTCTTTTGTGTTTGATGTTTACATGTCGTATGTCTCTTTTTCGTCTCGTACTATGCTCGTCTTTTGTGTTTTTGTATCGAGTGTTTTGCTGTTTTGCTGCTGGAGCTGCTACAGTCTCTTGTTAGAGAGCTTCTCTCTTCTTTTGTATAAACATAACTTCTTTCCACTTTAAGAAAGCAAAGCCATTATTCACAATCGGAAGATAGGACATAAAATGAATAACAACAATACATGTATACACTCGGTGCGGACTTTATTTTCTGTTATTTGCTTTGTAAATAGCAGGTGGTTTGGAATATTTTTAACTTTCCAGAATATTGATATCAATTTACTTAAGAATAACTTGACACCAAGAGTAACATTCATGTTTTCAAATCAAGATGGTTCGCTCCAAGCTTTGCTTTATCGTACGATTTTATGCTTACCTTTTTGTTAGTCATTCCTCCTGCATCTGCAACATTGAGGACAAAGATGAAAACCATGGCCTCACTAATATATTCTAGGAGGAGTTTTTCTAAACCTTCATCATCACATACCCCAGGACTATCGACAATCAAGATTCCACTCTGAAAAAGGTAGAAAGTTTGATAAATCAATAATGCCGAAGGGTTCCAGCTCTATACCTTCTTGAAGAAAATTTCAAACCAATTTCCAAGCACCAGACACATGTTTCGAATATTAAATTCTCATCAGTGATACTTCCAGCCGCCAAAGTGCTTTTCATAAGCAGCCCATTTCATTTTACTAGCGTCTTCTGGTGTTATTTTTTTAGGATTGAATTTCTGCATTTACTTTACAGAGAGTGTGCGGCTCTAAATTTCCTGTAGGGTCGATTCAGATGCATATTCAAATAAAATCTATATTCAAAATAGCATTGGAAGGATAGTGCTAAGATATTAACCTTCTTTGATTTCGTTGATAATTTTCCGATGAAATGGAAACTCTATTTCTTTTGAAGAAAATGCCAAGCCTATTTCTCTCATTCATCTTTGGATGCTGATGATATCACTTTATTCTTGAATTCTTTAGGAAATAGTTGCCGAGTTTGTAAGTGTATCTTATGGAAGCGAATTCGTGCCATGTTATGTTATGTTACATGTTGTAAGTTTACACTCATGCGTCAGGTCAAACATGTGACACCGCGAGGTTGTTTCCATAACAACGTCCATTCATATGGGTTGAGGTGTCACATGTTTGACCTGACGCATGAGTGTAAATAAATTAAAGACGATCCTGACGATAATCTCGACAGCACTCACAATAAATCCCAGAATTGAGCATCGGCGGACCCAAGCAAGCTAGAGGTGGGACCAGGTGCCCGGGATGAGAAAGCATCCCCTGTTTGGCTAGCCGCTAAACTTACAACATGGCGCTTGAATTCGAAGAGACAAAGCGGAGGCAAGTAGAATTCCGGCGGTGTCACTGATAGTAAAGCTTAACAAGATAAAATATGATTGCCAATCGTTTAGTTTTGCTTTATTCGAGTGAGACACAGTCAGTAATCTCTGGGAAAATTTGCCGATTCGTGCCGGTCATATCCAGAATTTGGGTCCCGAATTTGTTACATGTAGATTCCCGCGGCAAACAATCCCAATCAACCAAATAGCCATGTGTGTTGACCGTTGTCGGCTAATCTTATTCATACTCAATGGACATGGCACTATACATGTAAAATGCTAATTTTGAGTCAATTGACCATATATAATTTTTTATTATTAGAGATCCCGTTGATAAATCTTTTACGTGACTTAGTTTACAAAATAAAAGATCAAATTGGGACAACTCCAGCATCAGAGTATGTATCATTGGGAATTCCATTTCCTTCATTCTACGGTGACCTAGTTAACAAAATCAGAATGATCAAAGGCATATCAAACTTCAACCACAAATGTAAGAAAATAGTCGGTCGCCTGCTCTACCGAGGATATGATCCCAACGTCAACAAAAGAACACCAGGCACGACCAATTTACAGCTTTATACTAGTGTCTTTTCCAAAGTTGAACACTGACCAACTTTGACGAAGGTACTCCATGACGGGCCTTCTTTAAATCTCGCCAGAAAAGACTGCTTCCTAATTCTCTGTCCTATCTGACAATTGGTCAGACTTCTTTGGTGATCGATCTTGAGCTCGCTTCAGCCAGCAGAGCACAGACTGTTATACGTATGCCATATTATTTTTAGATCCTTTTACATAAAATTTGTGTTACAAAATACCGCTCTGTTAAATTGTCCTGTTTGTGACGTCACGTTACAGTGAGAAGTCTTATGTTTATACAACTATTGTGCGTCTATGGAGACCTCTGTGTATCCGGAAAAGTGGGAGAGTTGTGCGCACGTAATTCGAATAATTCCACCATTTGCTAATAGCAGATGGCCAAAACTCCAAAATGAAAATGGAATCTAGCTATTTATTTTTACTCGACATTAGCTGGTCCAAACTCTATGACTCGAAAACAAGATAAGAAGGATCAAAGATAGATAACATCACTATCGAAAATGCGTCAGAATCATAAAACGCCTTTTATACCGTGGATATGACCCTGATGTCACCAGACGGACACTTGACAAATCTACAGTCTTGTACAAGCGCATTCTTAAAACTTGCACTCTGACTGACTGTGACGACCGGACTCCATGACGGGCCCTTTCCAAACCTCTTTAGAGAAGACACCTGTCCTCTCTGAATGTCAGTCGGACTCCTCGGGTGGTTTCATATATAAGCTCGCTACAGCCGGCAGAGCACGGATTGTATTACGTACGCCCTCTTTTTATATCCATTTACATATCCATATATGTGTTGCTTGGGCCCCTGCGTTTTGCGGTCTTGTTTGTGTGTGGTCATCTGACAGTGAGGAGGTTGTTTTACCCAGAAAAAATTGGTAGCCTCGGGCGTTACAGAGTTCTTGAAATCTTACCATATTGAAATATCGGATATTTTAGAGTTTTTAACGGTCCAAATGATGAATAGAAAATGAGGTTTTTATCGGTTCAAATAATTTTTAGACACAAAGTGAGTTTTTATCGGACCAAGTCATTTTTTATCGGCAAATCCGATTAAACCGATACATTTTATGAACTCTGGAGTTGGGCTACTGATCGAGCTATTGGAAAGACTGCTTGAAATTATCAAGATATTTTATGATGAATGTATCATGTAACTATATATTCTAAATATGTAAATTGTTATGATCATTAGGCATTGAAATCAATACAGGCTTGATTGAAATTCGAGAAAAATTATGGAATGGCCGATAAATGCATATTGCATCTGCCAAAATGAAGCTATTGCTTAAGAAATAAGAACTAGCTAGCCATGGTTTGTTGTCCAGTAATTCCCCCAGTTGCATGAACCGAAAAAATTATCACCGAGCCGCGAAGCAGCGAGGCCAGGGATTAATCTACTTCTGTGTCCTGCGTTACTGACGCATTAAAATTCCCCACAACCCTTTGATTCCAGATCGTGCGTCCCACCGTACGCATTATTCATTTTTGTACAATGTGTCCCCTTTAGTTCATCGTTCTTGACATTGAAAGTTTTATGTAAAATTACTGTCTCGTGTTTATATTTTGTCTGGTTATTCAAAACTTACAAAGGTTGATCATGTGCATCGTATTGTAAGAGACATTGTTGCGCATCAAAATGTTTGGATATGAAAGTTATATGCAGTCCGATGCGAGTCTAACTTCTTATCATTCAGATTCAGAGGTACATGTAACGCAAAAATTCTTCCATGCCGTGGTAAACTTTGAAATCATATGAATCAACAAATTCAAATTGTTTAATTCACACTTAAGTGTAGTAAGTACCGTCTTCGTACACCATACATAACTGGTTTGTACTATACACATGTACGAAGCCTCACATTCGTAAATAAAGCAACTAAATAAACAACAAATTACTTAATTTGGCAAATTTGACTTTTAGATGGAATTTTGTGAGATACATGTTTTATTTCTATTTTTTCTGGAATATAATGATCTCGCGGACATAAAACGCCGCAAGCCATTCATATCACTTCTATTCTCGAGCTTAAGAAAATACCCTTTTATTATACGCCTGTCATTTGACGGGACGTATTATACACCACAATTGTACGTTCTTCGAGACCTCTGGGTAATCGGAAAAGTGGGAGGGTTGTGCGCACGTAATCCAGGATAACAATATCTTCTGATATTTCCGTGGGAGATGGCCGTCCTAAGTCGGCACCGGTTTTGGGGTTTTGCTGTGGGTGCTACAACCTGGTGTTGTTGGAGATCCCCTCCTTTGTTTTAGAGTAAAAACAATTATGTTTTGTTGATATAAGAATCTAATATGCAATGCATACGAAAGCATTCTAGGCGAAGCCATTCTATTCTTTCTTCAGCGTTAGAGAGTGGACCAACTAATGTCGAGTAAAAATAAATCGTGGGATTTCGTTTTCATTTTGAAGTTTTTCTCTCATTCTGATGTCTAGGTCAACGAAACTTGGTCAGTATCTAGTTAAACCTTTTGTCCATCGATTAAAATAATAATAGTAATTACAACTTAAGAATTTTTTTTCCAAGATTTTTCCGACAAGAGTGTTAAAACAGTGTTATAAGCCTTGATTTTACATACGAATTACCAGGCGATCTTTCGGCCTGTGTATCGACCGTAGTACTTCAATTATAAAACAAGAACGTGGTAAGGGAACATTGAAATTCAATAATAGTCTTTTTGGGGATATTGAGTGCATGTATTTAATATATTTTCATTTTCGTGCGTGAACATCGACGGCGGGTGCGGCTAGCCAACAGGGGATGCTCACTCCTCCCGGGCACCTGGTCCCACCTCTAGCTTGCAAGGGGTCCGTCGATGCTCCATTTGGTGTTCTATTGTAAGTGCTATTGAGATTATAGTCAGGATCTTCTTTAACTCATTTGTGTCACACTTATGCCCTTTGCCATGTGGAGCTCGTAAAAAAGTTCCCCGCGAGGGGTTTGACAGTAAGTGTTTTGAATATTTTACCCTGACATTGTCGCCATAGCACTTTCTACATAGACAGAACCATAGACAGTGCATGTATTGAATATATTTTCATTTTCGTGCGTGAACATCGACGGCGGGTGCAGCTAGCCAATAGGGGATGCTCACTCCTCCCGGACACCTAGTCCCACCTCTAGCTTGCAAGGGGTCCGTCGATGCTCCATTTGGTGCTCTATTGTAAGTGCTGTTGAGATTATAGTCAGGATCTTCTTTAACTCATATGAATATACTTAGGTGATAAAAGATACTATTACTGAGATTATTTCTCAGTATATTGTTGTAAACTATGACAAAACCTACTTTGTAAAAGAATAGTCCGATTCTGAAAATAAGTACACTGAAACAGAAATTATTCAAATGTTAAACTTTCTGATAGACAACATTTTTGTGGTGTTTGGAGGAAAGGTCTTCCAGCAAATTGTCGGAATTCCAATGGGGACCAATTGTGCCCCACTCCTTGCCGACATATTCCTTTACTCGTACGAAGCTGAATTCATTCAATCTTTGGTCTCTGAAGGGAAAAGGTACTTAGCTTCTGACTTCAAATTCACTTACAGATACATAGACGATGTGTTGTCCATCAATAATCCAAAATTCGCGGATTACCTGAGCAGTATCTATCCTTCGGAGCTTGAAGTCAAAGAAACTACAGAGACAAAAAATTCAGCATCCTATTTGGACATAATGATGTCCTACGACACTGATGGTCACATGAACACCTCACTCTATGACAAACGTGACGACTTCAATTTCAGCATTACAAACTTTCCTTTTCTGAGTAGCAACATCCCTTCATCGCCTGCTTATGGCGTGTTCATATCTCAGTTGATACGTTATGCCAGAGTAAGTACCAAATATACAGTTTTGTTCTGAGAGCTAGGCGTCTTTCAGATAACTTTCTCAGTCAGGGATATGTTTGTGACCGACTAACATCGTCACTGAGGACGTTCTACGGTCGATATGGGGAACTCGTCATACACTATGATGTCCCACTTTCCAGAATGGTGGATGATATTCTGTCATAGACCATTTGAACCATCCAACCAAAGATTGTACTCTACATCTTCCAAAATGGAAGTAACCGGATGTGACAGTTCTACCGAATTGAGGCGACAGGTGTTGCATGCAAGCAGGAGATGCTTACTGTTCCTGGGCACCTGGTCTCACTCTCATATCGGGAGTTCGCTTCTTTTCATATGGTGGAGGTTTTTGTTTGTTTGCTTTGGTTCCTGTTTTATCCTGATTTTGTATGCCTTCGGTTTTTGATTTTCTGGGTTATCGATTTTGTGCTGTAAACAGGGATATGGTCATTATCCATATTTGTCATAGTACAAACGAAAATGATCTTTTGGAAGACATACAATTTTCTATTGGGAAACAATAAAACTTATTATTAGAGGTAACACAATAAAATATTCATCAATTAAAAAGAGAGAAAAAGAAAATGAGAAAAACGAACTTACTAGTCATTTGGAAAAAGTGTATGAGAAATACCAATTTAAAATACAAATGAGTTACAACATGAAATTTTCGAAACTGAAGAAAAATTGAAAGGTATAAGGAAAAGAGAAATAGAGGGTATCATTATTAAAACTAAGGCTAAGTGAAGAGTAGAGGGCGAAAAAAGTTCAAAATACTTTTGCAGTTTGGAAAAAAGACAATATACAGGAAAATCAATTCCAAAAACTGATAGATGATGATGGGAAGGAGATAACTGATCTAAATGAAATTCTTTATGAACAAAAAAAAAAAATTCTACTCCTCTTTATATAACACGAAAGGGTCTATCTTCAATAAAATTCATAATGATTCTTTCTTTGACGACAATAACCCGTACATAACTAAACTTGAAGAAGAGGACGTTTCTGACTTAAATGGACCAATAGCTTATGTAGAATGATTGTCAGTACTGAAAAATATGAATAATGGTATGTCGCCAGGCTTAGATGGCTTTACCGTAGAATTTTACAAATTCTTCTGGAATGACCTGAATTTCTTTCTTCTTAAGTCTATCAATCAATCTTTGTCGGAAAAATATTTGTCTATAAGTCAACGCGAAGGAATGATTAAATGTATACCGAAAGAAGGAAAATCAAAATGCTTTTTTTTTAAATTTGAGACCCATCACCCTTTTAAATGTAGACTACAAAATAACTTCTGCTGTAATATCAAAAAGGCTTAAATCACACTTAAACAAAATTATAAGTCCAACTCAAACAGGTTTTGTCAAGGGTCTTTACATAAGAGAAAGCTCGTGGGTTGTTAATGAAATAATAGAAAAATCAGACAAAAATAATATGGGGGGGGGGGGGGGGGGGATCTTGGTTATGCTTGATTTCGAGAAAGCGTTTGATTCTTTAGAGTGGTCTTTTATTGAAAAATGCTTAAAATTCTATTGATTGTTTTAAAACTCTCAATTCAGATGTAACAGCAACAGTTGAAAATAACGGTTATTTTTCCAGATTGGAAAAGAATCATTGTTGACGACATTGAGGATTTCTCAGGACATTAATTATTTACACTAACAAAATTTGGATTCAAAAGAATATTAAATAAAGTCGATTTTGGAAATTTTTTGAATGATGTTTTTAATATCTGGTCTGATTTTTCAGAAAATCTCTCCACAGCCCCTGAAAATATTCTCTCCCAACCTCTTTGGTATAATGGAAACATAAAAATAGGTAAGGCTCCTATTTTTTTTCAAGAAATTATCTGACAGTGGTATCTTCTACGTCAATGGTATCATTGATAGTGTAGGAAATATTATGAATTTTGATTTAATAAAAAGTTCCTATAGTTTAGAAATTGATATCTTAACATATAATAGTTTGATAAGTTCAATACCAAGAGAATGGAAAAGAATTGTAAAAAAATATGGGAAAAAAACTGAATAAAATACATCATGAATCTTTTAATTATCTAAAAAATACAGAAAAGCAAACTCCTTCCTTTTACAAGAAAATTATAATAAAGAATTGCCAAATCATTACAAGTCATGAAAAATGGGAAAAATACTTATTCAAATCAATCAACACAGCTAAGTGGAAACATCCATTCTTTGCAATTCCTTATTTCAAAAGAAACCAAATTACAAACACTTCAGTTTCGTTATATCCATCATGTAAACTTCACAAACTCTAAATTGTTTAAAATAGGTTTGCTTGAACATGAACCTTGCATCTTTGGTAACGGGCCTCGAGAAACACTGCTCCATCTTTTCTGGAACTGTGTGCATAGCCAAACTTTATGGACATGTTTGATTAATTCCCTTCAACAAAATTATAGCATCAAACTAGAAAGGAACCCTGATTTATTTCTATTAGGAATTTTAGAACAAAGGAGGGGATCTCCAACAATACCAGGTTGTAGCACCCACAGCAAAACCCCAAAACACCCAATGCAAAAACACAAAGCAGACAAGCACAGAAAGAGACGCATAAGGGACTAGGAACTTCAACGCACAACACAATAACATTAAACACAAATGACTACACATAAACCATTTATAGGACTACACATAAACCATTTATCCATTTAAATATACCCTGTATTTAGACTCAACATATCCATCTGGCTTAAATCTCATTATTATTCTTGTAAAAAATTTATCACCTTATGTAGACAGACAAATATAATACCCATGTGGAACTTATGTAAATCTTACTTATACAATTATATGAAAGAAGATAAATATACCCTGTACTTGTATCACCCATCTGCAGCAAATAAAATCCAGGAAAGATGGAGTAGTGTCTCAAAAATTTTACAATGAAATGTTTATTATGAAATTGTTACAAAATATCATATTTAAGTCTATCACCTGTTAAAAATGTTGATGGAATATGTATACCAATGGAATGAAAATAAAAATTTTAGGTTAAAAAAAACTATCAGACCTAGGGATCCTCCATGGATGCACAACGAAATAAGGAAAGAAATAAGGGAACGTAAAAAATTACATAGAATAGCGAAAACCTTGAACGATGAGGCCAGTTGGATGAGATTTCGGAACCAAAGAAACAAAATTAATGAACCTTGTCCGTTCATCTAAAATTATGTACTTTAAAACAAAATAGCGATCTCACTTCAACAAGGTAATTCAAGACCAAAACAGTGGTGGACTCTGACGAATCAATTTTTAAAACAGAATAATGACACTGAAATTCCCCTTCTCATATATGACAAATATGGATAATGACCATATCCCTGTATACAGCACTAAATCGATAATTCAGAAAATTAGAAACCGAAGGCATACAAAATCAGGACAAAACAGGAACCAAAGCAAACAAACAAAAACCTCCACCACATGAAAAGAAGCGAACTCCCGATATGGGAGTGAGATGTAATGGTACAACTTATAGTTCTTCATCTGAAAAATGTAAGCTCCTAAATGATTTGTTCTGTATGCAGAGCTCAATCGATGACAGCCATGCCACCCTTCCACCATATGAACCTCCAGACTCCTTCTTGAATCAAATTCACTTGACATCACAAGATGTCGAGGACACTTTTACACTTTTGGATGTATCTAAGGCAAATGGACCAGACCTCTTAAATCCTAGACTGCTTAAAGAAGGTGCCATTGTACTATCTCCATACTTAGCAAACCTGTTTAACAAATCTCTTGATCTTCGCCAATTTCTCTCTCCTTGGAAGTATGCTCATATTATACCAGTCCGTGAAAAAGGTGGCAAATCTAATCCAACAAATGATAGACCCATTTCCTTGTTAAGTTGCTTAGGAAAAGTATTTGAAAAGTGTATTTTCAAATATTTGTATACCTTCCTTTAAAGAACTCCAACAAATAGACGCATCTTCCTCTCTACTAGAATGGTTTGAAAGTTATTTATCCAATAGGCAACAACGGTGGTGGTGGGTGAGAGGTCCTTGGAGTTCAAAGAGATTTCTGCAGGGGTTCCCCAGGGGTCAATATTAGGACCGAACATGTTTATTATCTATAGAAATGACATTGTTAACGATATCAATTTATATATATGCCTGTTTGCTGATTACACCTCCCTTCATCTTTATCATAGATGATCCGATTGCTTTTGCTGAACTAATGAACAATTATTTAGAAACAAATCACAATTGGTCCCAGCTTTGGCTTGTTAACTTTAATCCCGAAAAACAGAAGAAATGCTCCTTTCAAGAAAGACTGATCCATCCCTGCATCCCCCATTAGTCATGAATAATATTCAGATAAAAAACGTTGCCACTCATAAACATTTGGGAGTTACTTTAAGCAAATCATGTACTTGGCAAGATCATTTGGCAGACATTACATCTTAAGCATGGAAAAGGATCGGCATTCTTCGATGCATTTATCTTTTATTAGGCCTATTTTGGAATATGCTGATGTAATATGGGACAATTATACTGCTTCTGAAAAACAAAGTGCTGAGAAAATTCAAGCTTCATTTATTGTTACAGGGGCGACACGATCAGTGTCGAGAACCAGACTAATGGAGGATACGGGTTGGATCAGTCTTGAAGAACGAAGATGTAGCCATCGCCTTATCATCTTTTATAAAATGTTAAAATGAAGCACTCCAAACTACTTAATAGATTTAATACCGCCCAGCGTCCAACAGGTCAGCAACCGAAACCTAAAATCCTCTGATAATTTACAACCATCCAAATGTAAATATAATTTATATCAAAATTATTTCCTTATCAAAACGGTAAACGATTGGAAATCCTTACCAGACAACATTAAATTAACTAGGTCAACTTATGAATTTAAACGCTATCTTAACCAAAATGTAAAGAAAACACCTTGTTATTTCTACTTCGGTGATCGTAAGAGCCAGATCTTACACTCTAGACTTCGATTGTCCTACAGTTCCTTAAATTCTTATCTTTTTCGAAATAATTTAAGAACAGATGATAAATGCTCTTGTGGGAAACCTGAAACAGCTCAACATTATCTTTTAGAATGTTCAAAGTATGAGAACACAAGAACTTCAACTATTTCTCAATTGCCCTATCAAATTAATACAAATATTCTGCTTTCTGGAAATCCCTTGTATAATAACGATACCAACGGAGAGATATTCAACACAGTCCATACTTTCATATCACGTTCAAAAAGATTTGAATAATTTCATATCTATACAAATTTCTGCCACCATGCTGTATAATTGTTTTGAATTAGTTTTCTTTTCAACATTATGCTTCTTTCATAATCTTTAGAAATTTGTTTATCTTTTTTTTAATGGCCTCCAACCTCCCCTTATAGCCATCCAACTCCACCATACAATTTATTTACAAACATATTGTAAAGTATTGTGCTGGGCCGTCAACCTATAAAACCAGTTTTTACATTCGATGGAATTAGAATCCAAGTAACTTTAAGAGATGTAATATAAGTTCGTATGTTTGAAAAATAACCTTATTATTAGAATAATAACTTAAATGAATTATAAGAATTTATTAAAAGGACTATAAATTGCTTTTATATTTTGATAGCAGTTGAAGATTATTACTTTTAATAAGTATATTAGGTTCCATAATTTTACTGCTCAGCATTAACATAGTACAAGTACATATTACACAAGGAGTTTTTATTGAGGTGACGACATCAGTTTTCTTGTTGACTTCACATAAAATTAGTCTAGATTAATAATAATGAGATTGACAGTGTGTCCAGTCCTTTTCAGTAAAGCGATCCAGTTATCACTGACTGTTTGGACTGTTCACGCTGTCAAGTTCTGTATCTAATAATACTTTGCCAATATTTTCTTACAGTCCGTGCTCTGCCGGCTGTAGCGAGCTCCTGTATGTATTCACCCGAGGAGTCTGACTGACATTCAGAGAGGACAGGTGGTCAGGGTCCTGTCTTCTCTAAAGAGGTTTGGACAGGGCCCGTCATGGAGTCCCGTCGTCACAGTCAGTCAGAGTGCAAGTCTCAAGGATGCGCTTGTACAAGCTTGTAGATTGGTCAAGTATCAAGCCTAGTGTCCGTCTGGTGACATTAGGATCATATCCACGGTATAAAAGGCGTTTGGTGATTCTGACGCATTTTCGATGGTTATGCTGCCTACCTTTGATCCTTCTAATTTTGTTTAACATATCACCATAAAAGATAGGTTGTGTAATACCCAAAGTAATGTACTCTGTTGCTTGTATAGATCCGAATTTTAAAAGAAGTTGACTGTAATTTTTTGTAAAATTTCCAGAAAGTCTTATCTAGTTTATGAAAGCGGAAACCTTGGCCTAATCGTTTTTTTTTTTTGGTAATTTGTAAATTTCTACTGTGAAAATCCAAAATATCAGTACATGCTCTAGCGTACCGGATGAGTTGTGATATGTAAATGCCGTATGACGGTAATCTTGAAACATCACCGTCAAGCCAAGGGAAATTTACTATGTTGAATCCAAAATCATCCCTTTTGTCATATACACTTGTATAAATCTTTCCGTTTACTATTTTGAACCTGGAAAATGCTGAGCAGGATGATAAACGTACAATACGACTGGAAAATGCTAATAAAACACATAACAATGAAAAATTGAGGTAAAATATATAGGTAATAAAAAAAAATAAGTTGAAAAAAAATGTGAAAAACTTAACTAAGACTACTAAGAAAGTGTGTATATGTAGGTCTTACTCACTAACTCTCGGTCCGCTGACTTGTACGATTCATCTATTATTTGATGGTTGTGACGCACGGCTGTCTTGGCGTCAGACAATACTTTGAATATGTACAAGCTTTTGGTCTACATACTCATCGCCGATGTCGAATCTGTGCCTTTCACCAAGCACATCAAGGGCATAAATACTGCAATTGAAATACCACGCTGAGTGTATGCATTCGTTGTCTCTGAGCTTGTTAAGGAGGTCAAGGTTACGTGTAGTTACATGGTCTATCATCGTGAATGTACTCATTACTTTCTGTCTTTTTGTAATAATTTATCTCCTTTTCGCGCTTGTGAGAAATTTCATAATAATGGGTCGCGGGGATTCTCCTTTGTTTGGTTGGTACTCTGTTAATTGCAAGAATGTCCTCTTTACTAACTTTCACACCTTCCTTATTCATGATCTTTATTAATTCTTCTTTTAATGAGGTGGTATTCTCCGTTGGGTTTTCCTTCCAATTCAAAACTTTGATGTTATTTTTCTGCGAATATTGTTGGTTATGATTGGATAATTGAAGAGCTTCTGTTGCTGTCTTTACTGCTTCTTTGAGTTTCTGTTTCATGCTTTCTAGTTCTCTAGCTTGTTTGTTGAAACTTTTCTCTTTGTGTGTCTATTTCTAAGTTCAGACCGTCATATTTGTCGTCAAGTTTACCAATTCTTTTTCTGAAATCAGAAGCTGGCAAGTGTCTTTTCCCTTCAGAGACTAAAGATTGAATGAATTCAGCTTCGTACGAGTAAAGGAAAATGTCGACATGAAGTGGGACACAATTTGTTCCTATTGTAATTCTGACAATTTGCAGATAGACCTTTCCTTCAAACACAAGGAATGCTAGACAGGAATGGACAGACTGTCAATATATCTCATTTAAATCTTTAATAATGAAATCATATGTAAAGTAAAAAAAAACTGATGTCGACCGCTTAATAAAGTTACTGCAATGAGTTAAAGAAGATCCTGAATATAATCTCAACAGCACTCACAACAGAGCACAGAATACGAATATTGTAATATGCAAGTATATGTATATTATGTAGGTGCTGAGACGTCAACGTATGGAACTAGTATATCTTATTAAGGAATTAAGGCATAACGTTTCAATCCATGTTACATGTAGCTGTATTACCATTTAAATCAGAGTCAGATTTTACAATTTTGACAAAGAGATACGTATAACTGCGGGGTGACTCACATCAAAACGTTTTCCCACTGGAAATGCTCGTCGTATGAATATTGGCGAGTGACAACCTTGTAATAGTTCACAGGGAATGCAAGCACCACTTTTAAAAATATTGATAATATCTAAATGATTTGATCACTATATAACTGGAATGTTAACAAACAACTACGTTTCAATGAAAAGAATAGTGTACTTTTTTTGGATATAGCACTTTGTATCAGGTCGGATGATCTGGATCCCTGGAATCATCAAGACTTTTTTCTTTTTCCGAATGATTTTCACGAAACAGTATGCCCCCCTCCTTCTTTATTATTGACAACAAAAAGACGGGTTTCTGACGCTTTTGTTGTTTGAAGCAAAGGAGGCATTAAGAAGGGTTCTAACGCTAGTGTCCTATGATTCATTATGGCGCAAGGGAGGGGATCTCCAACCAAACCCTGTTGCAGTACCAACATCAAAACACAAAAAAAAATCCGATGAGAAAACACAGAAACGAGCAAAAGACAAAAAAAAAACCCCGACATACGACATAGAAACATCAAACACAAAAGACTGTTCATAAAGTTAAAACCAACAAGAACAATGGGCAACCGGTGCCGACTTAGGATGTTCATTTACTACGCACAACACTTCCACTTTTCCGGATAGCAAAAGGTCTCGAAGAACGCACAATTGTGATGTAAAATGCCCCCCTCATAGTTAGATGACCACACAAACAAGACAGCAAAACGCAGGGACCCAAACAACACATATGAATATGTAAATGGATATGAAAATAACTATAGCCTCCCCCCCGCAAGTGGATAATATTATCATACGAAGTATTCACTATAATTTGTAAAAAAGAACGTTGATGTTTTTAAATAGCAATTCTTTGCAAGGACCAAAATAATATCAATAGCACGTGGAAATAAGATGTCCGAAATTTTGGAGATTTTTGGTATGAAAGGTGTATATGATGTACTGAGACAACAATAAACTTCCTTTTTTTACAATTTAAGTTTTCGTTGCCACTGAAACCATGTTTGAAATTTCACGCATCAGTAGAATACTTGTAACATGGCATTTTCACAAGGCTCGTTTCCATGGTAACAGATATTATAGTCAACTCAAATTACCTTAATTTTTCTCTTTTTATCTTTCATAGTATAAATACTACACAAGACGTACGCTTCTGCCCGCTATTCTTTTTTTCAATATGCTCAAAATGTAGGCAAAAACCTGTTTTGAAGAGTCCATTTTTAGGACGAAAAAACACCTAATTGCTACGTCTTTTGGTACATTTTTGGACATAATAGTTTTCATACCTTTTGGCCATATTACATTGTTTAGACTGAGGATCACTGACGAAGGTTTAGTACCCGAAATGTGCATGTCTGGTCCATGCTGTAAATGTATCAGGTTTTAAATGATGCTATTGAATTTAAAGACGTTTTACATTTGAACTACTTTGTGAGTGTCACTGCTGGTGGATCAAGAGTCCCCGAGGGCACATGTAGCCAAGTTCGATCAACTTCTGTTTATCGTCTGTCTCTTCAACGCATTTGAAATTTTCTTCTACAAAATTTCTTGAAATTTCTTAAACGTGGGTCCTGTGGCATCATATCCCACCCATTCTGCTACTTCTTTTGGTACATTTTTGGACATAATAGTTTTCATACCTTTTGGCCATATTACATTGTTTAGACTGAGGATCACTGACGAGGGTTTAGTACCCGAAACGTGCATGTCTGGTCCATGCTGTAAATTTATAAGGTTTTAAATGATGTTATCGAATTTAAAGACGTTTAACATTAACATGATTTTGCTCAATTTCAAGGGAAAATAATCTGAAATTTCAGACTAATTTGATTTCTACTGCCAGTCATCTTAAAAGTTTAATCCTCGATTTTTATGAAAATGTTATATATTGATTGGGACCTCTTCACAATTTTATTCAGAAGAGTATAAAAATGGTTACCATGGAGACATTCTGTTCAGCGATATTACACATAGAGTTATTTACTGGTAAATTTTTAGCTGTCCGTTATATATTTTTAAGCATTTTTTATCAATGCATATAAAAGAGAATTATTGAATATAAAATCACCTTATAAATTATTTTTTTAAGGTCACTGGACCCAATGGCAAGGTGATCTTGAATGCAATTCACAAAAGTTGGCAAAATTCTGTGATTTTTCAAATATATGAGAGGCAGTTACTCAAACATCATGTGGTATTGAGTAAAACAAACACATACATAGTGATTTTGGATGTATCCCCTATTCATTGACCAAAGTTGCAAAAATCTCGAAATCAATGACATCTTGATTTATAGCAGGTATTTCAAACATACATATAAAAATATGTGAGATTATCATCATTTTTGATTGGAGCTTATTTCTTTAGAAGAAATGTTCTGAACTAAAAATTGCAATGTTTTTCCATCTATCGGTCCTTATTTTAAGTATTTTTTATAGTAATATATGACAGTCAAGCCAAAATTTAGTAAAAATAAATAACTACAAAAATGCTAATTTTATTAAAATTGAACCTATATTTTGAATTGACCTTGAACTAATAGTCAATGACCTTGACAAATTTTGGAAGTGCTCAAATAAAGAATAATTTCTTCTGCTTAAGCAATATAAGTCATTTAAACCATGCTAAAAATCAATTTGAAAAGATATAGTCTTCATGTAAGAATAAGAAGGATATTGATTACATCATGTGATTGTCTTTATATCATAGTTTGTCCTTAAAGTCATATGCATTTGAAATATCCTCTGTTAACTTCTAACTTAATTGATATTTTGGGGCAAAAAACCTAATTTATGTGCAAAATTAACTTATTTCTGTGAAAATTGTCTTAAATCTATATATTTTATTCAATCAAAGCTTGAGAGGTTTCATATAATTTGATGGCATTAAAGTGATCAAGTTTAATGAGTTAGAAGTGATTTCTTTGATAATCTTGCTTTTTTGGGGTGGAAAATCTCAGTTTTTATTTAAAAACTGCTGATTTCTGGAAAATCCTTATTACTATGAAATGTGACGTAATTATTTATATTCTAAAGTGTTCCTGGGTATATCATAGTTTGTCCTTGTACGTCATATGTTTTTGAAGTATCCCCTGTTAATTTAATTGGTATTTTGGGGCAAAAAAAAATTGTTTTTTTATTAATTATATATAGCTTATATCAAGAATCTTACTATAGAGAGTCTCATATTTCAAACTACAATTATTATCCTCTGTATTTCCTATCTAACTGAAATATAAGACTTTCAATAGTAAGTTTCTTGATATAGGCTATATATTCATATAAAACTTAAATTTTGCCCCAAAATACCAATTAAATTAACAGAGGGCAAACTATGATATACCCAGGAACACTTTAGAATATAAATAATTACGACACATTTCATAATAATAAGGATTTTTCAGAAATCAGCGGTTTTTGAATAAAAATTGAGATTTTCCACCCAAAAAAGCTAGATTATCAAAGAAATCTCTTCTAACTCATTAAACTTGATCACTTTTATGCCATCCAATCATATGAAACCTCTCAAACTTTGATTGAATAAAATATTAAAATTTAGAACGATTTTCACAGAGATAAGTGAATTTTGCACATAAATTAGGTTTTTTGCCCCAAAATATCAATTAAATTAACAGAGGATATTTCAAATGCATATGACTTTCAAGGACAAACTATGATTTACCCAGGAACTCTTTTGAATATAAATAATAAGTCTGATTTCATAGTAATAAGGCTTTTCCAGAAATTAGAGATTTTTAAATAAAAATCGAGATTTTTCTACCCAAAATGGCAAGATAATCAAAGAAATCTCTTCTTACTCATAAAACTGGATCACATTTATGCCATCCAATTATATGATACCTCTCCAGTGTTGATTAAATAAAAAAAATAAATTTTAAAAAATATTCACAGAAATAAGTGAATTTTTCACATAAATAAGGTTTTTTTGCCCCAAAATAAGATATTAATTAAATTTCAGGTATCAAATAACATTCCTATCCATTTATAATAAGAAACAGCATAATATCAAAGCTAAAACATATCAATTTAGGCAAATTAAAGAGCTAGTACTTATTTTCTCAAAATAAGTGGTTTTTGCATAAAAAATGCATATTTTACCCAAAAATGATGGTTTTAATTAATTATTACATTTAATTTCACAATCATCTTACAACATTATTACTTTCTATAATAATAATAACTTTAAATGTATAGTTTTAGCAAATAAAATGAATTAATAATTTTTTTTCCAGAAATCTGTAATTTTTCGACAAAAAGAGGCATTTTGCCCCAAAATTAGGTAGAAAATATACCTTTTATATTTCATACATGTAATTTATGAGTGAACCTAAATAATTACAGTTCAAAATACATTCCTGCTATCATTTCAAGAACTTCTATAGATTCAATAAATATTCTCCTGAAATCAGCTATTTTTAAATGAAAAAATACGTTTTTTTTTTCCCCAAAACACTTTGATTTTGAATGAACTGTTAGTAAAACATAGATAATCTGATGGAGTGTGAAAAGTTACACTAGAAAATAGCTTTCAATCATTGCTTTCATAACAAATAAGGGTTCTTTAAACTGAGATTTCTGATTGAAAATACAGGTTTCTGTATAAAATAATTAATTTCGAGGATTTTGCAAAAAAAGTAAGAATATAATATATCCGTCATTGGAAAGAGGAGACTTTAAGAATGTTTTTTAAATCAACACTGAACGATCATATGCAATATTGAGGAGCTGAGAAGCAGAAATAAATTAAAACTTTCTCAAATTTCTGTGAATTTGGGCAAAAATTCGAATTTTTTTTACCCCAAAACACACAGTAAATAGGAATTGGAACTTGCAACTTATTTCATCAGAAAGAGCATCAAAAATACTATATATTCACACTTTTCAATTTTTCAAAACATCAACCATATAAAAGTTATAATTTTTTCCCTATTTCCAGTGATTTTTGTCTAAAAAACATGTTTTCCCCAAAAAACACCACTTTTGCAATGGAAATTTCAATGAGACAATTTTTTATCTGAAAGAGCGCAAAAATGCTACAAAGTTAGGCCGGTTTTGGAGGATCAAGGTGAGGGGGTGCAACCAACCCAATGATACATCCCAGGCTAATTGGAATTCCGACAATTTGCTGGAAGACCTTTCCTCCAAACATCACACAAATGTTGTCGATAACTCTATTTCGACGGTAGATACTCGAAGCCTCGTATAAACGTTTATGCTCCTCAACCATGGCATTCGGCTCCTGTGGTGTGATGTTAAAAGGAACCTCGGTGCCTTGCTTGTTAGCCTTAAGCTGCCTCTGAGCTGCAAGTATCCCGTTCTTCTTGTCTCTGTCCGCCAGTTTCCCCGTGATGGATAGGTCTTTCCGGGTCCCGAGCCTTCGTTATGGTGAATTCGGACGAACTGCACTCCGTCTACTGCGAGATGTGCTTTAATAGCATCTGGTACACTTTTACACAAATCTTCATTTGGAATGGATCAATATATTTTCACTCATAGAGCGTGATTTAATTTCCACAACGTCGTCTTCTAGTTTTTGGATTTTACGACCCATTCGTATTACGACATTGCGCAGTAGGTCAATTTCCTTGCGCAAATAATAGTTTTCAGATTTGAAGGATTCTATGTCTGCGTAATTCTCCTCTGCGAAGGTAGAAACCTGTTTCAGTCTATAACCAATTCCGTCGGTTTCATACAAGTCTTTTTTCATATCACAAACTGATTTATTAACATATACGTTGGTTTGCTCTATTCGTACTAACTGATCTTTAATGTCCTTTAAACAGGTTTGGAATTCGCTGATCACTTTAACGGTATTGGATCGTTCTTCCTGTAATACCTGCGTCGAGTTCTGTGATAACTCATCACTCACTGTTTGTTTATTTTTCATATTTCCTCCTTATAAAGCCTTGTTTACCAAAATATAATAAAATATCTAGACGTATATGATCCTGAACATAAGTGAAAGTACTTAAACGCAAAATTCCTGATGAAATATTCTTTTAGGCAGATATACGATCAGAAAATCTGAGAGCCTAAATTTACACATCTACCATATCGCTAGTCACGTGACACCTCATGATGCGAAGATTTGAAGATTTGAAGTAATGATGCGAAGAATGGCAGTAATGATGCGAAGATTTGAAGATTAAATGTAATGATGCGAAGGATTGAAGAAATGATGCGAAGATTTGAAGAAATTACTTCAATTCTTCGCATCATTACTTCAATTCTTCGCATCATTACTTCAATTCTTCGCATCATTACTTCAATTCTTCGCATCATTACTTCAATTCTTCGACTGATGATATATAGTAATGATCACCGTAGTGGAAGACGTTTGTAAAAATGTACGGTGCAGTTGGTTGACTTTATACCTTTTCGGGCTACGGTAATTATGAGAATTTGATCTTTAACCCCGCGCATGCGCAAATCGTAAACTTGTCCCCAGTTCAATGTAAACAAAGTGCTGGGCACTGTTAATAAATGCGAGAAATCTCGAATCACTAAATGCATTAAAAGTTAATACTTAATGTATGATTTTGAATGGATTTTATAATTTAAGGCCCCTTCACAAATGGACGAAAACCCTCCGACTTCAACTTGCGCAAACTGGCGAATAAGATTTTTGCAAAATTCTTTTCCGTTTGCATATCAACGTTATCCTTCGTTTTCGACTTCGCGCAGATTTGTTTGTGTGCGTCTTGATTCGTTTCGGTTAGTTTTGTTTGTCATTATTTTTTTAACATGTTCAAATTTCGTCCATCATTCGTAAGTATTCGTTATGATGCGTAATAATGCGTTAATCATTCGGTATAAATTCGTTATATGTTCGTCGAAGTTCGCAAAGGACTAGAATGTGACCTGCTGTTTTGCATATTACACAACGTATTTGTATTCCAGGCGACTGAAAGCGCACCTTTGCAATATTTTACTTAGTGGTGCGACCTGTAACGAATGGCGACGATGCGTAAATAATTCAATCGGAATTAAATGGTGAATAAAAACGAATTATTACGAGACGAGACGAACAGCAAACGTTTTTGTAATAATCACTACGAAGGGTTACCATCGCATACGAATAGCAACGAAAATTGAAATGGAAGTAACCGGATGTGACAGTTCTACCGAGTTGTAGCGGCGGGTGTTGCATGCAAGCAGGAGATGCTTACTCTTCCTGGGCACCTGGTCTCACTCCCATATCGGGAGTTCGCTTCTTTTCATGTGGTGGAGGTTTTTGTTTGTTTGCTTTGGTTTCCGTTTGATCCTGATTTTGTATGCCTTCGGTTTCTGATTTTCTGAATTATCGATTTTGTACTGTATACAGGGATATGGTCATTATCCATATTTGTCATTTAAATATTTATACTCTAGGTGTTACATTCAACATAGGAGTGTCCAGACGTTTATTTGTGTGCAACCGTCATGTTGGATATTGTTTCCTTTTTTACCCTTTGATGATGATAGAAAATATTAAAGTTAAAGCTCGTTACCTTTTCGAATATGCTTGAGCCATCTTTTGGTAATGACATTCTCACCCTCTTGTAGTTTTCTTCTTCCGAAACATCCTCCCTTATCTGAACCTTCCTTTCTATAATGTTTTTGAACATATTGAACTTAGTCGCTTCTTCATTCAAAGGTTCGCTTTTAACGTCTGTAAAAAACTCTGCCCGATACTTTAACTCGTCATTAAATTCAATTTCACACAAACACTTTGTGTTGGTCTGTACTGAAGTCGGCAAGACATCCTTTCCGAGCAAGAGGTTTATGAACGAAGTTTTTCCAGCATCGGTTTCTCCTTGAAAAAGAAAAAAAACCTAGAAACAAACTACCTATATTTTAAAATACACACAAACTTAAACACATGGGGGAGGGTGTGGAGGATGTGACTTGCATCTGCCCCATTCATATATATTTAGTTCAGTGTAAAAGGATACCCTTTTATTTATTGACCTAAGTGAAATACTCACCAATTCATAAAAAGTAAGTACATTGTCCTTGACACATGAATACATTGCGGTATCATCTTCTCTTGTTTCACTGTCTTGGAATTTCCTCATTCTGGAGGCATTCATATTTCTTACATTTCTGAAGTTACCCATTTCTTCGAATAAAAATATACCTCATTCCAGTCGTTCTTCTAAAGGTACCTTTATATACCCCAGTGCTAAAATTTGGTGGATCCTACTTAGAACAATGAAGGGTGACTTCAACAAGTCTCGGCTGCAGTAACAATATTAAAACATCCATATGAGAAAACACAAACTAGACAAGCACAAAATAAAGACACGAAAGGGAAAAAGAAAACACATTACGATTTCCAAACGCCGCCAATCACATATGACCACACTTTCATCAACAAGTCAGTTGGTAATCGGTGTCGATTTAGAACGGCCATATATCGCGTTGGAATCAAAATGTTCTGCAAACTTCTTTTGGTCTATTACAAATTCAGGGGATTTGAATGAAATCAAGAAATTTTCAAGCAAATAGGATTTCTTCATACGACTTTTCTCATTTGTACACCATGCTTCTTCACGACAAAATTAATCATCGATTGTCAAAACTCTGTTTTGCTCTATTGATCGAGAGGGGAAAATACAAATCATACAAATCATGGACATGGGGTGACCTGTGTATTGCCTTGTCCTTGCTTTTGGACAACATTTATATACTATTAGATGAGAAACTCTACAATTAGGTTGTAGGAGTACTAAGTGTGCGTCTTCTTTTGCATATTTATTTTTATACACGTATGAAAAAGAATTTGTCCAAAATTTTCAAAAGCAAATTTAATATGATGATGTGAAATGTTCCCTTGGTACTTCTAGGTACCTGGATAATATTCTTACCATCGACAATCCTGTTTTTGAAAAGTATAAAAATGTTATTTATCCACAATAATTGATTTTAAACAAGGCAAACTTTACAAACACAGAAACACCATAGTCTCACTTCCATATCTGGAGTTTGCTTCTCTACATATGGTGGAGGTTTTTGTTTGTTTGCTTTGGTTCCTGTTTTCTCCTGATTTCATATGCCTTCGATTTCTGATTTTCTGAATTATCGATTTTGTGTTGTATACAGGGATATGGTCATTATCTATATTTTTCATTTGGACCTAAATATAAAAAATGTTTATGGAGAGATTCATACAAGTGTATGACAATAGAGATGAATTTGGATTCAACTTGACGGTGATGTTCCTAGATTACCGTCATATAATATCTAGAGGGGTAGGTTCACTTATTACAAAATCGGCCCTAAATTTTTGGGGAAAATAATTTTATGAAAATTATGATTCAGCATCTCTTATATCTATCTCAAATACCTCCCGAAATTGAAAGTAAATATTTTTCATTATCAAAACGTCACGTGAATTAGCTATGGCGTCACATTTTGACGTCATTTGCTCTGTATGACGGAAAATGAAGGAAAATTGCCATATCTTTTGATAAATCTTTAAAATTAGTAATTTTTTTGTAGATCGAAAGATAAATTGCAAATTTAACTTATAATATGAAAGTTATTTTGGTTGAGGTCTGGCGCCCTACTTATTTTCATAAATTTTGACCAGAATTATGCCAATTTCTTACGATTTTTCAGTATTTTACGGCTTTTAGCCGATTTTGAAGCAATATCAATCGATGTATTGCACGTAAATCAAAATATTTATTTGGTATTTCAAACAACCATACATTTACCTTCGTTGATACGAAAAACAATCGAAATCTGAAACATTCTAAAATTATGGCAAATTTTCCATGTTACCGAACCTGCTCCTTTCACAGCTCATCCTGTATGATAGAGCATGTACTGATGTTTTGGATTTTCATCGTAGAAATTTACAAATTACCAATGAGTTAAAAAGATTCTGACGATAATCACAACAGCTCTCACAATAGAGCACAAAATTAAGCATCGACCCCTAGCAAGCTAGAGGTGAGACCAGGTGCCCGGAAGGAGGAGTAAGCATCCCATGTTGGCGAGCCGCACCCGCCGTCGATGTTTAAGCACGAAAATGAAATTAATATATAAAATGCATGCACTGTCTGACGTTTTATGTCTATATAGAAAGTGCTATGGCGACGATGTCAGGGAAATATATTCAAAACACTTACTATAAAACCCCTCGCGGGGAACCTTTTTACGAGCACCACACGGCAAAGGGCATACGTGTGACACAAATGAGTTAAGGAAGATTCTGACGATAATCTCAACAACACTCACAATAGTGCACAAACTTAAGCATCAATGGAAGAAACATTTAGGTCAAGGTCTTCGCTTACACAAACAAGTAAAAACTTTCTGGAAATTTAACAAAAATTATTGTCAACTTGTTTTGAAATTCGGACCCATACAAAAACAGAGTATACTACTATGGGTATTTCACAGCCTGCATTTTATGGTGACATAATTAGCAAAATAAGAAGAATCAAAGGAAGACAGCATTATGCTTGTTATCACCCGACTGATATTCAGAGAGGACAGGTGGTCGGGGTCCTGTCCTCTCTAAAGAGGTTTAGACAGGGCCCGTCGTCACAGTCAGTCAGTGTGCAAGTTCTAAGAATGCGCTGGTACAAGACTGTAAATTGGTCAAGTACCAAGACTAGTGTTCGTCTGGTGACATGAGGATCATATTCTCGGTATAAAAGACGTTTGATGATTCTGACGCATGTTTGATGATAATGCTGTCTACCTTTTACCCTTCTAATTTTATTTATCATATCACCATATATCAAAAGCAACGAAAGTGTTCCTAATATTTTGCGCAAGCATAACAGACTTTATTCGTCCAACATCTCTATTTCTAAATTGGATCTTCCGACCACGTATTGCATAGCTAAACTGCACAAGTTTCAATACAAATTTCGAATCATTGCTAATTCTAACAACTGTTCTACTACAGAAACACCTTTTTTTGCCCTATTTATCAAAAGTGTTTATGGAGAGATCCATACAAGTGTGTATGACAAAAAAGATGATTTTGGATTTAACATAGCAAATTTCCCCTGGCTTGACGTTGATATCCCTAGATGACCGTCCTATGGTATCTATATT
Source organism: Pinctada fucata (assembly GCA_028142955.1). Lineage (NCBI taxonomy): Eukaryota > Metazoa > Mollusca > Bivalvia > Pterioida > Pteriidae > Pinctada > Pinctada fucata. The sequence goes on from AP027103.1 coordinate 91,796,559, forward strand.
TCACAGCTCATCCGGTATGCTAGAGCATGTACTGATATTTTGGATTTTCATAGTAGAAATTTACAAATTACCAAGAAAATTTTGGGACAAGGTTTTCGCTTTCACAAACTAGTAAAGACTTTCTGCAAATTTTACAAAAATTATTGTAAACTTCTTCTGAAATTCGGACCAATACAGGCAACAGAGTATATTGCTTTGGGTATTTCACAACCTGCATTTTATGGTGACATAATTAACAAGATAAGAAGGATAAAAGATAGACAACATCACCATCGAAAATATGTTAGAATCATAAAACGCCTTTTATACCGTGGATATGATCCTAATGTCACCATACGGACACTAGGCTTGGTACTTAACCAATCTGTAGTCTTCTACCAGCGCATTCTTAAAACTTGCACTCTGACTGACTGTGACGATGGGACTCGAGTACGGACCCTGTCCAAACCTCTTTAGAGAAGACAAGGTCCCGACCACCTGTCCTCTCGAATGTCAGTCGGACTCCTCGGGTGATAACATACATGAGCTCGCTAAAGCCGGCAGAGCACGGACTCTATTACATACGCCCTCTTTTGATATATATTTACATATTCATTTCTGTTGCTTGGGCCCTTGCGTTTTGCGGTGTTGTTTGTGTGAGGTCATCTGACAGTGAGGAGGCTGTTTTACACCATAATTGTACGTTCTTCGAGACCTCTGGGTAATCGGAAAAGTGGGAGGGTTGTGCGCACGTAATCTAGGATAACCACATCTTCTGCTATTTCTGTGGCAGATGGCCGTCCTAAGTCGGCACCGGTTGCCTATTGGTCTCGTTGGTTTATGTGCAGTCCTTTGTGTTTGATGTTTCTGTGTAATGCGTTGACGTTCCTTGTCCCTTATTCGTTTCTTCCTGTGCGTGTCTGCTTTGTGTTTTTGCATTGGCTGTTTTTGGGTTTTGCTGTAGGTGCTGCAGCCTGGTGTTATTGGAGATCCCCTTCTATGTTTGATACATATATGAAAGAAATCTATCCACAGGCATAGACACCCAACAAGGCAAACGTTAAATATACAGAAATACCATTTTTTGACCTAAATATCAAAATTACAATTGAAGAAAATTATACAAGTATTTATGAAAAAAGAGATGGTTTTCGATATCACAGCTCATCCGGTACGCTAGAGCGTGCACTAATGTTTTGGACTTTCATATGAGAAATTTACATATAACCAAGAATATTTTAAAGTCAAGGTTTCCGCTTTCATCAACTAGTATAGACTTTTTGGTAATTGTACAAAAATTACAGCAAGCTTCTTTTAAAGATCGGACCTATACAAGCAACAGGGTATATGACTTTGTGTATTTCACAACCTGCATTTTATGGTGACATAATAAACAAAATGAGAAGGATCAAAGGCAGACAGCATAGCCATCGAAAATGCGTCAGAATCATCAAACGCCTTTTATACCGTGGATATGATCCTAATGTCACTAGACGGACACTCGGCATGGTACTGGACTAATTCAGCCTTGTACATGTACCAGCGCATCCTTAAGACTTGCACTCTAACCGACTCTGACGACGGGACTCCATGACGGACCCTTTCGAAACCTCTTTAGAGAAGACAGGGCCCCGACCACCTGTCATCTCTGAATATCGGTCTGACTCCTCGGGTGAAAACATGAATGAACTCGCTACAGCCGGCAGAGCACAGACTGCATTTTGTAAGCCCCTACCCAATTTCTATATATATTTACATATTCATCTGTGTTCCTTGTGCCTCTGCGCTGTGCTGTCTTGTTAGTATGTTCATCTTACAGTGAGAAGGTTATTACACAAAACAATTGTGCGTTCTTCGAGACCTTTGAGTAACCACACGTTATCCAGTATAACCACACCATCTGTTACTAACGTGGCTGATGACCGTCCTAAGTAGGCACCGATTGTTAATGAATCTCGTTGATTTACGTGTTGTCTTTTATGTATGATGTTTGATATCTCTTTTGCTGTTCCTTTTCTCTTGCTGTATGTGTCTTCTCTGTGTTTTCACTTAGGGTGTGTGGTGTGTTGCTGTTGGTGCTGCAAATCCTCTCCTTTCTTACGGATTACGATTTAACATATCATACAAGAGCCCCAGGGGGCACAACGCTCACCTGATACCCATGCACGCTCTAATTGACATACTGACATTGAATACTGATAGTGCCAGTACCAGGATTTTAGCCCACAACCTTTCTAACAAGATTTTTGCCGGATGCAGACAAGTTTTTTTTTTCAGACAACCTTTAAAAGTACAAACAAGAGAAAATAGTCACATTTCAAAACAACAACTTTTTTTACTGATTTGAAAAGATGGATTATGCGATCCAAAGTCATATGCCCAGCTAGTATAGTTCGATTATGCAGCATCAAAAATAAAATCATTTTGTAAAATTCCACATTAATGTGCAACAGAAACAGAATTAAACAATGAAATGATTTCATAAATTAAGTTTATTTAAAATTGAACACCAAACCTTTCATTATTAATAGCTAGTATGCCAGAAAATAATAAAGCCTGTGTTTGTGAAACACGAATGCCCCGCGGTGGCATCTTTGTTGGTATAAACACCATTTTCTGTTACGTATGTGAGAGGTCAGGGTCAGAGTAATGTTGGTATCAATGGAAAGATCTTGTCACAAAGAATACACATGTACAATATGAAAGCCCTATCACTTACCATTCAAAAGTTATGCCCAATGTTAAAGTTTTTGAAAAGTAGGTCAAAGGTCAAGGTCAAGGTCACGAGGTCAAAAATTTTGGTATCAATGGAAAGGTATTGTCACAAGGAATACACATGTGAAATATGAAAGCTCTATCACTCTCCTATCAAAAGTTATGCCCAATGTAAAGTTTTTCGGACAAACAGACAGACGGACAGGCCAAAAAGTATATGCCCCCGTATCTTTGATTCCGGAAGCATAAAAAACAAAGACTTTTCGGTTTTGCCTTTATTCATATTAAATTATACAGAAATCTATGAATGAGAGCTTTTGAATAGTATTGAATTCATCTTAATACATGTAACGTACAGTCAAAATCGTGTTAATCCAATTAACACAGACAAGTTGTTAGCGGACAATATTAATTCAAGTGAGTTGTGCAGAAATTGAGCCAATTTATTTTCCAAACAGCAGTGTACGGTGTATCAAACCTCATGACCCAGTGAAGCCACTTGGACAAATTATTTTCGGTAAATATGCTGAAATGCGGTGCTTGGAAATGTATTTTTAGCATATTGAATCAATAGTCGTGATAAATTTAACTTCGAACTTGATCTTGTCTTTTATGCAATCTACAGATAGGTTTGAAAATATGCAAAATTCGGAACATTTTCGATGAGGACGCTGAGTTCCTGTAAAAAAAGTGAAATTTGCGAAAAAAGGACATGCATGACCCCCCCTTTTTTTCTTTACATTTTTATGCGTGCCAAAGATTCGCAATCAAAAAAGACCAATTTTACAGACTTCCGGGCATTTCAAGTCAGTCAAAATTTTTAATGTGCACCTTTTTATTTCCTGTAGTTACCCCTACTAAAGGGGCAAGGAGGTATTGAACCAATCAAATCTGTAACACAAGATATATGGCGACTATGTTTACCATAGATACAGAAATAAGACAGAGAAAATAATCATTAAATAGTTCTTAGGGAAATTGTTCTGAAATATGCATGTATGAAAAAAAGCAATCCAAGGAATGCTTGTGTCGCCTGCGTAGAGGATTTTTTTTTTATTGAAATTAGGTCAAATATCAAGGGCAAGGTCACTAGATTAAAAATTATGGAATGTTTAGAAAGGTCTTTTCATAAGGAATACAAATGTGAAATATCAAAGCCCTATCACTTACCACTCAAAAGATATAGCAAATCATAGATTTGTTGAAAAGTAGGTCAAATATATAGGGCAAGTGCACGAGGTAAAACATAGGTAATCACAGATTACGAAGCTCACCTCGTGACAGCAAAATTAAATTCAAACATATTTCTTAGTACATGTATATTGGCTTTTAAAGGCAAAACCACTCAAGCAGAAAAAGTAGGACAAGGTCATTTTATGAAAGTTTGATCAAAGATACATCCAATATGCAAGTTTGGTACATGTAGCACTTATACTCTGCTCAATATTGGCTTTTAAAAGCGAAATCACTCAAGTGGAAAAAGTAGGTCAGATGCTGCATCCGATGCATGGGTCCATCTCGGCATCCAAAGATGAATCACTTGTGCAAGTTTGGTTACTGTAGCATTAGTACTTTGTCAGATACTGAGCTACCCCAAACTTCTTACCCAAATCACTCAAGCGGAAAATGTAGGTCAGATGCTGCATCCGATGCATGGGTTCACCTCAGCATCCAAAGATGAATCACTTGTGCAAGTTTGGTTGCTGTAGCATCAGTACTTTGTCAGATACTGAGCTACCCCAAACTTCTTAACCAAGTCACTCAAGCGGAAAATGTAGGTCAGATCCTGCATCCGATACATGGGTTCACCTCAGCATCAAAAGATGAATCACTTGTGCCAGTTTGGTTACTGTAGCGTTAGTGCTTTATCAGATACTGAGCTACCCCAAACTTCTTAACCGGACGCGGACGCGGACACGGACGAGGACACGGACGCGGACGCGTGGGGTTATAGCATAAGCTCACTCAACTTCGTCGAGGTGAGCTAAAAATGATGGTATGTGAAGAAAGGTCTTGTCACATGGAATGCACATGTGAAATATCAAAGCCTATCACTCAGCAATAAAAAGAAATAGCCAATCTAAGATTTTTTGAAAAGTAGGTCAAATATCTAGGTCTTGGTCATGAGGTCAAAAGTTATGATATGTGTAGAAAGGCCTTGTCACAAGAAGGAATACACATATGAAATATCAAAGCTCTATCACTTACCAATCAAAAGATATAGCAAATCTTAATTTTTTTTAAAAGTAGGTCAAATATCTAGGTCAAGGTCATGAGGTCAAAATTATGGTATGTGAAAAAAGGGCTTGTCACAAGAAATACACATGTGAAATATCAAAGCCCTATCACTTGCCAATCAATAGATATAGCCAATCTTGGTTTTTTTTTAAAAGTAGGTCAAATATCTAGGTCAAGGTCATAAGGTTAAAAATATAGTATGTGAAAAAAGGGCTTGTCACAAGAAATACACATGTGAAATATCAAAGCCCTATCACTTACCAATCAAAAGATATAGCCAATCTTAGATTTTTTGAAAAGTAGGTCAAATATCTAGATCAAGGTCACAAGGTCAAATATTGTATGTGTAGAAAGGTCTAATCACAAGGAATACACATGTGAAATATCAAAGCCCTATCACTAATCAATCAAGAGATATAGCCAATATTAGATTTTTAGAAAAGTAGGTCAAATATCTAGGTCAAGGTCAAAAGGTCAAAAGTTATGATATGTGTAGAAAGGCCTTGTCACAAGAAGGAATACACATATGAAATATCAAAGCTCTATCACTTACCAATCAAAAGATATAGCAAATCTTAATTTTTTTTAAAGTAGGTCAAATATCTAGGTCAAGGTCATGAGGTCAAAATTATGGTATGTGTAGAAAGGTATTGTCAAAAGGAATACACAATAGAAATATCAAAGCCCTATCATTTGCCAATCAATAGATATAGCCAATCTTGGTTTTTTTAAAAAGTAGGTCAAATACCTAGGTCAAGGTCGCGAGGTCAAAAAATATGGTTTGCGTAGAAAGGTCTTGTCACAAAGATTACACATGTGAAATATCAAAGCCCTATCACTTGCCAATCAAGAGAATTAGCCAATATTAGATTTTTAGAAAAGTAGGTCAAATATCTAGATCAAGGTCACAAGGTCAAATATTATATGTGTAGAAAGGTCTAATCACAAGGAATACACATGTGAAATATCAAAGCCCTATCACTAATCAATCAAGAGATATAGCCAATATTAGATTTTTAGAAAAGTAGGTCAAATATCTAGGTCAAGGTCAAAAGGTCAAAAATTATGATATGTGTATAAAGGTCTTCTCACAAGGAATACACATGTGAAATATCAAAGCCCTATCACTTACTAATCAAAAGTTATGGGGTGTGACACCCAAGTGTGACAGACAGACGGACAGACGGAGGGACGGATGGACGGACAGACGAACAACAGACAAAGTGATCCCTAAGTGTCGTTGTGCTTCGCAGGCGACACAAAAAGTCAACATCTTGAAAATAAATTCAGCGTATATTTGATAGCGTATGTGGCCAAGTTAATTCGAAGTATGAAAATAAGTACACAAAGCCAAACTAGCTATAGCTTGTCTTATTTAAAAAATCATTAAAAATCTAAAAGTTGATATTTTGACAAAATTCTTTCACAGTTTCATTTCTAGCGATAAATATAAAAATAAAAAGAGAAAGAAAAAACTGAAAAAGGGAAAAAAAAATTGTTGGGGTCCCGCCGGGGTTTGAAGCTACTCCCCATGGGTCCATTTGGCATGGAAAACATACATTATACCTATGTACAATCTTAAAAAATATTCCTTAAAAATCCAAAAGTGGATATCTTGACACAATTCTTTCACTTGTAGGGTACCATGCATGAGTACCTCATACCTACAAATTGTCATGACAATCTGAAGGGTGGTTATAGAAAAGAAGCAGAAAATGTATGAAAATCACCCCCCCCTTCCTTCTTACATAAGAAAAAAATTCATAAAAAATCAAAAAAATAAATTTTAAGCATAAAATACATAACAAAGCATTAAGTAAGTTAAATATGATAAATATGTAATAAATGAGTGTGTAAAATCATACACTTATTGAGTTATTTAAAGAAATAGTGCAAAAATGTGCATTTCTGACAAAGTCCGAAAAGACGTCAAAAACGCGTCAAAAATTTGACTTCGAAGTGGAACCAAAAGTAACAACACTTCTTAAGACATCTCTCTAGATCATCCTGATGCTTTCGGTTTGTCGATACATGCTTCGGTTCTGAAGAAGAAGTTTGTCAAATGAGGGTACCCCCCGTGACCTACTTTTGGCTGTGGTGGCGCCACCTGTTGAGAGATCCGGACGAAAAATAACAACACTTGTAGGGGACCATGAGTACTTCATACCTACCAAGTTTCATCAAAATCCCTTCAGCCGTTCTGGAGAAGAAGTTTAAAATGTGAAAAGTTTACGACGACGACGGACGACGACGGACGACGGACGACGACGACGACGGACGACGGACGACGGACGCAACACTATGACAATAGCTCACTTGAGCCTATGGCTCAGGTGAGCTAAAAACGATCTTCTAACATTATTACGAGTTAATTATATTTTTAATATATATATGAAATGATATAAAACACTTAATCCTATACATGCTAAAACATACCTAATATCAATATTGGAGATTGAAAAGCTTTAAGTCTGTCCATTTCCGTCTGTAGATTCTCTGCGGAAAATGTGGACTCTTTTCCATAGGGACTACTTGTGCTGAAATCCAATGCCTTCTTGAACAAATTCACTAGTCTTTCTGGCTCAAAATTCTGTTTCAACAATGGTATCTGCATACTTTCTTTCAACTGTTGTAAGAAAAGAACTGCGTTTTCTTTGAGTTTTGAACCTGTTTCCTATGTAAAGAAATTGTTTTTCTGATATTTTGCGTCCTATCGGCATGAATGCAGACAAGGGGGGAGTTAACAAGTATAGATAACAAAGTTTGGTTTCGAGCAATAACAATTCATCTACAAAATTAACTCTCAATTACAGATACAAATGCAAATTAGTATGTCCAAAATGTACCGAATGATCATTCCTTTTGACGAACACCTGAAGTATTTGCAAAAAATATAGACTTTTCAGATATATAAAATAGCAATAGTACAAGGAATGCTTGTGTCGCCTGCGAACCCTGCAAGCAAAATATATTGGACCCATATCTTATATTGGCAGCCAATAATTGGGTAATCTGGAATTTGTTAAATCGAGCTATAAGGGTCGCATGTGGGCGTACCCATATGGGTAAAATGTGAGCTTCTTTTGGGATACACTTGGGTGCTTTGTGTTAAATGTCCTTTAGGTTTAATAGCATCACTTAAGACCAGATAAATTTGCAACATGGACCAGACATGCACGTTTCGGGTATTTTACCCTAGTCAGTGATCCTCAGTCTTAACAATGTAATAAGGACAAAAATTAAAAATTGTTATGTCCAAAAATGTACCGAAAGACGTAGCATATGGGTGGGATATGATGCTACAGGACCCATGTGTTGTTCATGGGTAACATACGGATGCAGTGTATTGATATGTCCTATGTTGGCAAAACGATATGTATTGTACCAATGGGACTTGTTTCATATATTTAGTTATTTAACTAAATTCACTCCTCATAGGCCTGCTTTGAGCACACCTTTCCGTCGCAACAGAGAAGAGTTCTGGATAAAAAAATTTAACACTGCAGCGCCCTATGGGTGCAACGATAATATATGCAGCTTAGGAAACTTAAAAAAGCCCGGTTGTCAATCGGTAAATGTGACTAGCTTATTCAACAGACAACAAAGGAGACCTCGAAGTAATGGCATTCGTAAATATAATAGGCCTGAGATACATAGTTTCTGCTTCGATAACTTGGTTCCATTTTTTAATTATCCTCTAGGCCTGCATTATATTCGTACCAAATTATACTCAGTTCCTTCACGGAAGTTACTCGAAATCTACGAATATACGAAGGACCTCACATATACCGATACACGTTCCCCAGAATACAGACTACAAGGACTCATCTTGGACATTTCTACTTTTCGTTTATTTCAAGCAGTTAGATCAGATAAATCAGAGGAGAAAACAAACCGTCCTTTCATTAAAGTAAGATTTGCAAACAAAGATATTGATCAATTCAATCTTGGTCAAATTTTGAATCACAAAACTGTCACAGAAAAAATCCCACCATATTTCAAAAGAAAAGAAACTCTTTGTATTTCCTATAGCTACACACCAACAGTTGCATCTAAAATTTACAATTACAAATGACTCTTGCAGTGTATTGATTTAAGTAATCCCTCACTACATCCACTTCCTTGCGAATGTTCTTCATCGGATTTCAACTACTCTCCTTGTGGACACGTTATTACTGGTGACCTTAGTATAGTCAAGAACGACAAGTTGAGAGAATTGTTAAAAAAAGGCCCCAAATACAGTCCTTTACATGGAACCAAAATGTCAAAATTATCATAGACTCTTGTGAAGAATATGCAAGACGTTGGGCAAAGAAAGAGGATGTACGGCTCGACATCCTGGGTCCCTGTAAAGTGCGAAACGAAACAAAAACGAATCAAACATAACAAATCGAAACGAAACGAAAGAAATCGAAACGAAACGAAACAAATCGAAACGAAACGAAACAAATCGAAACGAAACGAAACAGATCGAAACGAAACGAAACAAAACATAAAACTAAAAGAACATGAGAAAAAAAGGAAAAATCGCCTAGAAAGAATATTTGAAGACAAGATCAGCATGTAGTATTGAAGGCAATAATCAAAGAGTTCTACATTTGTAACTAATGCCGACATGATTTCTTGAAAGAGTCAAAGTTGACAATTTAAAAAAGTAAATGTCAAAGGCCATTCATGTATCTAAGGTGAATAAAGTGGAGGGGATAGAAAACCACGCTATGACGTAATGAGATCATGAAACTGGGGGCACATTTCAGGAAAAAATCTTATCCTTTTTCAAACGAAATGTGCCCCCAGACTCCTCCCTGCTAAATAATATTTTTTCCGCCTATGACGAGGTTATCTATCCCGTTCACTTTCCTTTAATCCTTTAAAACGCAATTGTGCTATATACCGTATATATTATGTTTCAATCGTCAACTTTGACCCTTTAAAAACCCCTCCCGCCACAAGAACTAATAGCTGAAGGCAATGATGTATGGAGACATTGACATCCGTGCTAGTTCTCTGCATTTACATCATTTTTTCTCAAGTTCTTTAAGATTTATATTTTGCTTCGTTTCGTTTCGATCTGTTTTATTTCGTTTCGTTTCGATCTGTTTCGTTTCGTTTTGTTTCGTTTCGTTTCGATCTGTTTCGTTTCGATTCGATTTGTTTCGTTTCGTTTCGTTTCGATTTGTTTCGTTTCGTTTTTGTTTCGTTTCGCACTTTACATGGACCCCGACATCCTTTCCGAATGGATAAAATCAATCAGAGGGTTACTTTTATCTACAATTTGGTCCCGATGGTCAAATTCCCGGGTTTTTTTTCCCTGATTGCCCAACATTCTTTTGAGCTTTCAATGCAAAAAATGCTGATCGATAATATTCAACTTGTCGAGGTCATCAAATTCTATATAGTTGGACCAAAAGTAAGAAAGCTAGAGGGCTCTATTAAAATGAAAAATAAAATAGCAAGTGAAAAGTAAAGATATGTAATTGCAATATGATAAAAAAGGAAAAAAAGGGAAAGAAAGAAAAAAAAAACCATAACTTTGATAGAATAAATATAAATTGAAATGAAAAAAGCAGGTTGATACTATGAATTGCAATTCAAACAAAAGTCCTGGTTTCTACGATATTTTCTTGGTCATAACACATATATCTTGAAAAAAATAATATCTCGGAAAATATTTTCCACATTTGCGAAGTTTAATTTTTCATTCAAATATCTTGTTCGTATCAAAGGGAATGTTCTTGTCATGGGCGATACATATATATTCCAGAAAAGATACAAAATTCAAAATCGTTCTGTGCCTTTCTCTCTCTCACATAAATCAATTGATATAAGACATATTACAAAGAAATTTGATCACTTCAAGTATTTCTTTTTTTTATTGATACATGTAACCTTCTGAATAAACATGGAACGGCATACCGATAATCTGAACATTTGTCCTTTGTGCAGAGGTACTAATTCCCTAAACATATATAATCTTTAATTTTGCCACGGACTAATTCGAACCAATCAGAGAGCGTAAATCGCGTCACGTACTCGACGTCTAAATTTCTATAGACCGTCAGTAATTTTGCCATTACCGTATAAATGAATTCGCATGTAAAAGGACGGCACAAAACGCCCATTTTCTGCGACAAAAGACGGAGATTTTGGTCCTCGACAAAATAAAAAAATTATAAGGTTTGTTACAGACCGTCCACGGAGATTTCGGCTTCCATGTGCTTGATTAACCCGATCAATCTCTGTAGACGGTCAGTAACAAACCTAATAAGTAATACTGTTTAGGAAATGGCAGGCTATTGTATAATTTTGCATTTATATACTGGCATGTGTAAATCTAATTAGAAAAAAGAATACGCATTCACTTCCTTTGTATTGACCTAAAATATGAAATAAAATTTTCATGTGACATGAGACAAGTGATATACGATGAAAATCAATAACGAATATATTTAAAGTTAGTACAGAGCGCAGGCGATAACCAACACGAAACTCTGCCAGAAGTGAGATCATAAATCAAAGAAATTGTGTGTAAAGTATAAACTTGGTTATTGTGTGACTTCACGTAGAATTTCGTCAAATTCGTTGCAAAATCCTATATAAATCGACAGATTTTCGCAAGCGAATCAACTTTGGCGCCTTTTTATGACGTCATAGACAAAGTGACGTCTACCTTCGGACTCGCAAGTATTAATGACAGATCTTAATCTATATATACACAAAGCATGAAAACACAACAATTGATTATGAAATTGCCGTAAAACCACGGCCAAATAGGGAGCATATCGCCCCTTATCCTTTATTGTTGTTAGCTATGACAAAACCAACTTTGTAAAAGAAAAGTCCGATTCTGACAATAAGTACACTGAAACAGATATTATTCAGATGTTAAATTTTCTGATCGACAACATTTTTGTGGTGTTTGGAGGAAAGATCTTCCAGCAAATTGTCGGAATTCCAATGGGAACCAATTGTGCCCCACTCCTTGCCGACATTTTTCTTTACTCGTACGAAGCTGAATTCATTCAATCTTTGGTCTCTGAAGGGAAAAGATACTTTGCTTCTGACTTCAACTTCACTAACAGATACATAGACGATGTGTTGTCAATCAATAATCTAAAATTCGCGGATTACCTGAGCAGTATCTATCCTTCGGAGCTTGAAGTCAAAGAAACTACTGAGACAAATAATTCAGCATCCTATTTGGACATAATTGGAAAGACTGCTTGAAATTATCAAGATATTTTATGATGAATATATTATGTAACTATTAACCACTTTATATCTTATATAAAATGTTTTATGTTCGCATACACCCCTTATTAACCCAAATTAAAATTCTACATGGTCTTACGATGCGCATGCATTATTCTGTTTTCATCTAGCGTCTCGACGACAACTATCTGTTTGTAAATTTACCTTATTCACTTCAGCAAATATGTCAAAAGAGCATATGTCTAAATAAGGACTCTTATTTATTTATTTATCAACAAAATAGAAGAAATCAATAATAAATTTCTTTTCTTTGCCCCCATAATCGAAGATTCGGGGGCATATAGTTTTTTGGTCTGCCCGTCTGTATGTCTGTATGTCTGTCTGTTTGTCTGTTAGTCTGTTTGCCTGTTTGTCCGCAAAAACTTTAACCTTGGACATAACATTTGAATAGAAAGTGATAGGGCTTTCATATTTCACATGTGTATTCCTTGTGACAAGACCATGGATACTACATTTTTTACCCTGTGACCTTGACCTTGGAGTTTGACATACTTCTGAAAAACTTTAACCTTGGGCATAACTTTTGAACGGTTAGTGATAGGGATTTCATATTTTACATGTGTATTCCTTGTGACTTTTCCATGGATACCATAAATTTTGACCTTGTGACCTCGACCTTAGAGTTTGACCTTATATCGAAAATTTAAAACATTAGCCATAACGTTTGAATGGTAAGTGATAGGGCTTTCAAATTTCACATATGAATTCCACGTGGCAAGACTTTTCCATGGATACTGATTTTGACCTTGTGACCTTGACCTCAAATGTGAAACTACTTTTCATCTGTTTTACTGACAAAGATGCAAACGGGGGCATTCGTGTTTCACAAACACAGGTTTTATTTTTTCGAAAGCTTAATTGCATGATCTATCAATTCTAAATCCTTTAAAATACTATTAGTCCGTGAGCCAGACCCCCAAATTCGGGGTAATTGGTACCATCCGAGGTGAATAAACGACACCAACATATTCTTATAGATTGATATTTGTAGTATTTGAAAATGTATGATAGCAACGAATAATAGGTAGCTAAGACGGTTTTATTGGGGAAAACCCTTGTTTTTTAGTCGAAAATCAATAAAAATAGGAAAAAAAAAATAAATTTCATACAGTTGATGATTTAAAAAATTTAAAAGTGTGAATATGTAGCATATGGTATTCTTTCAGATGAAATAAGTTTCAATTTCCCATTCCTATTTTTACTGTGTGTTTTTGGGTTAAAAAGTCGAATTTTTGCAAAATTTCAAAGAAATTTGAGAAAATTTTAAGTAATTCCTGCTACTCAGTTCCTCAATATTGCATATAATCATCCAAGGATGATTTAAAAAACATCTTTGAAGTTTCCTCTTTCAAATGACATATATTTTACATTCTCAATTTTTCCGAAATCCTCGAAATTTGAGTTGTTGTATTGAAAACTGTATCTTCAATAAGAAATCTTCGATTTCTGTATATTAATTAAAAGGACCCTATCTAATTATGCAAGCAATGATTGAAAGCTTTTTTCCAATTTAACTTTAAGATTATATATGTTTTACTGATATTTCATTCAAAATTAAAGTGTTTTGGGGAAAAACGCATTTTTCATCCAAACATTGCTGATTTCTGGAGAATATTAATATTGAATCAAAAGAATTTCTTGAAATGATAGCAGGAATGTATTTTCAAATGTGATTATTTAGGTTTATTCATGAACTACAAATTTGAAACATAATTTATATATTTTCTACTTAATATTGGGGCAAAATGTCTGTTTTTGTCTAAAAATAACAGCTTTCTGGGAAAGTTCTATTAATTCATTATCTGAGCTAAAATTATAAATTTAAAGCTTTTATCATTTAGAAAGTAATCATCTTGTCAGATGATTGTGAATCATCTTGTCAGATGATTGTGAAAGCAGCCAACAACACCATTATCATTTGAAAACGTTACTACATATCAACTTTGATTTCGGAACTTTCGTCTACTTATACATATATCAAAAGCAATGAAAGTGCGTCTAACATTTTAGGCAAGCATAACAGTGAACTGTCTTCATTCAATATCTCTATTTCTAAATTGGATCTCCCAACACTATATTACATACCGAAACTGCACAAGTCTCCTTAAAAATTTCGATTTATTGCTATTTCTAGTAACTGCTCCACTACAATTTTGTCTAGAAATCTGACGTCAGCACTTACTGCTATTAAAGAACACATAACTAGATATTGTGAAACGGTTCTAAACAGGAACGATGTTAATTTATTTTGGTCTATTAAGAATTCAGGGGATGTGATTGAAAAAATGAAATCTGGAAATTTCCAAGCCAATACGATTTCTTCATACGACTTCTCTAATATGTACACCACACTTCCTCATGACAAAATTAATGATCGATTATCTTATCTCATTAAATGGTGTTTTGATATAGAGCGAAAAACTTACATTTGTACATCTGAATCGAAGGGTTTCTTTTCCTCGACAGACTACAAATCATACAAATCATGGACATGTAGTGACCTGTGTAATGCCTTGTCCTTCCTCTTGGACAATATTTATGTTAGATTTGGTGAGGATCTATACAAGCAGGTTGTAGGAATTCCTATGGGTACTTACTGTGCGCCTCTTGTTGCAGATTTATTTTTATACACTTATGAAAAAGAATTTATCCAAAATCTTCAAAAGCAAAGAAAATTTGATGAGCTGAAATGTTTCAATAATACTTCTAGGTATCTGGATGATATTCTAACCATTGACAATCCTGCTTTTGAATTATATAAGAATGAAATTTATCCACAAGAATTAACCCTTAACAAGGCAAACCTTTCTAATACAGAAACACCCTTTTTAGACCTAAATATCAAAATTGTAAACGGAAAGATTCATACAAGTGTATATGACAAAAGGGATGATTTTGGATTCAACATAGTAAATTTCCCTTGGCTTGACGGTGATGTTCCAAGATTACCGTCATACGGCATTTACATATCACAGCTCATCCGGTACGCTAGAGCATGTACTGATATTTTGGATTTTCACAGTAGAAATTTACAAATTACCAAAAAACTTTTAGGTCAAGGTTTCCGCTTTCATAAACTAGTTAAGACTTTCTGGAAATTTTACAAAAATTACAGTCAACTTCTTTTAAAATTCGGATCTATACATGCAACAGAGTACATTACTATGGGTATTACACAACCTGTCTTTTATGGTGATATGATAAACAAAATAAAAAGGATCAAAGGTAGGCAGCATAACCATCGAAAATGCGTCAGAATCATCAAACGCCTTTTATACCGTGGATATGATCCTAATGTCACCAGACGGACACTAGGCTTGGTACTTGACCAATTTACAGTCTTGTACAAGCGCATCCTTGAGACTTGCACTCTGACTGACTGTGACGACGGGACTCCATGACGGGCCCTGTCCAAACCTCTTTAGAGAAGACAGGGCCCCGACCACCTGTCCTCTCTGAATGTCAGTCGGACTCCTCGGCTGATTACATACATGAGCTCGCTACAGCCGGCAGAGCACGGACTGTATTACGCATGCCCTCTTTTTATATCCATTTACATATTCATCTGTGTCTCTGGGGCCTCTGCGTTTTGCGGTCTTGTTTGTGTGATGTCATCTTACAGTGAGGAGGTTGTTTTACACCACAATTGTACGTTCTTCGAGACCTCTGGGTAATTGGAGAAGTGAGAGGGTTGTGCTCACGTAATCCAGGATAACTACACCATTTGCTACTTGCGTGACAGATGGCCGTCGAAAGTCGGCACCGGTTGCCCATTGGTCTCGTCGGTTTATGTGTAGTCTTTTGTGTTTGATGTTTACATGTCGTGTGTCTCTTTTCCGTCTCGTGCTGTACTCGTCTTTTGTGTTTTTGCATCGGGTGTTTTGGTGTTTTATTGTTGATGCTGCAACGGGGTCTTGTTGGAGATCTCCTCCCTTCTCTTAAAAGTATGTATTTATTAAAACCAACATTTTTGGATGAAATATGTACATTGTATTTTTTACGCAATTACCACTGATTGTGATAAAATGAGTAATAGCTCTAATTGATATATTCTAGTTTTGATATTACGCTATTTCTTATTATAAATGGATAGGAATGTCATTTCATAACTGAAATTTAATTTATATGTTATTTTGGGGCAAAAACCCTAATTAATAAGCAAAAATGACTTATTTCTGTGAACACTTTTTGACATCTTTATGTTTTATTTTATCAAAGCAGGAGATGTTTCATATAATTTATTGGCATAAAAGTGATCAAGTTTAATGAGTAGAGGAGATTTCTTTGATTATCTTGCTATTTTTGGGGGAAATCTCAATTTTTATTTAAATATCGCTGATTTCTGTAATAATTAATACTATAAAATGTGTCATGATCATTTATATTCGAATGTGTTACTGTGTATACCATAGTTTGTCCTTGTAATTCAAATACATTTCAAATATCCTCTGTTAATTAAATTGGTATTTTGGGGAAAACAATTTTTTTTATATAAACATATAGCCTAAATCAAGAAAATTACTATAGATATAATATTTCAAACTATGACTATTATCTTCTGTATTTCCTATTTAACTGTTTTATTACTATGAAATGTGTCATTATTATTTATACTCGAAAGTGTTCCTGGGTATATCATAGTTTGTCCTTGTAAATCAAATACATTTCAAGTATCCTCTGTTAATTAATTGTTATTTTGGGGCAAACAATATGTTTATTCTTTCTAAACTTATTTATCATTTCTCTTCAATTTTGTGTATATTGTTATATTTGGGGTAAAATACATATTATTAAATATAAGGTCACAAAGAAACCTGTTACATATCTCCTTCGTGCCTTGTGGAACATAAGGGCCTCACAGGTCACAAAGAAAAGCAAGCTTTTATTCCCAAAAATCTAGCAATATATAACCTCGAAATGTGTTTGATTAAGAGCTTGCTTTTCAATCTCTTTTTTTTAGACATTTCAAAATAGAAGAATAAAATGATGAGTAAGTTAAGAAAAAGTAAACAGTTGAATAGGAAATAGAGAAGACAATAGTCATAGTTTGAAATATGAGACGTAATTTTCTTGATTTAGACTATGATTTTATATAAAACATATTTTTTGTCCCAAAATACCAATCAAATTAACGGAGGATACTTGAAATGCACTTGACTTACAAAGACAAACTATTATATACCCAGGAACACTTCTGAATATGGATAATAATGACACATTTCATAGTAATAGAGATTTTCCAGAGGATAGCAATTTTTAAATAAAAATGAAGACCCCCCCCCCAAAAAAAAAAATAAAATAGCAAGATAATTTAAAAAATCTCCTCTAACTACCAAAACTTCACAAGTCTCCTTACAAGTTTCGATACATTGCTAATTCTAGCAACTGCTCAACAACAATTTTGTCTAGAAATCTGACGTCAGCACTCACGGCTATAAAGGAACACGGGGCAAAATACTGTGAAACTGTCATGAACTGGAATGGCGTAAACTTCTTTTTGTCTATTAAAAATTCAGGGGATGTGATTGACAAAATGAAATCAAGAATTTTGAAGCAAATACGATATCTTCATACGACTTTTCTAAAATGTACACCACGCTTCCTCACGACAAAATAAATGCTCGACTGTCCAAACTCATTAAATGGTGTTTTGATCGAGAGGGGAAAACTTATATTTGTACTTCTGAATCGAAGGGTTTCTTTTCCGCCACAGATTACAAATCATACAAATCATGGACATGTGGTGACCTGTGTATTTCCTTGTCCTTCCTTTTGGACAATATTTATGTAAGATTTGGTGAGAAACTCTACAAGCAGGTTGTAGGGATTCCAATGGGTACTAATTAAGCGCCTCTTGTTGCAGATTTATTTTTATGCACATATGAAAAGGAAGTTATCCAAAATCTTCAAAAAACAAAGAAAAAATGATGATGTGAAATGTTTCATTGGTACTTCTAGGTACCTGGATGATATTCTTGCTATCGACAATCCTGTTTTTGAGAAATATAAAAATGTTATTTATCCACAAGAATTGATTTTAAACAAGGCAAACGTTTCAAACACAGAAACACCATTTTTGGACCTAAATATCAAAAAAAAATTTTTTGTTTTAAATTTTTTATTCATGACATGCTGTTTAACATAGCAAATTTCCCCTGGCTTGACGGTGATGTTCCTAGATTACCGTCCTATGGTATCTATATTTCACAGCTCATCCGGTATGCTAGAGCATGTACTGATGTTTTAGATATTCATAGTAGAAATTTACAAATTACCAAGAAACTTTTATGACAAGGTTTTCGCTTTCACAAACTAGTAAAGACTTTCTGGAAATTTTACAAAAATTATTGTCAACTTCTTCTGAAATTCGGACCAATACAGGCAACAGAGTATACTTTGGGTATTTCACAACCTGCATTTTATGGTGACATTATTAACAAGATAAGAAGGATCAAAGATAGACAACATCATTATCGAAAATGCGTCAGAATCATCAAACGCCTTTTATACCGTGGGTATGATCCTAATGTCACCATACGGACACTAGGCTTGGTACTTGACCAATCTACAGTCTTGTACAAGCGCATTCTTAAAACTTGCACTCTGACTGACTGTGACGACGGGACTCCATGACGGGCCCTGTCCAAACCTCTTTAGAGAAGACAGGGCCCCGACCACCTGTCCTCTCTGAATGTCAGTCGGACTCCTCGGGTGATTACATACATGAGCTCGCTACAGCCGGCAGAGCACGGACTGTATTACGCATGCCCTCTTTTTATATCCATTTACATATTCATCTGTGTCTCTGGGGCCTCTGCGTTTTGCGGTCTTGTTTGTGTGATGTCATCTTACAGTGAGGAGGTTGTTTTACACCACAATTGTACGTTCTTCGAGACCTCTGGGTAATTGGAGAAGTGAGAGGGTTGTGCTCACGTAATCAAGGATAACCACACCATTTGCTACTTGCGTAACAGATGGCCGTCCAAAGTCGGCACCGGTTGCCCATTGGTCTCGTCGGTTTATGTGTAGTCTTTTGTGTTTGATGTTTACATGTCGTGTGTCTCTTTTCCGTCTCGTGCTGTACTCGTCTTTTGTGTTTTTGCATCGGGTGTTTTGGTGTTTTATTGTTGATGCTGCAACGGGGTCTTGATATATTCTAGTTTTGATATTACGCTATTTCTTATTATAAATGGATAGGAATGTCATTTGATAACTGCAATTTAATTTAGATCTTATTTTGGGGCAAAAATCCTAATTAATGTGCAATAATAACTTATTTCTGTGAATATTTTTTTAAGTTTATATTTTTATTTGATCAAAGCAGGAGAGGTTTCATATAATTTCATGGCATAAAAGTGATCAAGTTTAATGAAACAAAGGAGGGGATCTTCAACAAAGCTAAAATATATCAGTTTAGGCAGATTAAAAGAGCTAGTACTTATTGTCTTAAAATAGGTGGTTTTTTTTATAAAAATACATATTTTATCCAAAAATGTTGGTTTTAATGAATTATTACATTTAATTCCACAATCATCTGACAAGATGATTACTTTCTAAATGATAAAAGCTTTTAATCTTTAATTTTAGCAAAGATAAGAATTAATATAATTTTCCCAGAAATTTGTTATTTTTAGACAAAAAAACCCCAGGCATTTTGCCCCAAAATTAAGTAGAAAATATACCTTTTATGTTTCAAACATGTCATTCATGAGTGAACCTAAATAATTACAGTTGAGAATATTTTCCTGCTATTTTTTAAAGAATTTCTGTCGATTCAATAAACATTCTCCAATGATCAGCGATTTTTAAATAATAATAAAAAAAACGTTTTTCTACGGTTTTTTTTAAATGAAATGTAAGTAAAACATATATAATTTGAAAGAGTGTGAAAAGTAACATTAGAAAATAACTTTACATCATTGCTTTCATAAGTAATAAGGTTCTATATATTAATACACAGAAATTTGAGATTTTTAATTGAAAATCTTTTTTCTGTTTAAAAAAATCAATTTCGAGGATTTTGCAAATAAAAATAAGAATGTAAAATGTATGTCATTTGAAAGAGGAGACTTTGAATATGTTTTGAAATCATCATATGCAATATTGAGGAACTGAGAAGCAGGAATAAATTCAAATTCCTCGAATTTCTGTGAAATTTTGCCAAAATTCGACCTTTTTAACCTAAAAGACACAATAAAAATAGGAATTGGAACATGCAACTTATTTTATCTGAAAGAGAACAAAAAATACTACATATTTACACTTTTCAATTTTAAAAATCACAATCCATATTTAAGTTATATTTTTTTCCAGAAAAAATCATTATTTGGCGAGTACGCAAGGGCAATAACTCTTGTTTACCCCTTTAGCTACCATCGATCAAATGCTATCATGCATTTTCTGAAACCTCTTTGATATATCTATCATAATATCAACATCAGATTTATTCACCCCAGATGGTACCGACCAACCCCTCTGGCTCACGGACTATATCTCAAAACGGAATTACACAATGATTTTGCAATGAGAACATTTCTATATATAGAAAATGACAACAACATCAAAATACAGTCAAGAAATGCAACTAAGAAAAAATATAAGAAACAGAGAAAAAAATTAAAAGAGTTATCTTTCGTACACCATGTTTTGTTCTAATCAGGACTACTTCTCTGAATAATAAATAGTGTAGGACAAAACTGTGAATTCTACAATAGTAAATGTTGGTTATGACATTTAAAATGATTATTTGACCTTGAACCAAGGTCACGGATATAAGATAAGTACTAGAGGTTATTTTCATCACTATTCACATCTAGATATTTCATCAACATAATTCTGTTATGACCTTTAAATCAAACAAATGACCTTGGGTCAAGATCAAAATGAATGAATTTGATGTTCGGAATATTTGTGTAAAGTTTGAATTCTCAAGGTCAAATAGTCTTTTTTTTATACACAAAAGTTTGTTGTGACCTTGAGAATGAGAATTTTACCTTGGGTAAAGGTCAAGGTGAAAGGGCTTGACTCAAGGATTATATGTATGAAGTTAGAAATCTGAAGGTCAAATAGTCTTTGTTCTATAGGCAAAAGTTTGTTGTGACCTTGAGAATGAGAATTTGAACTTGAATCTAGCTCAACATTAAATGACTACCTATAAGTAATCTATCATACAAGTTTCAAGTCAAAATCTCAAAAACTGTAGAAATTGGCACCTTGCCAATCAGAAGTTTAAATTTCAGCTCGATATAGCGCGAAAACCGTACATATTTTATGGAACATGTAGTACAAAAGTTTGCAAAATTTCCAAAGAACTATATGAAACAATTTTCGTTCGGATCATACGGTTAATTAAGGATTTATAAGAATTTGACCTTTGGTGACCTCTAGCGGGGGCATTTGTGAACTTTTTGACAAGAAAAAAAATATTCCGCTAGATCGTTATATGCTCTTTCACATGGTACTTTTCGTACACTTATCTCAAACATGATGTTGTTTTTCTGAGATTGAGCATGCTGTTACGTCGCAAGAGGCGTGAAAACAACTAAGCAATGTAAGGAATATTGATGCAGAATGTCCCGAGAACCAGTTTTTCCCAGGTAACACAAAACATTTTCGAAACATTTTCAAAAGGTTTCAAAAAAGTTCTGCTGAAACATTTCTGGCAAAATGTTCAAAAAACATTTTAAAAACGTTTTTCGGGAGTAGCGAAGTGTTTTTAAAACGTTTATAAAACATTCAGGAGCGAAAATCGAAATATGTTAAGATTTTTTCAAAACATTTTTAAAACATTGTTGAAACATTTCTATAAAATGTTTTGAGAATGCATTTATGTAACAAAATAGGAAAAATGTTTTCAAGATGTTTTCAGAACATTTCAATATTTATTGAAATGATTATTCAAATTATATTGAAAGCATTTTAAAAACGTTTTAAAGTATATTATTGCAGTTTGGGGTATTAGGCAACTGCAATGGGGAATAAATATACAAATGACAAGCATGCACAAATCGATAAACAGTTAACAAAATTATACACGTCTTTACCGTTCGAATACAGCGCTGAAGAGGCCGGATCTCGTCAGGTCATGTGAGAGCTCTCGTCCGATGTCATCGGGGTCGCGGTCGTCTCTAATGACTGAACTCGCATCCGGTACAAGCTACCACACTCCTCCCCGTCTTATTTTGAGATCTCTCCAACCTGAAAGTGCCGACTTAACTGACAAAGTCAACAAAGTCAACCAAAAGAGAAAATTAGTGACATCGTCCTGCACTGACTAAAACTGTCCAAGGCATAAGTATGGGGTATAGTTGATCTGGCCTGAACTGGCATAACCTGTCCAAGTCAGTGACTGGATCCATTGCTCCGCCATTTAGCGTCCGTAGAGTTTCCTACCATTCTTTAGCATCACAGCCAATAGTTTGGGCACGGGAATGTCCAGCTTCACAGCTACCAGACTGGCAACATCACCAATGAAGTTGGGAGTGTTGATCCCCTTTCCTCCAGGTGGCATATAGGAGGAATCTGTCTCTAGGAGAATCCGCTCCATTGGGATGGATTGAAGTGCATGGATCTGTTCTCTGGCAAATCCCTTGACGTTGGCTTTAAAACCAAAGTAGGCGTTGGGGAAACGTTCCCTCCACTCCTGGACCATCTCACTGTCTCCAGTGAAGCAATGAATGTGAATTTTCTGTGAGGCATCACAGATTCTGCCCATATTCTGCAATGCCCTGGTATGGACATCAGCACCGTTCCTGTCCTCCTTTGGTCCACGAAGGTGCAAGATGACTGGCTGGTCGGGTCTCGCTAGGTGTAAAACCCACCGAAAGGTTTCATCTTGCCTCCTCCAGAACTTGGCCTCAACGGTCCTGTCCAAACCAATTTCGCCTAGGGCAGCCACTACTGGATCCTTAACAAGTTGCTGAAGTTCCAGGTGTCTGCGGTCAGCTGATCAACATGCTTGGGGTGTACGCCCAAAGCTAGCTTCCATTTTCCCCCGAAAACTAAGTTCCTAGGGTACGACTTCGGCTCGCTATGGACAATCACACCCCCTGCAAACTGAACTTCCAACCTCGGTTAGGACCTCGACAGATACAATACTCATTCTTTTGAGTTGTACCTCCCAAACGTTCTACACTTTGGAGATCATGGTTCAGATCAGATTTGAACTTTTCTACCCACGCTGGTAGCTTTCTGTCTGTACAGGGTTTCATGCGATCGTGATTTATTGTTACCAGCTTTTGTCTGAGTTTGATTTCATATACATAATCAGACAGCTTCCTGGTAACAATACCTGGACCTTTCCATGTAGGGCTTAGTTTTGAACATTTACCCTTTACTGCTGCAGTATGAAGAACATAAACTGCATCACCGACTCACTTATGAGAATTCGTCTAACGCTGCCTGTGTAGTTGCCTCAGCTGATTGGTTCGGCAATGGTATGCATTCGACCCATTTAGTAAATTGGTCTACCATCATAAGAATACAAGTGTTGTTATTCTTAGTGCGTGTTAATGGTCCTAAGAAATCTAAATGTACTCGCTCCATAGGCGCTCCAGCATGAAACTGTTGCATTTCAGCTTTTGCCCGGTGGTTTGCCTTCTTATTTCAATTACAAACAGAGCATGACCTGACAAACCGTCGAGCATCCCGTGAAATCGCATACCAACTGAAACGTTGTTTAATACGAGCAAGGGTCCTATCATAGCCTGGGTGACCTGATGTAGGTATATCCTGGCATAATGATAAGATTTCCTGTTTCATTTCTTTAGGAACCATTAAAACTTAAGTGGAACCTTGATGTATGGATTTCTTCCATAGTACGCCATTTGAGTCTATTCACCCAGTAGTTCTTGACTGCTGGACTACTCAGATATAAATCACTTTCTGACGGAGACTCCTGGTTTAACAGCCAGCCAACAATAAACTTGAAGTCTATTTCTACCCGCTGTTTATCTACAATGTCATTCCAGGAATAACTATCAACCCGTGATTTATTCGAATCTGATTGGATCGTTTGAATTTTGTACGAATCTCTGTCTTCCTGACTAGATAGGTTTTCGTTAACCGGGGGTTTGTCATATTTTGCCAAGGGTATTGCATCATCGACTTCTTCTATGAACTTTTTCCAAGTGTTATGAACCTTGGTGCAATATTTACAACCACCACATGGCAATTGGTCTGGTTCAATGTCATACCTATAGTGAGGACAGGAGTCTGGTTCTGATATTCTAGACAATGCATCAGCTTTCACATTTTTTTACCTGGCCGGTGACGGATTGTCATAGAATACTGACTTAACTCCTCCCATCTAGCTAGTTGGCCATTGAGGTTCTTGAAATTCATTAACCATTGTATGCTACTGTGGTCGGTTCTGACTTCAAAATGGCCACCCAGCAGGTAGTGTCTAACATGGCGAGTGAATCTCACAACAGCTAGGAGTTCTTTTCTAGTAGTGCAGTATCTTCTCTGCTCAGGAGTTAAATTGAAACTGCAATAACCAATACATCTTTCTTCGTTATCTTGTATTTGAATGAGCTCAGCTCCAATAGCGAAGTCAGATGAATCGGCATCCAAAATGAATTTTCCTTCTTTGGTAGGTAGTGTCAAAACTGGTGCACTGATAAGAGCCTGTTTCAATTGCTCGAAGGACACTTGGTGCCTTTCGTTCCAAATAAATGGATTCTTACCAGTCAATTCATATAATGGTGCTGATATTTTGGCAAAATCTTTGATGAAATTTCTGTGGTAGTTGGCAAAACCACAAAATCTCTCCACATCTTTAATTGATGTAGGAGTGGGCCATTTCTCCATAGTTTCTATGAAATGATGACTCACTCTCACACCATCTCTTCCCACAGTCTTGCCAAGGTACTCGACTTCCATTTTGAATAAGTCGCATTTTCTGGCCTTGAGTTTGATACCGTAGTCTCGGAAACGCTGAAATAAGTCACTAAGATTGCTTACATGACTTTCAAAGCTTTCTCCAAGCACTAATACATCATCTAGGAAAGCCCGCACAACGGACCAGTGAAGTCCTTTAAGCCCAGATTCATTACTCGGCTAAAGGTAGCAAAACAGACAGGTGTTCGTCTTAATCGTTGCTTGATTGGAGGGAAATCACCTGTGTTAATTGTGTGTTCAATGGCTGTAAAGTTACCTATGTCATATTCATGTGATGAAAACACATCAGAATAGTCTACAAGTAATTGCTTTAGAGCCATGTTTTCGTCAGAATTAAGCTGTTGAGATGACCTTTCAAATAAATCTTGAAAATAGTCAAGTACATCATCTGACTTTTCTGATTGACTTACTTGACTGACTTGTTTGTTTTCATTTTCATCCCTATGTGGCATAACTTCTTGAATCTCAGTAGCTATACCTACTTCTTGATTTCTTTTTAATACTACATGATGGTTATTGTAGTTAACGAATGCTAAAGTTGGATTTGCATTTTCATTTACAACAACACAGGGAGAAAGTAAATCATATACATTTGGCTCTTCGATACTCAAGGGCATTGGTTGATCAATAACTCAAGACAGTCGAAGAACAGACCACGCCGGAACTACAGTCCTTTGACGAACTATAACCCTAGCTACCTTGACCTTATCTTCAACCATCTGTCTTGTCATAAATCTGATTGAGTGACCTTGAATATCGAGAGAATTGCTTGTCAAATTAACATTAGCATTTTGTTTTGTCAAGAAGTCCAACCCTAGCAGCATGTCATCCTCTATTGGGGCAACAGTCACTGCTACATCGAACTTCAAATCATTGTCAAATTTGATCTCAACTGGACCTAGATTATAACCATTCATTTTCATATCTCGGCCTGCCGCGAACAAAGTAAATTCTTTAACAATAGAGGGTTTGATTTCAAAAGAACTATAAAGTTTATCTGATATCAAAGTGACCTCTGATGCAGTGTCAATAATTGCATTTACACATTTACCATGTACACACACAGGCACTCTGATCATTGAACTTGATTTTAACTGTAAGATATGAAATGGTCCACTGTCATTCGAACTTAAGCCAGTGGACTCATGGATCGAAGTTAGGCCTACTCCTTCGATCCCTTGTCGTTTAAAGGACTAGCAAATGTTACATGGCCTGGTTTATTACCCTTATTCAACTTGGGACAGTTGCTTTTGAAATATCCTTGATCTTGACAATGAAAGCAAACATCTGATGGTGATGGGGATCGAACTCTAATAGCAGGGATAGGTGACCTTGATCTTAACCTTTGATTGTTTGTATTGCCCTCTCTTAGTCGTTTGTCAATATTAATAAGTTGGTTCAACATACTACCAAATTTGTCCTCAAGTTTAGACATTCGTTGTCCTAACTGGTTATCATCTGATTTCTGAGAAGGTTTTTTGTGTACTTGACAAACCATCCCCGACTGACTAGAGTCAGAGACTGCCTCATCATTCTCACATCTCACCTCTCGTGTATCACGCTTGGGTCGATCATAGATCGCAGTATGGTTATCGTTGTACCGTTTTATACGATCTATGACAGACTCAATCGACAGGAGATTAAGATTTGCCACATACTGCCCGGCTTCCCTATCCAGACATCCGTGACAGATCCTTTTGATCGCCTGTTTGTACATTAACTCGTCAGGGAGATCTTCATATGCTTTAGCAGCGAGTTGAAGTAATCGATCTCCCAAGACTCCTATCGTTTCATCTGGTAATTGTTTTAATGTGGCAAGTTTGACCTGAGCAGTTTCAGGAATTTCCATCACACCAAACCTTTTTGTCCATTTTGACAAGTATTTGCTAATATTCAATGCCTTCATCTCTTTTAAGTTTGTGGCATTGTAATCACCTGCCTTACCTTCAAGACAGAAAGTAGAGTATCCTTTCTCTCCTCTACCGTCCATTGTTTGAGTTGCGCAAATTTTTTAAACTTTGATTTAAATGGTAACCAGTTACCAGTTCCATCATAGCGCAAAGTTTTCGGCAGAGAATCAAAGCGGTTTCTACCTTGGTCGTGTCTTTGACGATCTTGTTGATTTACATTTTGCTGAGCAAAATACGGGTATGGATAGGGGGGTTGGGGTGGTTGGGGTGGTAAAGGTGGTAAGGGTGGCAAGGATGGCGGGGGTATTTGAAAATTAAATGGCATTGGGGGTGGTGGAGGTGGTTGTGGCAAATTAGCATTACCCTGGGGCTGGTTAGCATAACCCTGTTGTAGGTAAGCATTACCTTGAGGTTGATTAATATTACCCTGTGGTGGATAAACATTACCCTGGAATTGATTAAGGTTACCTTGATACTGTTGGGGTTGATTAAGGTTTACCCTATTAATATTACCTTGTGGTAACTGAGGTTGGTTAGGTTGACCTTGAAGTTGATTGGGTATGTTTTAATTAACCACGACTGGTTGGGGTAATTGCAAGTTCACTTGTGCAGGTTGGGGTCTAGCAGGTAAGTTTTGATTCCCTTGGGTTGGATAAGGTTTTTTCTGGTTTCCCTGGGGTTTGTTTGGCACAATAGGGATACCTTGATTTGGGTTAGGATCAGTAGGGTTACCCTGTGTTTGATTTGGTATACTTGGGTTACCCTGGGTTGGATTTGGATCGTTTAGGTTCCCTGGTGGTACATTTGGAATGTTAAGGTTGCCCTGAGGTATATTTTGCAGGTTTACATTACCTTGAGATACGTTAGGTAAGTTGAGGTTACCTTGGGGTGCATTGGTTACATTAGGGTTACCTTGGGGTAGATTTGGGACATTAGGGTTACCTTGGGAAACCATAGTTTGATTTGCGTGATTTGCATTGATGTTCGGTGACAACACTTGTTGCACTACTTGTTGTTGTGGCATTTGAGCAAAACCATAGTTAAAAGTACAAGTATTTAAGTAAGGTTATACCTGACCTTGACCTTGTCCCATGTACCATGAATGTGGAGTCATGCCCATTGGTTGTAAACCAAATACGGACCCCCAGGCACATACGGATTACCAAAATATGGCAGACCATATGCCCCGACAGGCACATCTGACATTATAGACTGGTACATTTGACTAGTCGGAGGTACTGGAAAACCAGGTGGTGGTATTTGAACCGATTGACCAGGTTGAAAGCTTGGCGTCATTACAGGATGTATACTTGTATTGCTATTACCTTGCAGCCCGCCAATTTGTCCCATTTGAGAACCAACAGACTGTGACGTAATAGACTGGTTTATAGTAGTGTACAACATCCCATCGCTCTGTACTGAACTAGTACCAGAAGACTGTGGTACACTACCAACCATTTGAATAAGTTGATTAGCCATAGATTGTACTGGCTGATTTTGTATTTGAGCATTATTTGCCACAGATTGTACAAGCTGATTTTGTACGTTTGGTGCCTGATTTTGCAC
This sequence comes from Pinctada fucata, assembly GCA_028142955.1. Taxonomy (NCBI): domain Eukaryota; kingdom Metazoa; phylum Mollusca; class Bivalvia; order Pterioida; family Pteriidae; genus Pinctada; species Pinctada fucata. The sequence continues at coordinate 91,825,139 of AP027103.1, forward strand.
TTACATAGGCTGATTTGGTGTGAGCACGTTAGTGTTCGATGGTGAAACAGAATGTCCGACACCTCACAGATCATGTGACCCACCATGCATGGTACCGTACAAAACTGTGTTACCATCACTTTGTATTTTAGGCTTGACATCTGGTGTGGAAGCTTGTGTCTGATTTGATAAGAAGGAAGCATCAAAACTCAACACATTATTCCCAACAGGTGTATGTACTAACTGACTGGGGTCAGAAAGAACAAAAGATGTAAACGTAGTATCTGTTCCTGCAGTATTACCATTCCTTCCCCCATTATTTGAAAACATAGCATCAGCCTGTTGATTTTGTCTTGCCACTCTAGTATTTACATTATTTATCAAGTTTTGTGTAGCAGCGTTGTTAGCAATAGCTGCTTGTCTGTCTGCATCTAGTCTATTTTGTAGTGTATCGTCATCCTGACTTTGATTTTGCACATTTTGACTAAGTTGCGAATAGTCAAAATCAGGATTAGGAGCAAAGTCTATGAATTGTAACATATCTTGCGTGACTTCGATATGTCTTATATCAGACAGTGTATCTTGAGTAATGTTTCCTACTTTTACTCTATGCTGCATGATGTTTTCAGCAATAGCTTGACCTATTCCTGAAACTTTCACCAAGTCCGTTGCGGACGCAAAATTAATTTGAACTTTTGATGACATGATGAAAATTGAAAGTTCAAATTAAAATAAATGTTGTTAATAACAATAAATGAAATGAATAAATAAATTTATTTCAGTTGACAAAGTTCAATAAATTCTCAAACACGTGTCAACCCAAAGCACGACCGGCATGAATTTCACGTCACCCGTGCAAACAAATCAACAACCCAGTCGAGAATTTATACAAAATAAAGTTGCAAAAATAATGTCAGTTCCTCAGATAGATCTATCAAATATCAATAAACCCACCTCTCAAAGGAAATGACGAATAAATATGTCTAAGTTATCACAAACTTGCAGAAATAATTACCGACGAACGAAGTCAACAATGGCCGCCAACATGAAAATTTGCAAAGTTCATGACAAGAAAAATACAATGAAAATACAATGAAACAAATGAATTTATTTTAGTCGCAGCGCCAGTATTGCAGTTTGGGGTATTAGGCAACTGCAATGGGGAATAAATATACTAATGACAAGCATGCACAAATCGATAAACAGTTAACAAAATTATACACGTCTTTAGCGTTCGCATACAGCGCTGAAGAGGCCGGATCTTGTCAGGTCATGTGAGAGCTCTCGTCCGAGGTCATCGGGGTCGCGGTCGTATCTAATGACTGAACTCGCATCCGGTACAAGCTACCACAATATTTTAAATTTTATATGTTTTATTACTTTGGGTACATGTTGCATTATGAGTAATGAAACTGTTGAAACATTGTAGAAATGTTTTTGAAACATTTATTTCTCAAATCTTGTCAAAACATTGTTAAAATGTTTACTAAACATTGATTTAAAGTATCATCAAAACATTGTTTAAATGTTTTTAAGATGTTGCATAATTATAGAACATTGTCGAAAATTATGTTTTGAAACATATTTTTCAAATGATTTTGAAACATTTTACATTGTTTTCATTTTAGATATTGATAAAAAGTTTGTAAATCATTACTTAAATGATTTCTTACAAATAGCGAAAAAAGGCTTATTTTTAAAGGTTTCTAAAAATGCTTTTATGATGTAAAATTGTAAGATACTGTTAAAATGTTGCTATCATGTTTTGAAAACATTTCCGAGGGTCATTATTTAAAATATTTTTTTTTCACAGAAAGAAAACACAATATTCATTATGGTGATTTCATAAATCGGTATTCATTAAAAGAGTCTTATTCAATACTTCTGAGTATATATTATCAAATAATATTGTACAGAATTTTATAGTAGCTGTAAGGAATGTTGCATAACGCTTCTAGAGAGGTGGTTTCAGCGTGCAAAGATTGAGATAAGAGAGTGAATTGTTGATATAGGAAATAGGTCAGCATCACACACAGCAGGATACTGGCCAGTTAACCATGGTAACATGGATTTGAATGCGAAGACAAGGAGTGGGTCACTTATGATTTCCTACATTTACTGTTTATTCCTAAAGTCATGGATTATATGTGTATTGGAAAAATCTGCTTTATAGTAATTGTGATATACTCATCATAGTATTTATCATCATAATCATCGGAGTTCGGGACAATGGTAAGTACACATACTTATATTTCAGGAATAAATTAAAAGTTCTGTGTACTGTAAATGTGTATGTGAATAAATTCATATACATAGTAAAAAGCATTTGTAATTGTTTAATACGTATCATTCCGTATAAAGTTATGTATTTTCGATTATCAAAGTACATGTTTATCATTTATAATGATATAAAATTTATAACATACATTGTGACATATATTACATTTTTATGGCAGCGCATACTGATGGACGAAGACTTTTACATGAGAGTGGAATTATATATGTCCATGTACATGCAGCTTAAATTATGTAAGTGTTTATCAAAATGTAATATTCGACATACTCTGCATTGTATTTTTTTTTTATTTGGCATTTTAATTCTTCACAGTAATGCACAATTACAATGATAATACTATCGTTTAAAATCACACACAATCATGATAACCTTTGAGGCAGAAATTATAAGGAACGTACTCTAATTTTCATGTTTCATTTGATTTTTAGAAGAAGAATGCGAGGAAAGTAGAATATTAAGCAGTATCTGAAGAAACAACTCAGACAGCTAGAGATTCAGTCAGACAGTGAAGATTGAATATTTATTAAAACAAGAAGATTAAACTTTAAATGAAGACTGGCATGAAATGAAGATAGACATTTAAAAATTCTATGCGATTTATTACGATTTATCATGTTTGTGATTTCATCAAGGCATTAAAGATATTGATATATTGTATTCAAAAGGTTTCATTTTTAAAATATCTATGTTAAATGTAAAAGATATTTAGACATTCTTAACCTCAGGAATTAGAATAACAATAATATCATCGAAAAGGAATTTATCTTTGTACTGTCATATACATGTATTTTATATTTGTAAGATTTAACGTATTGTTATGAATTAAAAAATGTTTTGAAATGTTTTATAGAAATGTTTTGTAGAACGTTGAAAAATATTTCATTGAAATGTTTAACAAAATGTTCTGAAAACGTTTTTATAACCATACATCGTAACATTAACGAAACATTTTTTGAAATGCTGTTGAAATATTTCTAAAACATTTCATTGAAACATTCTGGAAAAACATTTTTAGAATGTTTCATTGAAATGTTTCATGAAACGTTTGGAAAACGCTTTTAAAACTATACATCGAAATATTTTTGAAACAATTTTTTCGAAATGTTTTCGAAACGAAATTAAAATGTTTTTGAAATGTTTTAAAAATATTTTTGTGCTACTTGGGAATTACAGCCTCTAACAGTATTACAGTATTACAGTATAGCATATTTTGTCCTAAGATGTCAAACGTCTTGAAATTCAATAGAGCTAAACGGCTTTCAGTTAAGCTTCTCAGTCAAGGATACATTTGCTATCGAATAACATCGTAACTGAGTAAGTGTATGGTAATTATAGGTAAATGGTAGCACACTATGACGTCCCCTCGACCAGAGTCATCAATGATATTCTGAAGTAGACCTCTCATGCCATGACATACCAATTTATACGTTTTTCTTCCTTCAGAGAGTTACCGATTGTGACCATTCTACCAAATTGTTGGTTTTACCCATTGTGACCTTCTCTACCGAATTCAAGTGGTGGGTATTGCATGCAAGCAGGAGATGCTCACTCTTCCTTGGCAAATGATCTCACTCTTTCGCAGCGAGTTCACTTCTCTTCATATGGTAGATTTTATTATTTCTGTTCATTTGCCTTAGTTCTGGTTTTATCCTGGCTTTGTTTACCTGGTTAGATGATTTTTCGATTAAGAATTTGAAGACGTTTATCATTTGAACTACTTGGTGAGTGTCACTGCTGGTGGACCAGGAGTCCCCAAGGGCACATGTAGCCAAGTTCGATCAACTTCGGTCGATCGTCTGTCTCTTCAACGCATTCAAAATTTTCTGGTACTAAAATTCTTAAAATTTCTAAAACGTGGGTCCTGTACATGTAGCATCATATCTCACCTATCCTGCTTCATTTTTCAGATTAAACATATTTATTGCAATCAAATATAACATTGTATCGGATAAGGCACAAGTTGTCACCCTCTTTGGTCTTATTGCAATGTTTAGATTGAGGATTACTGACAAGGGTTGAGTATCCGAAACGTGCATGTCTGGTCCGTGCTGCAAGTTTATCCGTTTATAAATGATGCTATACAATTTGAAGACGTTTAACATTTGTACTTCTTGATAGGGATATGGATTTTCCATAATTGTCATCCCTAATTATTGAAAAAATCATTAAAAATTTATATTGTATATGGCGATAGGAAAATTCACTTTCAAATTGGCTGTATTTAAATTGTTTGACATTCAGTGCTATTGACGAGGATTCAATAACCGAAACACATGTCTAGTACAATAAAATTGGTACTATGAACATTTATTTTAATATTGACAATTGACTGAAATAAATTAAGCAAACATTGCAATGTGACACTAACTACATTAATGATCATGAAGTGTGCCAACGCTAAAGGGCCAAAACAAAGCTTCTTTCGGGCTACAGAGCTGGAAAGAAGAATGAATACACTTAAGAACCATCATGTCACGGGGAACGATTTTAACTGTTCCACACTGCAGCAAGAATAAGTGTTTATATTGATAATAAGGAAGTGTTCCAACTCTATTCCTTCTTGAAGAAAATTTCAAACCAATTTTCATGCACCAGACATGTGATTCGAATATTAAATTCTCATTATTGTTGCTTTCATCCAAAGAACTTTTCATAAGCCGCCTTTATTCATTTCACTAGCGCTCTCTGATTTTAGTTTTAGAATTAAAATTGATGCATGTACTTTACAGAGAGTGTGTGGCTCAAAATGTCCTGTGGGTCGATTCAGTAGCATATCCAAATAAAGTCTATGTTAAACATCTTCAAATTGAATAGCATCGTTTAAGAACAGATAAATTGGCAGAATGGACCAGACATACACGTTTCGGATACTTAACCCTCGTCAGTGATCCTCAGCTCTAAACAATGAAATATGCCAAAAAATTATTTTAGTAACTATGTCGAAAAAGCGTACCTAAAGACGAAGCAGGATGGGTGGGATAAGATGCTGCAGGACCCACTTTTTAGAAATTTCAAGAAATTTTGATAACAGAAATTTTAGAATGCGTAGAACGATCAATCGAAATTGATGAAACTTGGCTACATGTGCCCTCGGGGACTCCTGGTCCACCAGCAGTGACACTCACCAAGTGGTATAAATGTTAAACGTCTTCATATTGAATAACATCGTTTAAGAACAGATAAATTGGCAGCATGGACCAGACATGCATGTTTCGGGTACTTAACCCTCGTCAGTGATCCTCAGATCTAAACAATGTAATATGCCAAGAAGTATTTTAGTAACTTTGTCGAAAAAGCGTACCTAAAGACATAGCATGATGGGTGGGATAAGATGCTGCAGGACCCACGTTTTAGAAATTTCAAGAAATTTTGATAACAGAAATTTTAGAATGCGTTGAAGAAACGATCTACCGAAATTGATGAAACTTGGCTACATGTGCCCTCGGGGACTCCTGGTCCACCAGCAGTGACACTCACCAAGTGGTATAAATGTTAAATGTCTTGAAATTGAATAACATCATTAAAGAACAGATAAATTGGCAGCATGGACCAGACATGCTCGTTTCTGGTACTTAACCCTCGTGAGTGATCCTCAATTCTAAACAATGTAATATGCCAAAAAAGTATGAAAGTATGTTCAAAGTAGTATTGGAGAGATGGTGCTTAGATGTTAACCTCCTTTAATTTCGATGATAATTTAGATGAAGTGGCAAGTTTCCGAAATAGACAAAAATAAATGTAATGTCAAATTAATATAGGGCTCTTGCCCTAACCCTGCACCAGACACGTGTTTCGGATATTAAATTATCATCAGTAAATGCTTCCAGCCAAAGCGCTTTTTATAAGCAGCCTAATTTCATTTCACTAGCGCCCTCTGGTTTTATTTTGTTTGGAGATACATTGATGCAAGTTAATATAAATGATGACAAAGCTCTAGAACCGAAGCGAAGTCATTTTCGATATTCTAAGTTGGCGTATGTTTAGAGGATATTATTTGCATATCATCTTCTCATGTGTTATATGAGCCGTGTCAGTAAACTAATTGATAAATAAATAAGAAAAACAAATAAATAAATAAACAGATCTTTGTCTGTTTAAATATCATGCAGAAAATCATTTATTCAGATTCAGGAAAGCCGTCCCAAGATACTTAATGTTCTCTTGAGTTACATTTTGTATTTGATCCTGACAATAGCCACAACGGTACTACATGTATTTTATATATTGTTTTTATTTTCGTGCTTGAACATTGACGGCGGGTGCGGCTAGTCAACAGGGGATGCTAACTCCTTCCGGGCACCTGGTCCCACCTCTAGGTTGCTAGGGGTCCGTCGATGCTCAATTTGGTGCTCTATTGTGAGTGCTGTTGAGATTATTGTCAGGATTTTCTTTAACTCATTAGTTACAGGTGCAGGCTAGTACTTGAAATCAATTGAAATAAATAAACATCAAAGAAGAACAGCACATCGTAGCGAAATACACAGCGATCATCAACAAATGAAACGAACAGCACTTTGTCGCGAAATAGACATCATGCAGAGTACTGAAATGAAAAAATGATAATCCTCGGTCTTTGCACTTATGTGTAGTAAAACTTGGCAGATCTTTTCTGCGATTATAACAATGTTTTCATGAATCATAACGTAATTCTGTATAGTTAAGCACTGCCGAACACTCGCGTGTGGCTCGTTAGATATCGGCCATGTACACGAATAGTCACGGAATAAATCAGTTTCGCATCTCATTGCATGAACGAGCAACGTAGTAATTAGACGGAACATGGATATATTTTATTTCTTTTAAATAATTCTTACTCTTCAACTCTGTAAAAGCCGATTCTACTCCATAGCTACAATGAAAGGGATTCATCTAGAAATAATTTTCGTATAAATGCTTACTAAAATTGGCGACGCACATAAGGCAGGGATCTTGGTTGAATGTTTTTGAAAGGGTAAGTATGCATGTTTTCTTCCTTATTTTCGATCATTTTGCCGCCCTTTTTTCGAACATATGTGTTACTATTAAAGCATGCTCAGAGCAAGCGTACCCAAAGTGCCCGCTTCATTGCTTCGCTTCTCCATAAAAGAAGGCTTACCTCTTCAAACGTTTTTTTATTCTTTGATAACTTCATCTTCAGCTGCATACGAGTTGCATTTAGGTTTTGAAGATATTGCTTATCAATACCAAGACTCTGTGCTTTATCGATGGCCTCAGCCATTGGAAGTCCATCAATTTCATCATCCTGGTTAAAGAAAAGGCGTCGTTATTGAGAAATACAGTGTATGATATATTTTTAATTTACTTCTGAAATTAATTTATAAACTATAAAACTTCAGAAATTATATTGCTTTTACACTTTTTGAATCGACTAAATCTCACAAATCTTGCAGTTTTAAGTCGCGATTTACTTGTGGGTTTCATTTAGAACTGAACTTAAAGCTCAAAGTTAAGCGCATTCGTTATGAGGGCAATTACACTTGAACGAACGGAACAATAGTGGGAGACTGACTTTGTCACTAAAAACTTGACGTTAGGATGAAAATAACGTTCATTTCAAGAAATGGTTTTGTTGCCTGTTGTGTCATCTTGAATCTTTTAATACCCTTAATTAATGCATTATTCTCAATTTTCAGTGATAATATTTCGACACAAATGAGAAAATGTAGCTGGAAATTCCCTTCCCAAAATTTAATTGTTAGATAAGAATCCAGCCTGAGAGACTGCATATATTGAGTTGTTCTGAAACAAAAAAACTCATTTTCCACTTCAGTGACTTGATTAAGTTTTGAGTAGCTGAGTATGACTTGGGTTGGAAGTTTGGGGTAGCTCAGTACCTGACAAAGTGATTCATCTTGGAATGCTGAGTTGAATCCATGCATCAGATACAACATCTGACCTACTTTTTTAACTGGAGTAATTTTGCTTTTTTAAAAAGACAATATTGAGCAAAGTACATGTGCTACATGTACCAAACTTGCATAGTGGATGTATCTTTGATCAAACTTTCATGAAATAACCTTGACCTACTTTTTCCGCTTGTGCTTTTAACAGCCAATATTGAGCAAAGTATTAGTACTACATGTACCAAAGAAAGGAGGGGATCTCCAACAAGACTCGGTTGAAGCACCAACAGCAACACACCAAACACCCCAAGTGAAATCACTGAGAAGACACATACAGCAATTAAGAGACAAGGAACAGCAAACGAGACATCAAATATCGAAAACAAAAGACCAAACATAAACAAACGAATCCCTTGGTCAATTGGTGCCGCATTAGGACGGCCATCCGCCACGTAAGTATCAGATGGTGTGGTTATCCTGGATTACATCCGCGCAACCCATCAACTTTTCTGGTTACCTAAAGATTTCGAAATACGCACACATGTTGTGAAAAAAAACCTCCTCACTGTAAGGTGACTACACAAACCAGTCAGAACAACTCAGGAGCCCAAGCAATACAGATGAATATGTAAATATATATATAAAAAGGATGGGGCGTCCGAATTGCAGTCCGTGCCCTGCTGGCTGTAGCGAGCTTATGCAAGTTATCTCCCGAGTTCTCCGACCGACATTAAGAGAGAACGGGTTTTCGGGGACCTGTCTTTTCTAAAGAGATAGAGACAGGGCCCGTCATGGAGTCCCGTCGTCACAGTCGCTCAGAATGCAAGTCTTAAGAATGCGCTGGTACAATGCCGTAGATTGATCCAGTACAAGCAAACTGTCCGTCTTGTTACAGCAGGATCATACCCTCTGTATGAAAGGCGCTTGATGGTTCTTACACAAATTCGAGGATAATTTGTCTACCTTTGATCCTTCTTATTATGTTACTTATGTCACCCTAAAATTCAGGTTGTGAAATACCTAAAGTAATATACTCTGTTGCAAATATGGATCCGAGTTGACTACATTTTTTTGCAAAAGGAGAAGGTACAGACCCCATATCGGCCCTGTTGTTTCCTGAGAAATTCAAATCGTGAAAATTGATCAACTGTGTTTATTTTATTTATCTACAAGATCAGTTACATATATACATAAAAAGCGCTTTTCATCTTGATGCAACCCTATGAAATTATAGCTCATTAAACTAAGGAAGGATTAACAAAGCCGGATTTTTCTCTAGAAATTCACACATATTTTCGAGAATTTCATATAGAGCAAGAAGGTCTGCTAAAAATAAAAGTAGAAAAATGAATCAATAACCTCCATATCTGTCGATTAATGGTGAAAAATTAGTAGCAGACGCTCTTGCTCTAGTTGAAAATTAATTATTTGCCTTGCATAGAATGTATATGGAAAATGCATGGACCACGACGGCACGGCGTTATGACGTCATTATAATGACGTCATTTGATTGACACTGCAGGTGCATGCACTGGCGTGACATATTTAAATCAGGAATCGGTTTTCTCTTCAAATATTCGGTTTGATTTATAAACGTTTGTAGTGAAAACAAACAAACAAAAAATAACGGCTGAACATTGATATATTTTACTAACATAGTGGGGTTTGTCGCATGTCGCATAAAATCTCCGCCGGTAAAATAACTTAAATTTTAGGAGTAAACTAGTAAAAAAAACCGAGCAAGTTAACCAGAATTTAGATTCGTTGATTCAAGGATCACGAGTTCACTATATCTGATAGGGATGTAAGAAAATTCTATCGGCATGAACAACCCGACAAATCTCTGTAGACGGTCAAGATCATGGGCGGATCCTGGATTTTATTTCAGGATTGGTCCGTAAGTCCGAAATTTTCTGAATAGGAAAAAAAGGGGGGGGGGGTTACACACCAGTCCTTGACTAATGACTGTCAGTTCTTTTTTCATTACATGTAAAAATAAAACAGATGACTGGCGGGCTAAATAGCAAGCAAAAAGCTTAAATTCTTGAAATTTCACATCATAGTACTAAAACCTTGAATTTTCACATCATTGTACTTGATTTAATGATATGTAAATACAAAAAATGGCGAGCGATAGCGAGACGTTGAATTGTTTTTTTTTTCAGAATAAGTCCTCTTTCCGTGTCTTTTTCAGTTTCATTACTGTTTATTGACCAAAGTGAAATGTATATATATAAGCTTTTGGGGGAAAGCGCAGCATCTTTTGAAAAAAAAAAAAAAACGTTTTGTTCCGTACTATTTGATCTAAAAAGGTTCCGAATCCCTCTCTCCCCACCTCACCACCACCAACATCACCAACGTTTTCCGCTTATTAATTACAAACTGTTCATTTAGTGAACCATGTGCATTTTTGGGTGTTTAGGTGAAAGAAAAACAAAACCAAAGCAAACCAAATACACACTGTTTTGGATAAGTACATCACCCTGATATACATTAGTTTTTATGTATATAAAATTATTAAATCAGTAAATGGAATTGAACAGTATAGCCATAAGAAAAATAAAGTCTGCGTCTGTCTTTAGGTAGCTTTCTCGCAATCTTGTGACTTCTCGTAAGTACATCAATAAATCGAAATTTACTCACAGGGGCTACAGTACACAGAGTACAAAATAAATCCCCCCCCCCCACTTATAATACATAAACAAAAAATGTTTATGTATTGTAATTGGGGTCGTATTTATATTGTACTCCCTATGTACTGTACCCCCTGTTATTCATGGTGATTTTATCGAATTCTTTCAGTGGCGCCATCTATCATAGTTTCTTGCAACGGCTGTGATAACTGTATACGCAAGATTTATTCTATTCATTTGTTTCATTTTATGTTTTATTCGTATATTCCTAATTCATTAATTGCAGCTTGATATATAAATATACATGTATTAAACAAACTAAGGTTCATTCTAAATTAATGCTTATTGACGTATTTAGATGGGCGTTTTGGGCGCCACCACCAAAAAAAAAAAATAAAATAAAATAAAATAAAATCGGTAAGTAAGGTACATTCGCATTAGGTGCATGGGCTTATACTTGAGTTTTGATGTCGAACGTTCGGAAAATTATTTTCTCGCTCCCGGCCGCTCGCCACGTAACTGTTTGTTGTTTGCATATCAAATTGCTCTAAAAGCAACTCCGGCTTTTTCTTATAATTATACTAAGTAAGTCAACATACCCTTACAGCAAGGGCTGTGTACCCCCCTCGCCCCTAAAAATCGCTGGCTTGCTTTGCTCAGCAGATAATTCTCGATCATAAAATATAGCTTTTCATAACAATCAAATAACCATGATACAGATTTCAAATGGCTATTTCAATACTGCCTTCATCAAGCAAAACGGTCAATCACCGCAAGATAATTTTCCGTCCCCCTTCAGGACCCCTTGGACAGGGACCCTAGTCGCTCTCCCAGACTCCTTGACTTTCTGATATTCACTACATCCACCATCTCAAATTTAAGCGGTAATATCTCTGTCTTTTCGTTCGTTTGAATGACTGTGCAATATATGCACGGATATGATTTTTTAAAAACATCGTAATTCCCTTAAATTCTAGAATCAAATGAGACAGTCTCCAAGAATAACCCAGAAGCTAAAAGACGACGTACAATACGTCTTTATCAATCGCAGATTTTCGAGGATTAATGAAATCGTTTCATTGCAAAAACTTGAGCAAAACAATCATTATGAATAATGTAACTTTAAAGAATACAGCAATTTGTTATCTGACAACGTTATATCACGACGTGATCATAACGTCACATGACGTCAAAGTCAGTGAAACAGAGAGCTTACCTACGTGTTTTCAAATTGCTATAGAATCGCAACGAAATATCCGATTCTCAAAATTTAAACTGATTTACATTCTGTAAATCTTGTATTTTCATTGTTCAAAGTTTGCTTCATTTCTCAGATAGGGCCGATTTTGGCCCATAACGCACCTTCTCCTTTCCAGAAAGTCTTTTCTAGTTTGTGGAAGCGAAAAATCTGAACTAAATGTTTCTAAGTAAAACTTACATTTTTACATCTGAATCAAAGGGTTTCTTTTCCTCAACAGACTACAAATAATTTAAATCATAGACATGTTGCGATCTGTGTAATGCCTTGTCCTTCCTCTTGGAAATATTTATGTTAGATTTGGTGAGAATCTTTACAAACATGTTGTAGGGATTCTTATGGGAACCAACTGTGCGTCTCTTGTTGCAGATTTATTTTTATACACGTATGAATAAAAAGATTTTATCCAAAATCTTCAAAAGAACCGAATATTTGATGATTTGAATTGCTTTCCTTATACGTCTAGGTACCTGGATGATATTCTCACTATTAACAATCCTGTTTTTTATACATATAAGAATGACATTTATCCACAGAAATTGACACTAAAAAAGGAAACGTTAAAAATACAGAAACACTATTTTTGGACCTAAATATCATAATTACAAACGAAGAAATTCATTCAAGTATTTATGACAAAAGAGTTGATTTTGGATTCAACATAGTAAATTTCCCCTGGCTTGACGGTGACGTTTCCAGACTACCGTCATACGGCATTTACATATCACAGCTCATCCGGTACGCTAGAGCGTGCACAAAAGTTTTGGATTTTCATAGTAGAAATTTACATTTTAGGTCAAGGTTTTCGCTTTCACAAACTAGTAAAGACTTTTTGGAAATTTTATAAAAATTACAGTCAGCTTCTTTTAAAGTTCGGACCCATACAAGCAACAGAGTATATCTCTTTGGGTATTTCCAATGCTATTTTGAACAAAGATTTTATTTGGATATGCTACTGAATCGGCCCTACAAAAAATTTGGAGCCGCGCGCTCTCTGTAATGTAAGTGTAAAAATCTAACGTCAAAAAATTAAAGAGGGCGCTACTGAAAGTATTTTTGGTGGCTCCGCAAAAAGCATCACTGATGAGAATTTAATATTCCAAACACGTGTCTGGTGCATGTAAATTGGTTTGGAATTTTCTTCAAGAAGGTAGAGAGTTGGAACCCTTCGACATGATTTCAAAGCCTGCATTTTATGGTGACATAATAAACAAAATTAGAAGGATCAAAGGCAACGGTATAACTCTAGAAAATGCGTCAAAATCATTAAACGCCTTTCTACCGTGGATATGATCCTAATGTCAACAGATGGATAATCGGCATGGTACAGGACAAATATACAGCCTTTTACCAGCGCTTCCTAAAGACTTGCACTCAGCCAGGCTGTGACGACGGGACTCACTGAAGGGTTCTGTCCAAACGTCTCTATCTCTGAATGTCGGTCGGACTCCTCGGGTGATTACTTGCATGAGCCCGCTACAGTCGGCAAACACGGACTGTATTTCGTACACCCCTACCTTATTTTCATATATATTTACATATTCATTTGTGTTCCTTGTGCCCCTGCGTTGTGTTGTCTCGTTTGTATGGTCATCTTACAGTGGGGAGGCTATTTACACAACAGTTGTGCGTTCTTCGAGACCTTTGGGTAACAGGAAAAGTGGGAGGGTTATGCGCATGTAATCCAGGATAACCACACCATCTGTGACTTACTTGGCTGATAGCCGTCCTAAGTCGGCACCGATTGACCATAAGTCTCGTTGGTTTATGTGTTGTCTTTTATGCTCGATGTCTTGTGTGTTGTTCCCTATCTCTTGCTAGGTGTGTCTTCTCTGTTTTTTCACTTGGGGTGTTTGGTGTGTTGCTGTTGGTGCTGCAACCGTGTTTTGTTGGATACCCCCTCCTTTCTTGGTAATTCGTAAATTTCCACTATGGAAATCCAATACACAGTACATGCTTTAGCATACCGGATGAGCTGCGAAATTTAGATATAACATGATGGTAATCTAGGAACATCACTATGAAACCAGGGAAAATCTACTATGCAGAATCCAAAATGATCTATTTTGTCACACACAATTGTATAATCTCTCTATTGACAATTTTCATAATTAGGTCCAAAAATTGCTGTGTTTGTAATGTTTGCCGATTTCCTTGTTTAGACTTAAGTCTCACTCCCATATCGGGAGTTTGCTTCAGTTCATGTGGTGTAGATTTTTGTTTGTTTGCTTTGTTCCTGTTTTATCATGATTTTGTATGCCTTCCGTTTCTGATTTTCTGAAGTATCGATTTTGTGCTGTATACAAGGATATGCTCATTATCCATATTTGTCATCTAAATAAATAGCATTTATTTACCTTTCAAAAACATGATTATCGATAGTAAGAATATCATCCAGATACCTATGGGTACATGTACCAATGAACCATTTCAAAACATCACGTTTTCTTTGCTTTTGAAGACTTTGGATTTTTTTTTTCATACGTATAAAAATAAATCTGCAACAAGTACCTACTGGTATCCCTACAACCTGCTTGGAGAGATTCTCACCAAATCTGACATAAAAATTATCCAAAAAGGAAGGACAAGGCAATACACAGGTCACTTCATAGCTATGATTTGTATAATATGTATTCTGTAGCGGAAAAAGAAACCCTTTAATTAAGATGTATAGATATAAGATTTCCCCTCTGGATCAAAAGACTATTTTATGAGTTTGGACAACTGATCATTTATTTTGTCGTTAGGAAGCGTGGTGTACATATTAGAAAAGTCGTATAAAGAAATCGTATTGGCTTGAAAATTTCTAAATTTTATTTACCAATCACATCCCCTGGGTTTTTAATAGACCGAAAGAAGTTTACATCATTCCTATTAAGAACATTTTCACAATAATTTAGCCACGTGTTCCTATATCGCCGTCAATGCTGACGTGAGATTTCTAGACAAAATTGTAGTTGGGCAGTTGCAAGAATTAGCAATGTAGCGAAATTTGTAAGGCGACTTGTGCAGTTTTGGTATACAGTATTAGTCGGTTTGACAGCCTTATATAACATGTAGCCGACCTAGAAATGTCCTTTCCTGTGAACTTTTTAAAAATTATTCTTATCTATAGGATAGTACATAACGATTCTAGCTTGGTTGCCACTCTGGCAATTAAATTCTTTTTTTAAATATTAAGTGTGGCACATCAAATCAGAGGTTCTGATGGTCAACAAACCCATTTCCGATGTCATTTTTACAATTTGATTTCAATCAGGACTAAAAACTTAAGATGGCCGCCAAATTTCAACCTCATTATGGTACAATGTGAATATTTCAATAAAATGTTTGTGTACCACATGTTATTTGTAGTTGCAATGGTCCTAGAATACATTTATTTTGCTGTTTGAGTTGTTATCAGCTGACACATGCTTCTAGGATAATTCTTTTCATCGGGGGAAAAGTCAATATGGCCGCCAAATGCCTTCCATCAATATGTGAATTTCAATTCTTTCTTTAAATATCAAGTGTTGCACATCAAATCAGTGATTTTGAAAAGAAGGGAGGAGATCTCCAACAAGACCCCGTTGCAGCATCAACAGTAAAACACCAAAACACCCGATGCAAAAACACAAAAGACAAGTACAGCACGAGACGGAAAAGAGACACACGACATATAAACATCAAACACAAAAGACTACACATAAACCGACGAGACCAATGGGTAACCGGTGCCGACTTTGGACGGCCATCTGTCACGCAAGTAGCAAATGGTGTGGTTATCCTGGATTACGTGCGCACAACCCTCTCACTTCTCCAATTACCCAGAGTGTCAACAAACTCATTTCCAATGTCATCTTGACATTTTGAGCTCATTCTAGGCTTAAACCTCAAGATGGCCGCCACATTTCAATCTCATTATGGTACAATGTATAGATTTCAATAAAAAGTTCGTGTTACACATCTCATTTGTAGTTGCAATAATCCTTGAATACATTTATTTTGCTGTTAATTCCAGTTCACATATACTTGTAGGACAACTTCTTTTCATCTGGGGAAATTCAAAAAAGCCTCCAAATAACCCCTTACCACTGAGTAAAATGTAAAAATTACTTAATATATCAAGTGTGGTACATCTATTCAGTGGTTTTAAGGGCCACAAAATCCATATCTTGTATCATTATGTAATATGGGATTATTTAAGGCATACATCGATCAACACAAATTTTCACGGAAGTCTATTTATAGCACTATTTTTACTGGGGGTTCCCTCAAACACGGATGAACTCGTTGATGAAAATACAATTTGTTCATGTTTGCTGATCATTTCAAGGATACCTTTTCTTTTCTACTTACTCAAAAATTAACAGTGCATGTAGAATTTGCTCAAACTGCTCCTAATTCCAAAGATATAGAGGGACGATCGTTCGCTGTTTGTATCATGGCGGCTGCCATAACATATTTTGGCAGATGTGTCACTGCGAAACCTTCCGACTTACGACATATAAAGCGGTGATTGATTGTTTTTAGATCCAAGAAAACAGTCTGTTTTCCATATTTTAATGATAAGAAATGAATCTTATATTTTTTCTGTTGATGCAGGTATCACCCGAAAAATTGGACAGAAAACTTTTGAATCAACGCACTACGCGCATTGATGCAGTTTTCTGTCCAATTTTTCGGGTGATACCTGCATCAACAGAAAAAATATAAGATTCATTTCTTAAGGATCTTGCTACGACTTGAGCTTATGCATGCTTATTTCAAGATTACTACCTAAGTTGGGAACTAAGAATAATACAGAAGTAATAAGTAAATATAATAAATCAATGTGTAAATATTGTATTTTTCTGATAAGAAATATCATAAGCTAGTATTTAATAAGACTTACTATATGATGAAAAATGAATAAGAGTGACATATAAGATTGGATGGACACTAATGAGCATTCATTGTCCGAATTATGCATGTCTGGTGAATAGAATCTATTCTTCTATGTAAAGAAGGCTTCTCAATAGTAACAGGGTTAGCACTCTCCTTCCTCTACATAAGGCCGGTTAAGTTTGTAAATGAACAGGACTTTCAAAATTTCTTCTGCTATGATTACATCTAAGGATGATTTTTACTTCTGGTTGGAGGTTCCCTCCGTTTTTCTCTACAGTGAATCAAAATTGAATCTGAGCTAGGAGTCTTCAACTGTGGAAAGATGAAATGGTACTACGTATGTTTTGGCATGTAAAACTCAAGTGGGTGAAGTCTTGAAAGCAATTGTCTTGAATATCAGTGTTCTATACTTTTTGAAGTTTGAAGGTTGTTTCTATACCATATCTTAAACAGGTTTTCATTCCAAATGTTTTCTTACAACACAGAGTATTTGGTTGAAGAGTAAGACGTAGTCAGTGTGAAAAGCTTGAAATGAATCTAGAACAGAACAGGAGCATAAGTCAAAAGAACAGTGACAGGGAAAATGATCTATGTCAAGAATACAGATCATGTAGCAATCCTGGAAGAACTTTGCTCCTATGAATTCCTTTTGCAGACTTTCAAATAGGACAATCATTTAAGTATTTGACATGATATGTTGACAATCCATGCAATATTATGTAGATTCTTGCTTCCGGTCGACTATTATCCCCCTTTCTTAAAGTATATTTTTATCGTTATATAAATATAAAAAAAGATTCTTCACTTCTACGGTTTGAGAATGTGCAATCTATGTAAAAAGAGCATGTGTAAGCTCCTATCGACAAAAGGAAATTAGACATTGATAATCCCACCTTTGGAATCACAAATAAGATGCACCAGTTATTCGTAAGGAAATGTGAATATTGAAGGGAGGTTAGCCTTTAATGAACAAATTAGCAAATGACACCAGATATGGATTTCTTGGCCCTTAGAACCACTGATAAGATGTGGTACACTTGATATATCAAGTAATTATTACATTTTACACAGTAGAAGGATACTATCTGGTGGTCATTTTGAATGTCCCCCGATAAGGACAGTTGTCCAAGAAGCATGTGTCAGTTGATAACAACCAAAACAGCAAAATAAAATTAATGTATTCTAGGACCATTGCAACTACAAATAAGATGTTGTACACAAACGTTTTATTGATATATTCACATTGTACCATAATGAGATTGAAATTTGGCGGCCATCTTGAACTTTTAGTCCTGAATGAACTCAAATTGTATAAATGACATCGGTAATGGATTTGTTGTCCCTCAATACCTCTTAATATTTAAAGAAAGAATTACATTTCATCTATTGGTGGAAGGCATTTGGTGGCCATTTTGAATTTCCACCGATAAAAAGAGTTGCCCAAGGTTGCCAGAGTGGCAACCAAGCTAGAATCGTTCAATAATATCCCATAGATAAGAATCATCAAAATAAGTTGATAGGAATGGACATTTCTAGGTTCTGAAATTTTCAAATCGACTTTATATTGTAGGACGATCAAATTTCAAAAAGGGATGTTGGATTAAGAAAATTCAGTTTTATTGTTAAATGTCTTCAAATTCAATAGCGTCATTTCAATTTTCAGCTTGGACCACACATGCACGTTTCGGGAACTGAACCCTCGTCAGTCATCCTCAATCTAAACAATGTTATATGTCCAAAGAGTGTGAAAGTTCTGTCCAAAATGCACAGAAAGACGTAGCAGGATGGATGGGATATGATGCTACAGGACCCACGCCTTAAAAATTTCAAGAAATTTTGATAAAGTTTGCTAAAAATGCTAGGGACATTTTCATTGCTTAAGATATAAGTATGTGTAGACGAAAGTTCCAAAACTAAAGTTGAAATGTAGTAACGTTTTCAAAGGATTATGGTGTTGTTGGCTGCTTTATCTGTAGGTACGAAGACATATTTTTCATGTAAATTACTTAACTTGGACTTGAAATATCTTTCAAATTTAGAATTTGAATTAACAAAAGGATCAGGATTTTTGTGGAAGTTATCTATTCGAATATCAGTAATATCCAAAATGAAGTTTTCAAATCATTCAGAGCATGCGATTCGACTCCTTTCTATTCACTTCATCGTTTGGTATAGTCATCTAAGGCTTTCTTAAGCACTTCGCGACGTTCAATAAAATCTATCTTGGATGGGATTCTATACTTTGGTTCTTTTTTGCGAAGACCACTGAGCTGCCTGTCTTGAATAATAGAGATGTCACCTGTAACAATATGACCAGCTGTTTTATATAGATATTCAGAAGTTGCATATTCTCAAGAAGCAGGGCAAGATTCAAGTATTTTAGGATCTGAATTAAGTGCAAGTCTATGAGAAAACCATGCAGATAGCTATACAAGCAAGGTCTTCAATGTCCATTTCTTTCATCATAAACATTTACTAAATTTTTGTACAATGATTTTTAGAAATTTTTATGATGAAAAAATCAAATTCTTGTAAGTAGTTGGCATGCAGCGCCACCTATTGGTAGAATAGCCAAATACATGTGAAAATCTGGCTGAAATTGTCATATTTTGTCAACAAAAAATCCATTTGCAGTACAGAAAAATTCCAAAGACTATAAGTGAATTGGTTAGTACCAGATAAAAGCTTTATGAGCAATACTAAAGAATTTGAAAAATTCGCAATTTTCAAAGAGAGATAACTCGTACAATTTGGTTAGTTTCTAAAAATAGAAGTTTAATGTAATAAATAAACAGTTATAAATACCGATACAACGCCTAAAAAAGAAAAATTGTGTTTTTGATCTAAAGAGCATATCTAAAAGAATTATCCATCAAATGGAATGTCTCGGCATTCAATGTATGTATGCGGTAGAGGGTAATAAATAACATGAAAATTTGACCCCGTGAAGGCACATTTTTTACACACAACCTTGCTTAAACAAGGTCAAAGTTCAAGGTCATGGTTATTACTTGACCTCAATCTGAAGGTCTTACAACAAAGATCATAATTGCAAAATATGAAGTCTGTATCTCATATAAATCAGAAAATATAGAGCTACTTTACAGAAATTGGTAACTTTGCGGACTAATATTTTAGTCCTCAATTTGACATACCATTAATAAAATATAAATACCAAGGTCATATAATTGCCTCAAGGATAGGACCTTTCCATATACATCATGCATGTAATTTATGAAGCACCATCGCATAAGAATCCAAAATATTAATCAAATCAAAGCAGTAAATTGACCATTCTAATCGTATATAATAATTTAAAAGCAACATAAACATGAAAAAAACAACAACCCAGCAATATCTTAATATTTTAAACAAAGCTTTTAATAAAGACATATACAGATTTCAGATATTGAATCAATCATGTAAACAACTAGAGATTTTTAGGAACATACAAATATATTGCCTGCATACATGTAGTATTTACCTGTACATTCAGGTCAAGGTCATATAGTTAAAAACCATTGATACTCAGTTAAGTCCTTGTCACTAGGAATAATAATTGAAATATTTTCATGAATATCTTGTCATTATCAGATAAAAAATAAAGTTTGACCAATAAACTTACAGTGAACATGTAGATTTTTTATGTCGAAAACTGAAACACCAACATCGATTAAATTTCTGTTGAAAAGTGGCAATTTTCAGTATTTTTTGTATCCTAAATCAAATCACTTGACCTTTCAGGAATGACCTTGGGTCACCTTGGTACAACAGCTTTCCTCCTGTAAAGCATGTTGAAGTATTATGATACAAAATGAAGATTATGCATGACATAACACTCGGACAAAGCCTCAAATAATTATACATTTACTTGCAAAAAGTACTATTTCAGACAGTCTAGTTATAGAGTTGGGTTTAAATTCGACACCTGGAAATCCCACCTACACCCCAACAAACCTTTCTGCCCCTGAAATAATAGATAACCACAAATCAGCTCTTGCTTCCTTTAGCTTCCAAACTAACAATTTAGATTTAGATTTACCATACTTATACTGCATACCTAAAATGCATAAGAATCCGTACAAACAACGTTTCATCGCTGGTTCCTCAAAATGTTCTACCACATCTGTATCGATCTTACTCACCAAAGTTTTATCTGAAATCAAATCTGGGCTTCAAAAATATTGTTCGACAGTATATTCTCGCAGTGGTATCAACCATATGTGGATTTTAAAGAATTCGAAGGAACTTTTAGAACATCTGAAATCCACTCATTTTAGTAAAGTTCATTCGATCAAAGCCTTTGATTTTTCGACACTTTACACTACAATTCCACATTCTAAATTGAAAGAAAGACTCGCAAAAATTATAAGTAATGCGTTTACAAGTAAGAACGGTAATCGCAAATACAAATTTATTGTTGTGAACTATGACAAAACCTACTTTGTAAAAGAAAAGTCCGATTCTGAAAATGAGTACACTGAAACAGATATTATTCAGATGTTAAACTTTTTGATCGACAACATTTTTGTGGTGTTTGGAGGAAAGGTATTCCAGCAAATTGTCGGAATTCCAATGGGGACCAATTGTGCCCCCACTCCTTGCCGACATTTTCCTTTACTCGTACGAAGCTGAATTCATTCAATCATTGGTCTCTGAAGGGAAAAGTTACTTAGCTTCTAACTTCAACTTCACTTACAGATACATAGACGATGTGTTGTCCATCAATAATCCAAAATTCGCAGATTACCTGAGCAGAATCTATCCTTCAGAGCTTGAAGTCAAAGAAACTACAGAGACAAATAATTCAGCATCCTATTTGGACACAATGTTGTCCTACGACACCGATGGTCACATGAGCACCTCACTCTATGACAAACGTGACGACTTCAATTTCAGCATTAAAAACTTTCCTTTTCTGAGTAGCAACATCCCTTCATCTCCAGCTTATGACGTATTCATATCTCAGTTAATACGCTATGCCAGAGCAAGTACCAAATATACGGATTTTGTTCTAAGAGCTAGGCGTCTTTCAGATAAGCTTCTCAGTCAGGGATATGTTTGTGACAGACTAACATCGTCACTGAGGACGTTCTTCGGTCGATATGGGGAACTCGTCATACACTATGATGTCCCACTCTCTAGAATGGTGGATGATATTTTGTCATAGACCATTTGAACCATCCAACCAAAGATTGTACTCTATGTCTTCCGAAATGGAAGTAACCGGATGTTACAGTTCTACCGAAGCGGCGGGTGTTGCATGCAAGCAGGAGATGCTTACTCTTCCTGGGCACCTGGTCTCACTCCCATAACGGAAGTTCGCTTCTTTTCATGTGGTGGAGGTTTTTGTTTGTTTGCTTTGGTTCCTGTTTTGTCCTGATTTTGTATGCCTTCGGTTTCTGATTTTTCTGAATTATCGATTTTGTGCTGTATACAGGGATATGGTCATTATTCATATTTGTCACTCTCTTATCCTTAAGGGGCTAGCTTATAAGTATAGCTAATAATAATAGTATAATTTTTTCTCCTTTATAATGTTTAAGAGTTATTTCAAAATCAAGTAACAGCTTGACATTCATGTAGTAACAAATGAAAATTCTAATTTTCTTTGCTGCTTTTTCATTGTCTGTATAATCGCTATCTACTTGTGCTTCAGTATCTACTTTTGATCTAATTATCTCACACACTTCCTTTTTCAAATTCAATACTAGTACTTGTAAAGACGGTGCAATACATTCATAAATTCTGTTCTTGCTAGACATGTAATACTGATCTTGCGCTGTAAATCTGAATATTTTCAAATGATGCAAGATTTCAAGTAGAGCATGTTCTTGATGTATCATTCATTTCCATAGCTAGGCTGAAGATGTTGTGGTGATCTAAAAATAGATAAATATAAACATACTTTGAGTTTATTACAATACATTTGAGTAGCTTGAATTATATTACTATCAGAACAGAAGATTCATGTGTATGATTTTGAAAAATTATAAAAGAAATTGAGATTTGCCGATGTGTTTTATTTGTAATAATTAAACCTCGTACAGTTTTAGTATATTTGTGTGTGTGCATAAATAAAAGTGAAAGTGCATGATATGCAAAGGCTTCAATAAATAGTTTTACAGAACCTCTAATCTTGCGGTATTTTGCTCTAGGCAAAGATCTAAAATTGAAATTGTGTCATATATTTACATGTATATACATATATATGAGGTGTCATTAAAATCAGTATGGTATTCTGAAGATTATGGGAATATTCTTCATGTAAATTAAATATAATTGTTACTGTACATTGTATAAACATGATAAATACTATGATAGGCTTGTATTATACTGTATGAAGCAAAGTGTGCACATAAAAGGATGACATAATGAAGATTACTGTTTATTGTCACCAAAAGGCTGATCCTTCATATACATGTCATGCATACATGTATGCCACTCTAGTTTACAGGTCAATTAACATGACTGAAAATACCTGCTGAATATATACCTTGTAAAATTTGGTATAATTGTTAAATGTCCTCAAATATTTTCAACCCACTCTTTCAACATGTTCAGTAAGCTTTGAGTGCAGAATAGGCTGCTAGTATGTAACTTCAGAGCTGAAAAGAAGACAGATGGAATACTGTAAAATGATTTAATTATTGTTGGTCTCAAATTTTGATTGACAGTCATACAATCATGTACTATCTACATGTATATAGATGTTCAGATATTGTCTTAAATCTGACCTAAAAATTCAAAATTTCAAAATGCTTAATTTCAGTAAATTCATTTTTATCCCAACCAAATTTATTAAAATAGGTAAGACAGTGAACAAGAAATAATCGGGTGATTTCAGGCCTAAGTCAATTGAGTCCTTATCTGAATAGTTCCTTACATATAATTTTGGCAAGATGTTTCCTTAACACTTCTCTGGCATGAAAACAATTATTTCACAATTTATGCTAGAAATGTTATAAAAGTGTTATATAAATATACAAAATGTAATAGGCTATTTATATCTTTCTTATTGTTGCATTCAACTGGACTTTTATGCTAACTAAGACCTCACATCACATTCATTCTGTGACAATGGTGAGGACGAAAGAGGGGATGTCCGGTTTTGACATACGTGTTTATAGATACAAATGCAAGTTTAGCCATATGTAAAATGAAACTGGTCTATGGGACATGTCCAGAAAATTTTGGACCTGTTTGATGCATGTGTTCATCCTCAACTATTTCTATATAACTATTAGTTTGCTTTAGCATGTTTAGAGAAAAAAATTCATAGTTTGTGATCGACAAATCAGATCTGTCAACAGATTAAGACATTAAACTAAATTAAAAATACTCTTAAAAATATTCTATAAGAGATAGTGTCGTCAGCTTAGCAAATATCTTCACCTGTATTTCTAATTAAATATGTTGTGCTGAACCGTTACCCAAAGAACATATTTTACTGTAGCAATTATTTAACTCTATTTAGAAGGCAATGTTACATTTTATAAGGCTGAAACACTCCTACATCATGATATGGACAGAAACATATACAATGATATAATATATATATACCATACCAGATATTAATATTTTTACAATAATTATGGATATAAATGATGAATATGAATAATGAATTTCTTAATTTGAAAATATTTACATGTGAACTTTGTCTGACGGTTCAGCACTATAAAATGATGTAATAAATGGTGGAGTTGGATGGCTGAAGGGGAGGAAGGATGCCATTTATTTAAAAAAAAAATTAAAATACATGTAAATGAATATTTATTTAAATTCGGTACATTTTTTCAACTATAACAGAACACAAGCTCGAGTTAAGGTTTTGACCGACTAACTTTAAAAGTACATATATAAGACATTACATGTATTTAAACTATAAACATGTATAAGGCTACCTAGAGAGAAGATGTGCAGTCCACACACATAAGAGATGTGACGATATTTGCCGACTTTCTATTGGTAAAACCCCTTCAATTTTTGATAATTGATACTTAAAAATTGACAATAGATTGTCGATCAGAAATAAAAGTAACTACAACATGTACAATCTAAATTGTTGAAATTAAAAGCTAGCAAAATGACATCATGCTTAGTCGACAAAAATGACCATATACTGAATTGTTGCATTTCTGCTCATTTGCAGTACTAGTATACTGTATGTGTAAAAGTATGTTAAAAAGGCTACAGCTAGGTATTTCACCAGTTCACGGGTCTTGAACAACATTTTCAATTTGGATTCTGATAATTAATCAATAATAAGTATCAAAAAGTGTCCCGATAATGGATAGTAAAATTAGTCCAATTGCTCATCACAAACACATGCACGCGTCATTCCGTACTCACGGTATACTGATGCGGTGATGGATCTTGTACAAATGGAACCCTCCCTTCCCCGAATCGATGCCTAGAAACCCCTTAAATCATAGTCAAATGGCATGCCAAGCATTGATCAATATACCATGACATTATATTAATATAAAATTATGCCGGCAAGTATCACGTCAATATGACTGTACTGCATATATATATATACATACTGAGTAACCCATTTAATGGGTTATCTTTGTAAATTTGCTGTACTTTACAATGGGCCATTGTAAAGTACAGCAAATTTACAAAGGTAACCTGAACCAGACAAAAAATTAGAATTTTAAATAGATAATTTCATTCAAAAGACTTATTTAATAATTTTACATACCTGCAGCTAAGCTCCATGCTCCATAAAGCAAACAAGTACAACATATTCTACTTTCTCTTTCAAAATGTAAACATCTGCGGTTCTTAACATGATTCTTCAATGGGGTCCGTGACCTAGACCTTTTGAAACTCCAGAATTATGAATACAATATGTCCTCAAGGGTATTCAGAATATAATTCAGCTTAAATGACCAGGAAAAATGCAAAAAATGCAGCTGTGATTGTTCTTCGTCTTTGGTGGGAAAATCCCGGATTTATCAAAGCTCGATCCCGATTATTTTTTCGCTGTTGAATTGAATGGCAAACTATTTTTCGTCTATACAGCCGGTAATATATATTTGCCAAGAAATTCCAGTTGATGGAATAATCCATGGGAGGTGCATTATCAAAGCAACATAGAAATTAAAGATATTAAGCGTTGTATGGGCTTTTATTTCGGTTTAACTGTTTTAACCCTATTCTCTAAAGACTGGGGTAGACACTAATGTAGGGGATAAATTTGAAAAAGTCATATAAAATCTGTTAAGAATCTTGTTATTCTTTAAAGTTTTGGTCGCTTCTACAATGTTTCTTTTCATATTTTATTAAAATTCAGGGCTAGATTTTCTGACTCTTTCAGCACTCCAAACTCCTCATCCATAGCTTTTGCCAATATTTCCCGAATGGTCCATTGAATGGAAATTTCCTTTTTACTACACACTATCTTGTCCCTTCCAAGTATTATGAGCGGGTTTTGGAGTTAAAATTTGAAAATAGATTGTATAGAAAAAAGGCGATTCTGCATGGTTTCCTCGTAGACTTGCACTAAATTGTTCTCTGGTTAAAAACGAAATTTCAAGTAGGTCTCTTATGATATTGAGGAATGGTACTTTGTACGCGATAATCCCGAAATATTTGATGTTTAGATCAAAACCTTTGTTAATAAATCGGATTTGTTTGGGAGGTGTTTTTTTTATTAACAGGATAAATTTTATTCTCTGCGAATGCAACAATGATATTTAGTCTGGATCAATTAGTGTTTCTTAAGAATGCAACCTGTGCTTCATCCCAGATAGATTTCAATTGAAGTACTGGGAATAATGAGAGAGCATGTAGAATTTACTAGATTTGTTTGAGTTAAATTTTAGAGTACAAACATGTAGCAGTTCGTGACTGAGTTATATTTTAGGGTACAAACATGTAAAACGTAAAGGTAGGGCTTAAGGTATCCGTTGTACAATAGAGTCATTTTACATGGCGTTTTAATCATCTCCATTGTAAAATATAGTAAATTTTATGCCTGGTAAGGTACTATAAACTATATATTTTCTGAAAGGTAATGATGCCCTGAGTACAGATATAAGACTCCCGGGTCTTCAAAATCAAAGGGGAAAAACTCTTGTACAACTTTGTCATATTGCATAGGTTAAATAGAGAAAATAGACAATTTAAATGCTTCACTAGTTATTACCCTTTATTTTTCTGACCCCAAAATTATTATTTTTGAGCAGTGGGTATTATAACCTTTCAGAAAATATATAGTTTATAGTACCTTACCAGGCATCGAAAAATGCCCTATTGTACATCGGATACCTTAATGTCTCGTTCGCGTGAGCCTCACGCGATTTCTACAATCAATGGTGAGACCTGTATAATCTAGTGCATTCTCAACTCCCAAGAGAGTATACAAGCAGGACTGCCGTTTAGGCGCTAATGCTTTTCATTCACATTACAAGCTCTTCTCATGTGCCAGTTACCCGGTTTACTCATGGATGGAGAGAGTACAACGTAGTGTAAAGTAACTTGCCCAAGGTAACAATTGGTTTGCGATTATCGGCGACGGTGAGAATTGAACCAACGACCTATGGGTCCGTCGTCCATCGCACTAATCACTACGTCACCAGAACTACATGATGAAGCAGTTCGTGATAATTCAATTTTGAGAGAAGAAATACAAAAATGCCTTTCTCTGTGTTTCTTACCTCCAAATGTCTCATTTCTCTGTAGTATTTCTTCAAAATGTCTTTATAATCTTGTAGACTCTTGCAACTTGATGATTTTAAACCTGCTTTCTGAGTTAACCGGATTGCTTGCAGCAAACTTAATTTATCTATGTCCTCTTCATCCATGGCAAAGATGAATTTCTGATTGATCTGTTTAATTGTAAAAGAAACGATTGAATTCTAAACGAAATGGTACAGTGAAACATAAGTAAAATATATTTATTTATTTCTATGATTGTCACATAAATACTCTCCTTAAATATATCTTATATGATCTGTGGATTTGTTTGCACAGTGGCTGCGAATCCATACATCTTTGGTTCTATTCCCATCGTTGGCCATTTTGAAACCATTGTGACCTTGTGCTAGTTCCCATAAGAGGCGATCTCCAATTATACTATAGTATAGCAACAACCATGACAAATCCATCCCAAAATAATTTAATTTTACTTGCACAATGTATCAAGAATTTTAATTGGTCGTTGGAAGCATATTATACCTCCATAAATTGGTTTGCTTAACTGGGCACTCCCACTTCCGGAAATGCTTGCCGAAACTACTTTCGAAAGAAAAAGGTTGTTGAAGTTGCACTAATTTCCCGTACGAACTGACGTTTATGTGACGTAAAACCAATTGTGACGTCAATATCTTCGCGCCTAATGACTGTCAAATTCAAAACAAAATGGCGAGCTGTTTCTGTTGAGTTACTGTGTACAACCTTCTAAAATCGACATTTTCCTGACCAGGACACTGCCGTAGTCGGTTGCGGATACTTTCCTCCGCTCTTGTTGTTACAATGTTGTGTAAAGTTAAAAGTTGAACAGATGTTAATCGAAGTGTTTCCAGCATTTGATTAATTCATAAGGATTAACTTTAACAATTTTGCAACTTATTGAGATATGATATGGTTCGCGGATTTAAAAATGTGCACCCCCTCAAACCATATAATACCTCAATAAAAAGCAAAATTGTTAAAGTTAATCCATAATTAAAACAAAGAAGACTAACACAAGAGGAAAAAGGAAAAAAGCCAAACAAACACAAAAGACTAAACGTAAATCAAAGAGACCAATTGGGAATTGGTGCCACCTAAGGACGGTCATCTGCTTCTTTCGCAAAAAATAGTGTATTTATTCGGCTTACATGCACACAACCCATATACTTTTTCGGTTACCGAAAGGCCCCATAGAACGAACGGTTGTATGTAGTGTAAAATAGATGACCACGCATACAAGACAGCAAACAAGAGGCCCAAGCAACACACAAATGAATGTTAATTGATATTATAACAAAGGACGCACGGAATACATCCAAGGAGTCTGACCGACATTCAAAGTTATATATCGTGTGGTTATATATATGGTATCGCAAAGATACATGTAACAGATAAAAATGACAATGACGAAGTTTGATCGTGAAATGGTTAGAAATATTGCAATTTTGAACATCTTCTGAATGAGAGTCAAAAACGAAAGTCGAACCCAAATTCCTAAAACCCAAACTGCAAGGCTTATATTTCGAAAAAAAAACCGTTCTCACACGAAAAAAAGAATTGGACAAACAATGACACAATGAGTCAATGACACAGCTGCACAGAATAACGAGAGATAACTTGTCTAATGAACTACCTGCAGTTCAGGGCATTGAATAATGCATTGTAGGTAGTGGTGTACTAATATTTGATTAATCACATGAATCATGTCACATATCTAATGCAAGTATAGTATCAAAGTACGAAGGAAAAAAAATGAAAGTCCGTATCCCATCCTATTTTCTGTCTGAATGTTACACAGAATGAAACAGCATAAGTCATGTTAAACGTCTTCGAATTCAATAGCATCATTGAAGAACAAATACATTTGCAGCATGGACCAGACATGCACGCTTCATGTACTTAACCCTAGTCAGTGATCATCAATCTGAACAATGTAATATGGCTAAGAATGTGAAAATCATTATGTCCCAAAATGCACGGAAAGACGTAGAAAGATGGGTGGGATATGATGCTACGTAATAGATAAAAATCTTACAGACTTTGTTTTATCTGTTAAAAAACGATGCTATCAATATAAATCGCTGTTATACATATGATTTATCCGCAATGAAACTGTTCCGAAAAATATGGAACGCCATCGCTGTCTTATGATGAGATATTTCAATATATGGTATGGTTTAATCAATATATGCGGTGGTAAGTACATTATATGCGGTGGTAAGTACATTATATGCCGTGGTAAGTACATTATATGCGGTGGTAAGTACAATATATGCGGTGGTTAGTACATTATATGTGGTGCTAAGTACATTATATGAGGTGCTAAGAACATTATATGCGATGGTAAGTACATTATATGGAGTGGTTATTACATTATATGCGGTGCTAAGTACATTATATGAGGTGCTAAGAACATTATATGCGGTGGTAAGTACATTATATGGAGTGGTTATTACATTATATGCGGTGCTAAGTACATTATATGCGGTGTTAGATACATTATATGGGGTGGTATGTTCATTACATGGGGTGGTTAGTACATTATATGCGGTGCTAAGTACATTATATGGGGTGGTATGTTCATTACATGGGGTGGTTAGTACATTATATGCTGTGCTAAGTACATTATATGCAGTGCTAAGTACATTATATGCGGTGCTAAGAACATTATATGGGGTGGTGAGTACATTATATGCGGTGCTAATTTCGTTATGTGGTGATTTCGTTATGATAAACATTCTTATGACCAAGATTAAACATTTCTGAGAATCGGATCGCAGCTACGTTAAGGCACTATTCGTTTTTACGTTTTTGTGGCCTTTAAACACAAATATTTATCTGAGAAGATAAAATAAATACTATGTTGTTTAATTGAGGTATATTTCATTGTATTTTATTCAAAAAAGTGAAAAGATTAAATCTTTGTCAATCAGTGAAATCTATTCTACAATTTCATCTCTATCTCGCAAGGGTTCGGTGGCGTAGTGGTGAAGACGCAGGACTGCAACTTCCGAGGTCGCGGGTTCGATCCTTGCAACGATTACATTTTATTTTTCAAAATTTTTACAAAGTTCTTGCTTTTTCTTAAAGTGAAAGGCACCATGATATCAATAGGCATTGTTTCCGTATATTGTATATGCGTTTACTTTTTAGAAGAGCTTTGTACAGTACAGGTAAATTATGTGATATTAGTAAAAAGTAGATTAATTCTGTAACACTACGTTACTAATATATGAATTATAATTTTTATTTTAGCTTGTGATATTCAATTTACGTGGTCTAAGAGAGAGAGAGAAAAAAAAACAGGGTGACGTGAAAATTCTATATCATTATTTTTTTTTTATTCTAATAATTAGAATAAAAAAATAATGATATAGAATTTTCACGTCACCCTGTTTTAAGAATATCAATGTAATCGGCAATCTCTGAAATCCAGAAACTGAAAAAAAAGTTGTATTTCTTTCTTCTCGGCCACTTATGTAGCTTCTGGCGCGAAATACACACGGTGTAGATATAGACAAATTTATTTCCTTCCAAACGGTTAAATATTTGATCTGAACACACTATGAATAGATTGTTCTATGATATAAAAAGAAAAAGAAGGCAATTATAACCTACTTTTAATATCGCTCTAGTGATAAATTTTAAAATAGTCATCCATCCCCCTTTTTTCGTTTTTGCCTGTGAACATTGTCCCCCCCCCCCTCGCTTCAGAACCCCACTTGTCCAGAAAATGTGTTTTATTGATATACACCTTTGGTGAATGTGGCATTGTAAAGCGAGGGGGAGGGGGGACGCTGTTGTGTAAAAGCGTTTCCGTTTTCCATTGTTTTCTGTGTAAAAATGCTTTTTTTGACCCAAATACCGGTCTTTTCTTCCAACCTCCCCCCCCCCCCCCATGATAGAGCTGGGAAAAATGTTGAATCCTTTTGTGTTTATGTGTCCTTTTGGGTTAATGACAAACCGAGTCTCAAAAATGTTTAATCTTTGTCATCAGAATGTTTATCATAACGAAATCACCACATAACGAAATCAGCACCGCATATAATGTACTAACCACCCCATATAATGTTCTTAGCACCGCATATAATGAACATACCACCCCATATAATGTACTCAGCACCGCATATAATGTACTAAGCACCCCATATATTGTACGTACCACCCCATATGATGTTTTTAACACCGCATATAATGTACTGAGCACTCCATATAATGTACTTAGCACTCCATATAATGTACTTACCACCGCATATAATGTTCTTAGCACAGCATATAATGTACTTACCACCGCATATAATGTTCTTAGTACCGCATATAATGTACTTATCACCGCATATAATGTATTTAGCACCGCATATAATGTACGTACCACCCCATATAATGTTCTTAACACCGCATATAATGTACTGAGCACCCCATATAATGTACTTAGCACCGCATATAATGTACTTACCACCGCATATAATGTACTTACCACCGCATATATTGATTAAACCATCCGATATATTGAAATATCTCATCATAAGACAGCGATGGCGTTCCATAGAAAAAAATGCTTAGTAACGGCGATGCGAACTACTATCGATATTAGTGTGCTCTTCTTTAGAAATGGTTACCGTCACGCGAAAATCTGGCTTCTGAATTTCAAAATACCTTTAATCTTTAAGTGATCATCGCAATATTTTGAGTTGCGGAAAATACCCATTGTCTGCCCTGTCGAAACCCAAGCTAGAAAGTGTGCAATATATATGTCAGGGACAATATGACTCAGTCAGGGGCCGGTTCCGAATAATATATGTTAAAAATGTGTTTATCTAAACACTTAATTTTCCTTTTCTTTTAATGCACAATCAAGAATATATTTAGTTTTCATATCTATCAGGTACTTCAACTGTGTGTCGTTAGAATTCTTCCTTTCTATGAGTTTGGTTATTTTTTTCAATATTTAGATATATATTCGTATTTTGCCAGATCCCCTCCTCATTGAGTCCTCTGATTTCCGTCGGAAGACTATATGCTTTAGTCACCATCAATTGAATATACTCATTAACATAACCTTCATTTTCATCCGATTTTGATTTTAATAGTTTTTTCTAGAAATCTGACATCAGCACTCACGGCTATTAAAGAACAGGTGACTAAATATTTAGAAATTGTTCTAAACAGGAACGATATAAATTTATCTTGGTCTATCTCAATTCAGGGGATGTGATTGACAAAATGAAATCAAGACATTTCAAAGCAGATACGATTTCTTCATACGAATTCTCTAATATCTCTCTCTCCCATATCGGAAGTTCGCTTCTTTTCATATGGTGGAGGCTTTTGTTTGTTTGCTTTGGTTCCTATTTTATCCTGATTTTGTATACCTCCGGTTTCTGATTTTCTGAATTATCGATTTTGTGCTGTATACATGGATATGGTCATTATCCATATTTGTCCTGTACACCGCGCTTCCTCGCGACAAAATTAATAATGGATTATCTAAACCCATTAAGTGGTGTTTTGATCGAGAGCGGTGAAACTTGCATTTATACATTTGAATCGAAGGGTTTCTTTTCCTCAACAGACTACAAATCATGGCCACTGTACAAACCTTTTTAGAGAAGACAGGGTCCCGACCACGTGTCCTCTATGAATGTCATCGAACTCCTCTGGTGAAAACATGCATGAGCTCGCTACAGCCGACGGAGCACGGGCTGTGTTACGTAAGCCCTACCCCATTTTTATATCCATTTACATATTCATCGGTGTATCTTGGACCCCTGCGTATTGCTGTCTTGTTTGTGTGATCATCATACAGTGAGGAGGTTGTCAAACACTACAATTGTGTGTTAGCTTTTGCTAACCGGGAGGGTAATGTGCAGGTAGGATAGTAGTTAGTTTAGTTTCAACTTATTTTATTGCATTAGAGCATTTTTTTATTTATTTATTATTTTTTTGGTATTGCACATTACAAAATACATATATAGATGAAACAACATATTCAATTATTATTGCAATGTACAATTTTTTGGGGGGTATATATATATGTGGAAAGATAGAGTGCATGTGGGTTAGGGGGGAGAAGTGTTAGTGGAGAAAGAGAGATGTGAAAAACAAAAGATGGAAAAATGATACAAGAAGTATAAATGTACTTTATTGCCTACTGCGTCTAGAATGATTTAGTTATTTAAAGCTGAAGAGGTCGGATCCATTTGTCCCATATTTTGTTGAAGTTTGGTAACTTTCTCTTTTGGATAAAGATATTTCTTTGTACGTTACCCATAAATTTGAGATAATTCAGAAGATTATTAAAATTAAGAATTCATTTTTGGCATTTACATTTATATATGAAATATTCTATATATAACACGATAAGATTTGTTTTAGTTGCGTTTTTGTTGTAAGGTCCTAGTAAGAAATATTTTGAGGAGATGGCAAGGTCTATCCCATAATTCTCTTTGAAATAATTCATAGTCTCTGTAAGTTATGTCTGGACTTTTTCGCATGACTATAACATATGATAAATATCTTCTATTTGATCAGAACAAAATGTACATAGAGGTGAATCGCATAAGTTAATTTTAAACGCATATTTATTAGTTGTTAATATGAAATGATTTTTCTGTATTGATACCATTGTAATTTTGTGTCATTCAAATTTTGAATTGAACTATATATTGCTTTAAAAGATGTAGGAGTTAAATCATCAAAAAACATTTTCCATTTGTTTTGAGATAAAATAGTTACTGTAGTTAGATTGAAAATCTGATAAATGTGTTTACAGCCTTGCTTCGTTTTCATGATTTGATGTATAGAAGTCGGTACAATAGGATAGAGTGTTTTCGCAAAATTCTTTTTATTCTGTTTATTCAGAAACAATTTTATTGATCTTATGATGCCCTCATATTCCAAAAAATTTGTCCGAATTTGGTATTTTTCGCAAAATTCATCATGAGTGTAAAAAATGTTACCTTCTTTTAATAAATCATTTATAAAAGGCCACATTTTTCTGGTACCAATGTTTGTAAAATAAAGTACAATTACTTTCTTTTATATTGGTGTTAAACTCAAATTCAGAGTCCTAGTGTTTTCTAATCTATAGATCTTTAGCCAGCTGTTTAGCACGTCTTTCCAAAATCTATGCGTTTGATTAGTTATACTTGTAGTCTCTTCTAAATGTTCAGGGCCGAGTAACATAATCTTGTAAATATTTGTAGTCTGTAATAAAAGATTGCCGAATCCAAGTAGATTTTAAAGCCTGAATATATGCTTCTAAGTTAATCATGGTAAGACCTCCGCCTTCGTGGTTCAAACTGATAATTTTTCGCTTGATTTTATCGGGTTTGTTGTTCCAAATAAATGAGTAAATTATTTGATTTAATGATTTTATCTGGTTTTGATCAGGATTGGGTAAAGAAATAAAAAGATGATTCAATTGTGATATCAACAATGACTTGGTTATAGCAATTCTTCCAATAGGTGAAATATTTCTTTTATCCCAACATTTAATTATTTCTCTAACTTTTTGTAATTTATTATTATAATTAATTGTACAAATGTTTTCTAGATTGACGTAAAAATTTAATCCAAGAAGAGTAAATTTGGTTTGTCCCCATTTCAGACCCCATCTTCGACATAAAACCTCGTTTGAGAATTTTTTATTACCGATCCATATTACTTGCGTTTTGTCAAAATTAACATTTAAACATGAAATATTTTCGAACCATTCTAAAACATTTAGAGCGTTATTTAAAGATAATTAATCACCGTTGAGTATAAGAGATGTATCGTCGGCGTACAAGGAAATTTTGTATTCTATTCTATCGAATTCTATACCCTTGATATTAGGATTATGTCTGATCTTTAGTGAGAGAATTTCAGCGCAAAGAATGAAGAGGTAAGATGATACAGGGTCCCCTTGCCGGCAGCCCCTTTGGGGATAAAGTGGAGAGGAGAGATGGCCACATAAATTAACTCTAGATGAAATATTACTGTAAAGGGTTTTTATCCAATTTCTCAGACTGTCGCCAAAGTTAAAGAGAGAACCTTTTGAATGAAAGACCAAGAAACCGAATCAAATGCTTTTTCGAAATTAAAAATGTTATGATCGCTGAGCGATATAGTCCCCTACCGGCGGCTTATATTTATGTCCTGCAACTCTGCCTATGAATTACTCTTCAATTAAACATATATGAGTTTAAATCAAACTTACTGTCTGTGCAGCTCAGTTCTGAGGTTTTATCTGCTTTATCGATTCGAAAAAGAGGTCAAGCGTGACGAAAGTTGACCTTGCTCTGTAACTATCCAAGACTAAGCTGAGTATTAAATTTCACATGAATATCTCTATTTGTTGCAGATAAAAGTCGGGAAAACTGACAAAAACTGAATTTTCCAAGTCATAGAGGGGCATAACTCCTCAAAAAATAGGTCAAGCATGACGAAAGTCACACTTGCTCTGTAACTATCCAAGACCAAGCTGTGTATCGAATTTCATCTGAATATCTTCATCCGTTGCAGAAAAAGTCCGGAAAACTGACAAAAACTGAATTTTCCAAGTCATAGAGGGGCATAACTCCTCAAAAAATAGGTCAAGCGTGACGAAAGTCACACTTGCTCTGTAACTATCCAAGACCAAGCTGTGTATTTAATTTCATCTGAATATCTTCATCCGTTGCAGAAAAAGTCCGGAAAACTGACAAAAACTGAATTTTCCAAGTCATAGAGGGGCATAACTCCTCAAAAAATGGTCAAGCGTGACGGAAGTCGAACTTGCTCTGTAACTATCCAAGACCAAGCTGTGTATCAAATTTCATCTTAATATCTCTATCCGTTGCAGAAAAAAGTCCTGAAAACTGATATTCGGACAGACGGACAGACGGAGGGACAGACGGACAGACAGACCGAGAGGAAACTAATAGTCCCCTTCGGCGTTGCCGGTAGGGGACTAATAAATAGTAAAAAACCGGGAATATCATTTTCTTCAGTATAATGCATAATGTCATATATTAGCTTAGTATTTTCGCCTATGTACCTACCTTTAATGAAACCTGTTTGTTCATTACTGATGAGTTTATCCAAACCCAATTTT
The DNA here is from genome assembly GCA_028142955.1 of Pinctada fucata. Taxonomy (NCBI): domain Eukaryota; kingdom Metazoa; phylum Mollusca; class Bivalvia; order Pterioida; family Pteriidae; genus Pinctada; species Pinctada fucata. The sequence continues at coordinate 91,861,773 of AP027103.1, forward strand.
ATTCTGTTAGCGATACAGCTAGACCCAATTGTGTACACAGTGTTCAAAAGTGTGATGGGGCGCCAGTTTTTTAATAGGAATTTTGGCTTATTGACTTTAGGGATACAAGTTATGACCCCCCTCCCTTTGTGTTACAGAAAATTCACCTTTATCGTAGCTGTTGTTTAAAGACCTAATTACAAAGTGACCCAAATCTTTCCAGAAGACAGCGAAGAACTCCGGAGGAAATCCGGGACTCTTGTTATGCTTCATCTGCTTAAGAGCTTGTGTAGCTTCCGATAGAGTTATGTTTCCTTCTAATTTTTCTTATTCATTATTATTTAATTTTGGAACAGTAATATCTTTAAAAGTGTCACATGGTATATATGTATTTCAAAATAATGTTTTGCCTTGCAAAAGGACGACGAATAGAGTTAGAACACTTCCGCATAATTAGTATTAAAATAGTCTAAGTTTCAAAGTAATCGTTTGTGGACATTCACAGTTAATGTATTCAATTAATAATCCTTGTTTTATATTCCTTTTTATAAGTACAAAACTCTGTTAATCCTACCGTAATAATATAAATATTCTTGTATTTTTACTATTATATTTCATCCTTCTTAGCTCGTCGGGACGAAAAAGTCCGGAGAGCTAATGTCATATTAGTCTTTGTCTAGTCGTAGACAAATCTTTAAGCTTGGCTATATCTTTTGAACTATGTAGGGTATATGTACATGTATGTCTGTGTTGTTCCACATGTAGATACCTTATGAAGAGACCTTTCATTTGCGTCCATGCTCTTTGACATAGTGACCTGGGACTTTGATCTATTTTTCAAAAAAATTAACCTGGGCTATACCTCTTGATCTATTATGGGTATAGGTTTGGTATGTTGATCCCTTGTGAAGAGACCTTTCACTTTGAGATCATGTCCTTTGACCTTGTGACCTTAACCTTGCAAATTTGATATCCTTTTCAAAATACTTTACCTTGTCTATACCTCTTCTACTTTAAGGGGTAGGTTGTGATATTTCACTTGTAGAAACCTTGTGATAAGACCTTTCATTTGAGACCTTGACTTTTGACCAAATGACATTGAACTCTGACCTACTGTTGATGATTTTGTTTAGTCTCCATGCCTTCAACTATAAGGGAAAGGAATTTTATATTTCATGCATATATTTATAATTATCATGATAAAACACCGCTAAAGATGGTATGGTCTGATTGCAAAGTAAGTTTTTGTCACCAACTAGGTCAAGGTCACTAGGTCAAATATTACAGCATACATGTACATTGAGAGGTCTTGTTAGAGGCAACCTACATGTATAATACGAAATTTCTTCTGCATACAGTTTCTGAGATTTTGCTTCAACCAGAAACTTTAATCAAAGTCTTAAACTAGGTCAAAGTCCAAGGTCAAGATTACTAGGTCAAATGTTATGGCATAAATTGAAAGGTCTCGTCATGGGCAACCTAAATGTATAATAAAAGGTTTCTACTGCATACAGTTCCATAGATTTTGCTTAAACCAGAAACTTTAACAAAATCTTTAACTAGGTCAAAGTCCAAGGTTAAAGTCACTTGGTCAAATGTTACGGCATAAATTGAAAGTTCTTAGTCATCAAGGTAGTACAATGATATCTCTTTATTCCATTCATCATACAATAGTGCACATAATTTTACAAAAAGGAAACACTTTACATTTGAAAATTCCATCTGACGGTGCTAAGCAGGAAAACGAAAAATGGTTGCTAAGGTAAAAAGTCAGTTGCAATGGAGAGTTTTTTAATCTGCCAATTATTGTAAGTCTTTCCATATATAAGTATGGAATAAAAATCCATATTTGGTAATATGAAATAAATCGGTATTATACATCTATGAAGCTGAAAGGTATGGTGACTAAGGTGTATATCTCCTTGCTAGGTAAAATTGGCAATTTCTTTGACATTTTAAATAAAAGATAAGCTCCATCTTAAAAAGTCGCACATATAACTAGATAAAGCTCCGTCATAAATAGTTAATTTCAATTATTTGAAATTGTTGCTATGGAATACATTTGGTTGCTATGGAGGATTTTTCACATCTTATATATATATAATTTCTCATGTTTCTACATATCACAGTTGTAGTCATTCCATAAATGAGTATACAACAGATAACCATACGAGGTAATATAAATAAACCGGTACAATTCATCTACTGAACTGAGAGGTATGGTAACTACGGTGTACAACGGTGTACATCTCGTTGCTAGGTAAAATGGGCAATTTTAATGACCTTTTTTGATAATAGATACATTATTTGCAACATAAGAAAATATCCTTTTATGAGCCAAATAAAAAATTGCCTACATAACTAGATAGAAGCAAGTAATAAAATGATGAATTTAATTAATGAAAATGGTTGCTATGGAGGATTTATAACATCTTATGTATAGAATTTCTCATGTATTGTAATTTGCGTATTATTGTAAGACTTTCAATACATTAGTATGGGATAGATATCCATACTTAATAATATAAGATAAACCGGTATTATTCATCTACGGAGCTGAAAGGTATGGTAATTAAGGTGTATATCTCATTGCTGGGTAAAATGGGCAATATCCGAAAGTTTTATAAAAACTGAAAAGGAAAACATTTTATTTGGCATCATTTCCTAGAAGTAGTGGAGACGAAAGATTTCCTGAATAGAAAATCTCAATTTTGTCCTTTTTGTGTGCAACTAGGATACTTGTCAACAAAAACGGTGAAATATGGTCACCCTCAAAACATGGAAACGAAACATTTGACGTTTTATAAGGAAACAATGAACTGTGTAAAATGAATTCTTTTTGTAGTATTTCCACCGAGAATGGAGTTTAATTAATTTTAGCAAAAGCAAGTATTGAATTCGCCTCCAAATTTTTGAAATTTCCTAAGAAAAATACGGCGATATATGGTCACTTGCTCTATTTAAATTGATTTTTTCATGTTCGACTATCTATTTAGATTCTTAATGGCTGTGTCATTTACGTGTTTGTTCCACTGGGTCAGTGCAGGTTGGTCATGCTTGGGATCCTTTCATTTTTTTCTATCATTTAATTTGTTGTGCACAGGTGTACGTATACAATTGTGCCTAATTTTAACCTTTTTGATTAATATGGAATGGATAGAAGTGCAAAAACAAGATGTTGCAGGATACATGGATACGTACATACATATGGTTGCCTCACAGTTAAAAAAAACTGAAAAAAAGCAGAGTGCATTTTTACACTGAATCATTTTTTCTTACCTGTCAAAGATATTTTTTGTTATATTCCATTAACATTTCGACTAGAGAGTGGGTGAACAGCATATCAAGTGCATCCCATTTACACACTTGTGACCTTGAACGAATTTCGTAATAAATTTAAAGCTGATATCCCTATAACAAGCTCTTCTGGTTATCCAGAGGTCTCGAAAAATGTAGCCTCCTCACCACTGTGAAATGAACATACAAACATACTCCTTGACGCAGGGGCCTAAGAAACACACTGATTGATATGTAAACGGATATAAAAACAGAAGGTATACAAATTACAGTGTGTGCTCTGCAAGCTGTGGCCTTTTTCTTTAAAAAGGTTTGGGCAGGGTCCGTCATGGAGTCCCGTCGTCACCGTCACTTAGATTGCAGTTCTTAAGGTACATTGCGGCGTTACGGCACGAAAAACTTTGCGTGAAGACATAGCCTGAAAATTTGTCTACATGAAATTTAAGATTTGATCAATCTTTGATATAATTTTCATGTAATTATTCCACGAATTTTTTCGAAATTTTAAGCCTCAAAAACGGCATTGACGTTCTAATTCGGAAATATGCGTTTTCTGAACTAAAATAATTTTAATCTAGAAAATTTACCAAGGAGGGTGAAAAGGGAGATCGAAAATATTGTTGCCATGTTGAGTATTGTATTTCTACGGATTATTATGTATCTTGAGGGAAATTTGCAATTTTTATCGCCATTTTGCAAGATTTGTTCAGTACCAAGCCAGGTGTCCCTCTGCTGACTGAAGGATCATATCCATGGTATTAAATGAGTTTGATGATTCTAACAAAATTTAGTTTAGTTTAAACATATTTATTGTCAGAAAGGCAACATATTATACAATTACAATCATAGTGATACATGATTGGAAAAGAAGCACAATGCTTATATAAATCCCCTACCTGTAACACAATTTCGATGGTGAGTCTGTCATCAAAATAATGAAATACTACTGCAGTGTTCCTACTCTATACCTTCTTGAAGAAAATTTCAAACCAATTTTCATGCACCATACACGTGTTTCTAATATTAAATTCTCATCCATGATTCTTCCAGCCAAAGTGTTGGAACCCTTCGACATTATTGCTGTGGGTGTTGTGCACAACCGAGTGTTGTCGGAGATCCCCTCCTTTCTTTCATTCATTCCCATTAGCGTATTACTGACAAAAACATTAGAATATGGGTTACAATACTGACATTCTACAAAAACTGACAGGGTATCGGGGAATCACCTGTTAGAAATCTTTGTAAAACACACGTATTTAACCACTAATCATGTAATCAAAATAATGAAAAAATTATTATGACAAATATGGATAATGAATATATCCCTATATACAGCACAATCGATAATTCAGAAAATCATAAACCGAACGCATACAAAATCAGGATAAAACAGGAACCAAAGCGAACAAGCAAAAACCTCCACGACATGAACTTATGATTATTCACTCTTTAGATGTATAATCTACCTTAGCCGTGTGGAGCTCGTAAAAAGTTCCTCGCGAGGGGTTTGGCTGTACACATGTAAGTGTTTTGATTATTTTTCCTGACATTGTTGCCACAGCACTTTCTATATACACATAAACTCAGAGAGTGCATGTATTTTTTAAAGTGTTTTCGGGTTCGAGCGTGAAGATTGATAAGCGGGTACGGCTAGCCAACAAGGGAATAGTTCTCCTCCCGGGCACCTGGTCCCACCTCTAGATTGCTAGGAGTCCGTCGATGCTGAATTTGTTGCTCTGTCTTGAGTGCTATTGAGATTATCGTCAGGTTCTTCTTTAACTCATTTAGATTGGGAAAGTTAAAAAAAAACATGAAAAAGACAAGTTACGATTTTTTTTTATCTTGGAATCAAAATGTAATAAAACATTATCAGGAAAAAATTGAAGGCAAACATTGTATGTTTATTCTCGTTCAAACATATTTTATTCAAACCCAGTGTTATCATAATTTCGTAATGACTTCAGCTTTAAAAGGAAGGTTTAACACACGTTTAAATTGCATGATCAAAATATCGACCAACGTTCAAGTGCCTGATAGACAGTGTTTGTTATACCGGCTAAGTCAATCTACCAGAGTGAAACAATCTTGCGAAATAACATGGACGTATATCTACAAAAGTCGGTAAGAACAGGTCATTTTTATTTTAAGTTGTGTCTCTTTTTCTTTATGTACCTCTTGACCAAATCTTGACGACAGACCTATACAATTCGAGAAGAAGCCAAAACAAAATAAATCTGTTACTTAAGAAATAAGAACCAGCTAGCCGTGGTTTATTGTTCAGGACAGTAAATCCCGAGTCGCATGAACCAATCAACGAGCCGCGAGGCGCGGACAGCTAGCTAGCTGTTATATCTATTCTAATACATTCTGATTGTAACAGACGATAAGTAGTGTATGCAGTTTTCAGTAAATGAACGTATGAAAGTATGCGCGTGAGAAGGCGTGACTTATCTGACCTTTGATATGTTAGAGACCACTGGCGACTTCTATAGCCCTTATAGGGAGAATATTCAAGTCATATCAGACTAATACATATTTTATTATAATTTGTTTTTCTTTCTCATGTCATATTGAATTTAACATATTTCAGTGATCACGAATGATTGATTAATCCAGTGATGGAGGTGGATGATATTGATGTGAATGAATTGAGCGAAGAGGTAAGTTACCTAAGTTGACAAGATACCATTTTGCAGGAAATAATTCCATTGGTCAATTTCAATCACTCAAACTTATAACACTTATGACAACATATGTTAACCTGTACTACTTTTATCTAACACCATTTTTACATAATTTTAGATTGATATCGATTTGTTGAACTGTATACATGGGAAAAAATTTTCCCGTTTAATATTTTCCCCTTTCGCTTAAGAATATGAGAACGAATTTAAAATGAGGCAAAAATAGCATACAATATTCCTTCGAAAATTGGCAAATTCAAAACTGCAGCGTGGTCTGGTTGATCATCATTTTCTCACGCAATGTTATATGTGTGCATTTCAAAAATTTGAAATCTACAGCTGCCGTCATCGTCGTCCGTTTGTCTGCAAGATTCATGTAGTTTTAAACTGGTTCTATATATTTGTAATTTGCCCAATATCTGGTGTATTAATCTTAACTCACATGAGATAAGCTGAAGTGAGATATCATTTCGTACCGTTCGGGTCCGTCCGTTGACATGCGTTCCTCGAGATCGCCCGCCTGTCCGTCGTTCAGTATCCGTTGTAATTTTCTTAACACTTTTAACTTCTCCAGATGCACTAAAGGGATTTGGGGAATTAAGTTGGAACATTACAAGTGTTGTGGTTTTCGTCTGGAGACAATACCAGTAGCCAGTTTCACAAAAGCGTCGTAGAATTACAACCGACGTAGGAATTACGTCATTCTTTACGTCGCACTTACGTTCCAGTTGCACGGGTTTCACAAAGGTGACGTAGTTATGACGTAAAACAATGACGTAAAGTTATGACGTACGATGTCAACTAGAACAACTTCCGGGTTGAATCCCTGCGAGGAACAACAGCTTATATTTCACTTATTAGTAAACGTACGTTGACGATTTTGGTATCGATTGAATCGGAAAAGAATTATCTATACGCCAATGATCATAGATATATTTGAAATTTTCTTATTACATTTGAAAATGTCAGTAATCTTTTCAAAAGTAGTGTTAACTTACGTAAAACTCGCAATTTTGCTACTTTATAGTGCACGTTCAGATGATTTCGCGCCATGCATGGAAAAAAGACTTGTTTGGGTAACTTTAATTATCATTAAAAATATTTTGGAGATTCCAATGATTGAATAGTATATAAAGTTTAAGGCTTCAGCAGAATGAAATTGATTTTTACAACAATGATTGAGTAAATTTTTGATTATCCAAAATGCACCATCCTTTTACTCTCGAAATATCATACATTTTCAAATATCTGCGATTTGTTTTTCTTTTATATATACCTAACCAAACCCAGTCTTTTACGGGACTACATGTACCTATACGGACTAACGTAATACGATGATTGATATTTAGAGAAACAGAATGTAATCTCACTGATTATCTACAGTAATATACGCATTACAAGGGCTTGTTAAAAAAATAATCATTATATTTGAAAGGAAAAAATAACGAAGGTTTGTGAAACACAAATGCCCCGTTATCAAACACCTAAATTTACCAAACGAAGGTCAAACATCGAAGCTAAAGTGACTGGTTCAAAAATCATGTAATGTTATGATGTAGAGATTTTTGTCCTGTAACATAGAATATTACAAAAATATAAGAACTCTATCAATTACTTATCAAAATCAAAATTAATATGAAGAAAAAAAAAAAAAAAAAAAAAAAAAAAAAAAAACGAGCGCTTTTTTTTTAAGTTTAGACGAGACTGTATAGAAATTGATATTATTTCTGCCTCCTTCCTGTGATGCAAAATAAATTCATTATAAAATGCAACTATTGTATAAAAAATGAAACTGCCAAAAGTAATAACGAATAAATAAATAAAAAGAATAATATAAACTTTAAAAAAAGAAGGATCGGCAGCTCAAAACACAGGGGAGGCCGAAAAAAAGTCAATTCAATAAAAAAAAATATTATACGCGTACATGTCTTTGTCTTTTTTTATGATTGGGGTATATATATATATAAAAGACAAAGTATGTGTATAATATTTCATTAAATTGACATTTTTTCGGCCTCCTGTGCTTGAGCCAGAGAAATTCGTTTATACCTCCTTTTTTCAATCAAACGCGTACGTCTTTTCCTTAAGAAGGTAAAGCCAGGGAGACACACGCGCTCCTTTTTTAGCTCGCCGGGACGAAAAAGTCCGGAGAGCTACATGTAATGCCATACCCTCGGCGTCGTCGTCGTCGTCGTCGTCGTCCGAAGACAAAACTTTAACCTGGGCTATATCTTTTGAACTATAAGGGATAGGGCTTTGATATTTCACATGTATATACCTTGTGACGAGACCTTTCATTTGAGACCATGACCTAGTGACCTTGACCTTGGACTTTGACCTACTTTTCAAAACTTTAACCTGGTTTCTGACAAAAACCTGTATATGCGAGCTTTGTAATCTTTGATTACCCTATGTTCTCTCTTTCCCTGGCTTTACAAACGTTACGAAAGGAGTGTGATTGAAAAAATATAAAAAGACGAATTTCTCTGACTCAAGTACCTGTGGCTCAAAAAAGGGTAGCCAGGGTGAGCAGATTTCGAAATATCTTTATTTTTGACTAATTGTTAACTTAAAATCTTTACGTCACAGTTAGTGAATATTTTGTTTGACGTCCCTTTGGGGGTATCTTTTAACATACAATAGTCAATTTTGTACAGTTTATACATATAAATAATCTTATACTTAATTACGATATTTAGGCATTCTAATTTTTATCACTTTATGGTTTTTTGTTGTACTGTAACCGTTTTTGTATATTTTTTTCTTCAATTTGCGCTTGATTCATATGTAAAATGCCGACTATGTATTCATCATATTAGCCTTGGGAAGTGAATTTGAATAAGCGTTACGCTTTTTAGCTCACCTGAGCCATAGGCTCAAAGTGAGCTATTGTCATAGCGTGGCGTCCGTCGTCCGTCGTCGTCCGTCGTCCGTCGTCCGTCGTAAACTTTTCACATTTTCAACTTCTTCTCCAGAACGGCTGAAGGGATTTTGATGAAACTTGGTAGGTATGAAGTACTCATGGTCCCCTACAAGTGTTGTTGTTTTTCGTCCGGATCTGTCAACAGGTGGCGCCACCACAGCCAAAAGTAGGTCACGGGGGGTACCCTCCTTTGACAAACTTCTTCTTCAGAACCGAAGCATGTATCGACAAACCGAAAGCATCAGGATGATCTAGAGAGATGTCTTAAGAAGTGTTGTTATTTTTGGTTCCACTTCGAAGTCAAATTTTTGACGCGTTTTTTGACGTCTTTTCGGACTTTGTCGGAAATGCACATTTTTGCACTATTTCTTTAAATAATTCAATAAGTGTATGATTTTACACACTCATTTACTACATATTTATCATATTTAACTTACTTAATGCTTTGATATGTATTTTATGCTTAAAATTTATTTTTTTGATTTTTTATGAATTTTTTTCTTATGTAAACAGGAAGGGGGGGGGTGATTTTCATACATTTTCTGCTTCTTTTCTATAATCACTCTTCAGATTGTCATGACAATTTGTAGGTATGAGGTACTCATGCATGGTAGCCTACAAGTGAAAGAATTTTGTCAAGATATCCACTTTTGGATTTTTAAGGAATATTTTTTAAGATTGTCATAGGTATAATGTATGTTTTCCATGCCAAATGGACCCATGGGGAGTAGCTTCAAACCCCGGCGGGACCCCAACAATTTTTTTTTCCCTTTTTCATTTTTTTTCTCTTTTTATTTTTATATTTATCGCTAGAAATGAAACTGTGAAAGAATTTTGTCAAAATATCAACTTTTAGATTTTTAATGATTTTTTAAATAAGACAAGCTATAGCTAGTTTGGCTTTGTGTACTTATTTTCATACTTCGAATTAACTTGGTCACATACGCTATCAAATATACTCTGAATTTATTTTTAAGATGTTGACTTTTTGTGTCGCCTGCTTTGTCCGTTGTTCGTCTGTCCGTCCATCCGTCCCTCCGTCCCTCCGTCTGTCCGTCTGTCTGTCACACTTGGGTGTCACACCCCATAACTTTTGATTGGTAAGTGATAGGGCTTTGATATTTCACATGTGTATTCCTTGTGACAAGACCTTTATACACATATCATAATTTTTGACCTTGTGTCCTTGACCTAGATATTTGACCTACTTTTCTAAAAATCTAATATTGGCTATATCTCTGGATTGCATAGTGATAGGACTTTGATATTTCACACGTGTATTCCTTGTGATTAGACCTTTCTACACATATAATGTTTGACCTTGTGACCTTGATCTAGATATTTGACCTACTTTTCTAAAAATCTAATATTGGCTATATCTCTTGATTGGCAAGTGATAGGGCTTTGATATTTCACATGTGTAATCTTTGTGACAAGACCTTTCTACGCAAACCATATTTTTTGACCTCGTGACCTTGACCTAGATATTTGACCTACTTTTCAAAAAATCTAAGATTGGCTATATCTTTTGATTGGTAAGTGATATGGCTTTGATATTTCACATGTGTATTTCTTGTGACAAGCCCTTTTTCCGCATACTATATTTTTTAACCTTATTACCTTGACCTAGATATTTGACCTACTTTAAAAAAAAACCAAGATTGGCTATATCTATTGATTGGCAAGTGATAGGGCTTTGATATTTCTCTTGTGTATTCCTTTTGACAATACCTTTCTACACATACCATAATTTTGACCTCATGACCTTGACCTAGATATTTGACCTACTTTTAAAAAAAAATTAAGATTTGCTATATCTTTTGATTGGTAAGTGATAGAGCTTTGATATTTCATATGTGTATTCCTTCTTATGACAAGGCCTTTCTACACATATCATAACTTTTGACCTCATGACCAAGACCTAGATATTTGACCTACTTTTCAAAAAATCTTAGATTGGCTATTTCTTTTGATTGCTTAGTGATAGGCTTTGATATTTCACATGTGCATTCCATGTGACAAGACCTTTCTTCACATACCATCATTTTTAGCTCACCTCGACGAAGTTGAGTGAGCTTATGCTATAACCCCACGCGTCCGCGTCCGCGTCCGGTTAAGAAGTTTGGGGTAGCTCAGTATCTGACAAAGTACTAATGCTACAGGAACCAAACTGGCACAAGTGATTCATCTTTGGATGCTGAGGTGAACCCATGCATCGTATGCAGCATCTGACCTACATTTTCCGCTTGAGTGACTTGGTTAAGAAGTTTGGGGTAGCTCAGTATCTGACAAAGTACTGATGCTACAGTAACCAAACTTGCACAAGTGATTCATTTTTGGATGTTGAGGTAAACCCATGCATCGGATGCAGCATCTGACCTATATTTTCCGCTTGAGTGACTTGGTTAAGAAGTTTGGGGTAGCTCAGTATCTGACAAAGTACTGATGCTACAGTAACCAAACTTGCACAAGTGATTCATCTTTGGATGCTAAGGTGAACCCATGCATCGGATGCAGCATCTGACCTATATTTTCTGCTTGAGTGATTTGGATAAGAAGTTTGGGGTAGCTCAGTATCTGACAAAGTACTGATGCTACAGTAACCAAACTTGCACAAGTGATTCATCTTTGGATGCCAAGATGGACCCATGCATCGGATGCAGCATCTGACCTACTTTTTCCATTTGAGTAATTTCGCTTTTAAAAGCCAATATTGAGCAGAGTATAAGTGCTACATGTACCAAACTTGCATATTGGATGTATCTTTTGATCAAACTTTCATAAAATGACCTTGACCTACTTTCTCCGCTTGAGTGATTTTTGCCTTTAAAAGCCAATATTGAGCAAAGTATAAGTGCTAGATGTTCCAAACTTGCATATTAGATGTATCTTTGATCAAACTTTCATACAATGACCTTGACCTACTTTTTCCGCTTGAGTGATTTTGCCTTTAAAAGCCAATATTGAGCAAAGTATAAGTGATACATGTACCAAACTTGCATATTGGATGTATCTTTGATCAATCTTTCATAAAATGACCTTGACCTACTTTTTCCGCTTGAGTGATTTTGCTCTATAAAGCCAATATTGAGCAAAGTATAACTGCTACATGGACCAAACTTGCATATTGGATGTATCTTTGATCAAACTTTCATAAAATGACCTTGACCTACTTTTTCTGCTTGAGTGGTTTTGCCTTTAAAAGCCAATATACATGTACTAAGAAATATGTTTGAATTGAATTATGCTGTCACGAGGTGAGCTTCGTAATCTGTGATTACCTATGTTTTACCTCGTGCACTTGCCCTATATATTTGACCTACTTTTCAACAAATCTATGATTTGCTATATCTTTTGAGTGGTAAGTGATAGGGCTTTGATATTTCACATTTGTATTCCTTATGAAAAGACCTTTCTAAACATTCCATAATTTTTAACCTAGTGACCTTGCCCTTGATATTTGACCTAATTTCAATAAAAAAAAAATCCGCTACGCAGGCGACACAAGCATTCCTTGGATTGCTTTTTTTTTTCATACATGCATATTTCAGAACAATTTCCCTATTTAATGATTATTTTCTCTGTCTTATTTCTGTATCTATGGTAAACATAGTCGCCATATATCTTGTGTTACAGATTTGATTGGTTCAATACCTTTTTGCCCCTTTAGTAGGGGTAACTACAGGAAATAAAAAGGTGCACACTAAAAATTTTGACTGACTTGAAATGCCCGGAAGTCTGTAAAATTGGGTTTTTTTTATTGCGAATCTTTGGCACGCATAAAAATGTAAAGAAAAGGGGGGGGGGGGTCATGCATGTCCTTTTTCTCGCAAATTTCACTTTTTTTTTACAGGAACTCTGCGTCCTCATCGAAAATGTTCCGAATTTTGCATATTTTCAAACCTATCTGTAGATTGCATAAAAGACAAGATCAAGTTCGAAGTTAAATTTATCACGACTATTGATTCAATATGCTAAAAATACATTTCCAAGCGCAGCATTTCAGCATATTTAGCGAAAATAATTTGTCCAAGTGGCTTCACTGGGTCATGAGGTTTGATACACCGTACACTGCTGTTTGGAAAATAAATTGGCTCAATTTCTGCACAACTCACTTGAATTAATATTGTCCGCTAACAACTTGTCTGTGTTAATTGGATTAACACGATTTTGACTGTACGTTACATGTATTAAGATGAAATCAATACTATTCAAAAGCTCTCATTCATAGATTTCTGTATAATTTAATATGAATAAAGGCAAAACCGAAAACTCTTTGTTTTTTATGCTTCCGGAATCAAAGATACGGGGGCATATAGTTTTTGGCCTGTCCGTCTGTCTGTTTGTCCGAAAAACTTTACATTGGGCATAACTTTTGAATGGAAGGTGATAGAGCTTTCATATTTCACATGTGTATTCCTTGTGACAATACCTTTCCATTGATACCAAAATTTTTGACCTCGTGACCTTGACCTTTGACCTACTTTTCAAAAACTTTAACATTGGGCATAACTTTTGAATGGTTAGTGATAGGGCTTTCATATTGTACATGTGTATTCTTTGTGACAAGATCTTTCCATTGATACCAACATTACTCTGACCCTGACCTCTCACATACTTAACAGAAAATGGTGTTTATACCAACAAAGATGCCACCGCGGGGCATTCGTGTTTCACAAACACAGGCTTTATTATTTTCTGGCATACTAGCTATTAATAATGAAAGGTTTGGTGTTCAATTTTAAATAAACTTAATTTATGAAATCATTTCATTGTTTTATTCTGTTTCTGTTGCACATTAATGTGGAATTTTGCAAAATGATTTTATTTTTGATGTTGCATAATCAAACTATACTAGCTGGGCATATGACTTTGGATCGCATAATCCATCTTTTCAAATCAGTAAAAAAGTTGTTGTTTTGAAATGTGACTATTTTCTCTTGTTTGTACTTTTAAAGGTTGTCTTAAAAATGAAACTTGTCTGCATCCGGCAAAAATCTTGTTAGAAAGGTTGTGGGCTAAAATCCTGGTACTGGCACTATCAGTATTCAATGTCAGTATGTCAATTAGAGCGTGCATGGGTATCAGGTGAGCGTTGTGCCCCCTGGGACTCTTGTTTTCAAATCCCATTTATTTTCATCATATGCATTGGTTTAAATATATTTATTCAAATATAAGCATATTATGCTTATATTAAATTATATATATATTTAAGGAGGGTTTGAACACCAAGATGGCGGCAACATTATTTGTTTTCTCAATTCCTATGAAAAGTTAAGTCTTTACTTTTTCAAAACAATTGATAAGCTGATTAATATACATTTAAGGGTTTAATCCCGATTGTCCCACATTTGGAAAAAATCATATCCCGATTGTCCTACATTTTTAAACAAACACATGCATAATGATAATACAAACATTCAGGTTATAGTCTATTTTATTGTTGTAGGTTTTTTGTTACACTTATGAAAATTATATTAATATGATCAAATACGATACATTCTTTATTATTACTCATAAGAGACAACCCCCCAACCCCACCCCCTTGTTAACTTTTTTTCTGCATGGCAAAATATTCTTATGTATTTCGATATTTATTGATTAAATTTAAAGCTATATTGGATATAATAATCAGGGTTTTTTTTTTTTTTTGCATTAGGAATTTCATTAATTAAATGGGATAACTACTGAAAATAATAAATATGAATCTACTATCGATAAATACAATCTAAGACTTATGGATTCTAAAGGATTAGTTTCGTATGCCGTATTTCATAGATTTCATACGTGATCAAGATTTATAATTTAGTTCAGAAATTGCACATTTCAACTGAAAGAGCATATACATGTATATTAAAAATTGTATCTGTACAGAACATTAGTTTCGAAACGTATGCAATATAGTGATGAAAAAGAGGAGTCATACTGTTGTCACGTTACGTTCTAGCAACAATTTACAATAGGCATTTTCATTTTCAAATTGATTAGTATGACAAATATTGATATTTATTTCTAAAACTCCATTAATTCTTAATCACACCGCCTTTTGCCCCTTTGAATTTGTTAATATTAAAATATATGTTCGATAGTACCAATTGTATTGTGCTATAGACACATGTTTCGGCTATTGAATCCTCGTCAGTAGTTTCCTGGCGCCATCTACAATGTTGCACACAGGGAAAAGTCGCCGAGAACCGTCCTTTTTAAATCTACATGCATATGATTTTTAATGTTAAAAAATTAATAAATCCAGTTTTGCCTGAAATTGATCGAGATTGACAGCTTTAAAATTCGGTGTCCCGAAAATGGTCAAGTAATTTGCAAAAAAAAAAAAACTGCCAATATATAGGGTCACATGGTTTGGTTATTGAATCCTTGTCAGTAGAGCCAAAGTGAATTTACCTGGCGACATCTACAATGTTGCGCACAGGGGGGAAGTCGCCGAGAATCGTCCTTTTTTAATCTACATGATTTTAAATATTCAAAAATCATCCAGTTTTGCCTGAAATTGATTGAGACTGACAGCATTTGAAATTCGGTGTCCCGAAAATGGCCAAGTAATTTCGGTCTACAAACCACATCTCTTAGTAGATTTCATGGGCGGATCCAGGATTTTTAGAGGGATGGTCGTAAAGTCGGAAAAAAAGAATAAAATAAATAAATGAATATAAAAGCACACCAGAAACTCAATTGCAAAGTACAAAACATTCATGCCGTTAATTAAGAAATCATGAATCAGACTTTAACCTTCACCCTTTGTTCACTGAATGAGATAATTGCCACAATTACCCAATTAACTTGCACACCATATCCCGATTGTCCCACATGACTTTTATACCTTTTTTATATAAATGTGGGACAATCGGGATTAAGTATCCTGATGAAGTTTGAATAATTTCCGGCGTCATTTGAAGAAATTATGGCGATTTTCGAAATTGTGGACTTTGGGAGTTTTAGCCATGAGCAAACCACGACGTCATTTCGACGTTATCGGGAATAATGGCAACAAAAACCTTCGCATTCAAAATGCAATAAAATCATCAATACCAGACGTATTGCATTGAAACTTTGTATGTGTAAAATAGAAAGTTCAATCCTCATCGCGGTGATTTCGTTGACAAATGTATATTACAGGAAAGCGGATGTCACTTCATTAAAAATGAACTATTTTGGAAGGAAAAATAGGAAAATATAAAGCTTTGTAATATTTTAATCCTAAATTCAATTTTTCTCATTTAATCATGAAATCATCTCTGGACATTGTTGACCAATTTATTAGTTTTTGACAAAGTTTCATCCACATGATTCCTAATAATTAGCTATCAACTACAATCAATTGGCTTGGAATTGCAATTTTTGAGCGATAGTATCATATTTTATTCCAGTATCCTACCTTTGTTTAAAACACAATTCATCTCACCTTTTCCATATGTAAGTGCAACACATTTATGAAGATTTTGGTAGTTAAATTGAAATTAATTTCCTATAGCTTTACGAGAACTGGAATGATATTTTTGATATCATGACGTCATCAAGAAATTCACGGAAACGTTGAAAAATGCATATTTCAACGTCTCCTAGAAATTTTTCCTGTGGATAGAATCAAATGTAAGTTTGTATAATCAAGGACAGACAAGTAATATATAATTTCAGAAAATTTGAGAAAAATTGAATTTGGCGTCAAAGTGTTCAATACCTCCTTAAACCAATTTTGTACGGCGTTCCGGTGTGGACATCGCTTCTTCGCGCTTGAAATTGACTCGCGAAGGAGCGAAGTTACAATGCGAAGAAGTGAAATTACGATACGAAGAAGCGAAGTTACGATGAGAAGAAATGAAGTTCGTATCGAAACTTTGCCTCTTCGCATCGTAACTTCGCTTCTTCGTATCGTAACTATAGTAACTTCGCATCGTAAATTCGCTTCTTTTCATCTTCGCTTCTTCGCGTTCCGTTTTGGCATGCGCTTTATTGATGAACACGATGGGTAGTCCATAAAGCGCATTCCTCTGTATTTACTACTGAATCTTGAAATTATTAATATACCTCTCCTTTTTACAAGAAAAAAATTTAACCCCCCCCCCCAAAAAAAAAACTAGAATAGAAGAATAGAATTTAAAAACAAATTCCAAACAAAAGCATCAAATGAGCAAATGTGACAAATATACAGCAATTGAGGCCATAAAATCATCGATTAATTAAGTACATTCAACAAAATGAGCAATTTTCACAGTAGTGTCTAATGTGTAGGTACTGCATAATTACACGGTCTTCCAACGTTCACTTATTTTGTGTCACTTGTTTTCGTATTATCTGCATTTAAATTCATTAAGTTCACAGAAGAAGCGAAGTTGCGAAGAATCGAAGTTGAGAAGAAGTGAACAAGCGAGGTTACGATACAAAGAAGCGAAGATACGATGCAAAGAAGCAAAGTTACGATGCGAAGAAGCGAAGTTACGATGCGAAGAAGCGAAGTTATGATGCGAAGAAGCAGTTTCGCATCGTAACTCAGCTACATCGCTCCTTTGCTTCTTCGCAACGTAACTTAGCTTCTTCGCGTAACAAATTGTTTACGCGAAGAAGCGATGTCCCCATTGTAGTGTGTGGGACACATAACCGATTGGTCATGCTGTAATGAATGAATGCATTGATTTCAATATCTGATTCAGATGTCAAGGTCACAAATTACAGGTCAATTTAGACGGGGCACTTTTTAACGCGACTTCATCAATGTTGGCATATGATTTGCATATGTTGTGACATCAGAATTTTAAGTTCACAGTTTCCACCTTTTTAAACTTATTCAATCCCCATCGAGAATCTTAAACGGTTATGCAACTCTGTACATGTTGACGGGATGATTCTACCGCAACGTAAAACAAGATATTGGCGATCTAAAGTTAGTTACTTATTCAACGTTGCAACATTCGACAAATACGTTATAAAAAGATCCCAATGTAATGGAAGGAAATTGATGAAACTTGGTGAGATTATAGATTAGGGTGAGATCTTTGAAATGCATTGCAGATTATGAACCGATCTCGGTTGTGTCTTAGCGCAACAGGCGCTTGAAGTCCATGATAATAATGGGTCTAGTATGAAAATTTTCGAATGTTCTTCTAAGTATTAGACCCCCTTAGACGGCTAATCTGATGATGAAACTTGGTGAGATTATAGATAAGGGTGAGATCTTTGAAATGCATTGCAGATTATGAACCGATCTTGGTTGTGTCTTAGCGCAACAGGCGCTTGAAGTCCATGATAATAATGGGTCTAGTATGAAAATTTTCGAATGTTCTTCTAAGTATTAGACCCCCTTAGACGGCTAATCTGATGATGAAACTTGGTGAGACTATAGATTAGGGTGAGATCTTTGAAATGCATTGCAGATTATGAACCGATCTCGGGTGTGTCTTGGCGCAACAGGCGCTTGAAGTCCATGATAATAATGGGTCTAGTATGAAAATTTTCGAATGTTCTTCTAAGTATTAGACCCCCTTAGACGGCTAATCTGATGATGAAACTTGATGAGATTATAGATTTGGATGAGATCTTTGAAATGCATTGCAGATTATGAACCGATCTCGGTTGTGTCTTGGCGCAACAGGCGCTTGAAGTCCATGATAATAATGGGTCTAGTATGAAAATTTTCGAATGTTCTTCTAAGTATTAGACCCCCTTAGACGGCTAATCTGATGATGAAACTTGGTGAGATTATAGATTAGGGTGAGATCTTTGAAATGCATTGCAAATTATGAACCGATCTCGGTTGTGTCTTAGCGCAACAGGCTCTTGAAGTCCATGATAATAATGGGTCTAGTATGAAAATTTTCGAATGTTCTTCTAAGTATTAGACCCCCTTAGACGGCTAATCTGATAATGAAACTTGGTGAGATTATAGATTAGGATGAGATATTTGAAATGCATTTGCAGATTATGAACCGATCTCGCTTGTGTCTTAGCGCAACAGGCGCTTGAAGTCCATGATAATAATGGGTCTAGTATGAAAATTTTCGAATGTTCTTCTAAGTATTAGACCCCCTTAGACGGCTAATCCGATGATGAAACTTGGTGAGATTATAGATTTGGATGAGATCTTTGAAATGCATTGCAGATTATGAACCGATCTTGGTTGTGTCTTAGCGCAACAGGCGCTTGAAGTCCATGATTTTAATGGGTCTAGTATGAAAATTTTCGAATGTTCTTCTAAGTATTAGACCCCCTTAGACGGCTAATCTGACGATGAAACTTGGTGAGATTATAGATAAGGGTGAGATCTTTGAAATGCATTGCAGATTATGAACCGATCTTGCTTGTGTCTTAGCGCAACAGGCGCTTGAAGTCCATGATAATAATGGGTCTAGTATGAAAATTTTCGAATGTTCTTCTAAGTATTAGTTCCCCTTAGACGGCTAATCTGACGATGAAACTTGGTGAGATTATAGATTAGGGTGAGATCTTTGAAATGCATTGCAGATTATGAACCGATCTCGCTTGTGTCCTAGCGCAACAGGCGCTTGAAGTCCATGATAATAATGGGCCTAGTATGAAAATTTTCGAATGTTCTTCTAAGTATTAGACCCCCTTAGACGGCTAATCTGATGATGAAACTTGGTGAGATTATAGATTAAGGTGAGATCTTTGAAATGCATTGCAGATTATGAACCGATCTTGGTTGTGTCTTAGCGCAACAGGCGCTTGAAGTCCATGATAATAATGGGTCTAGTATGAAAATTTTCGAATGTTCTTCTAAGTATTAGACCCCCTTAGACGGCTAATCTGATGATGAAACTTGGTGAGATTATAGATTAGGGTGAGATCTTTGAAATGCAATGCAGTTGGGTTAGGGTTTCTTAATCAATCTTACCCTATAAACATCCCACGTAGGATCCACTCACACGATCTTTTATCCAAACTACCACTTATCCACAATTGTCGTATCCAGCCTTTTGTTTTGCGATTACAACGGATAATGTTGAAGAGACATGATGCAGGTGGCATTGTCGTCCTAATGGGTTGAAGATAACCATTGCAAATTAGCTTCCATCCCCACTTTGTTGTGTAACGTAAAGCGACGGGGGAGCCCGAAGAAGGGGTCTGAAGTCAAGCGCACATGACCGAATTCTCGATAAAGCTAGCCTGCCGGGGAGGCATTAGGTGGCTTATAATCCTTAGCTCACTATTCGTTACACTTCCCCCTTCTCGTGGAAGCTTCGTCTCCGAAGCTTACTCTTTTGCGTGAATTCTCTTTGGGATATTCACGGCTTTCCTCTGTCACAGCATGCTTCCGCTGCTACTTCTGCTGGCGGTATCCTTTCATCCCAACATGGACGACAGTCCACCAGTCCGTGCTGACTGAGCAGAAGTTCCTTCGGGCCCAATGGTACGAAACCTGGCCATGAGGACCACCGAGTCGCTAATGACTCACCCAGAGGGCCTGCCGCGGACCCCAAAGCCACTTCGCTGTCACCAAATTGTAACGTGAAGCAACGGGGTGCCCGAAGAAAGGGTCTGATGTCAAGCGCACTTGACCGTGTTCCCGATAAAGCTAGCCTGCCGGGGAGGCAGTTAAAGTGGCTTATATTCCTTAGCTCACTATTCGTTACAATTGCATCTACATCGTTTCCAATACAGTCGCGGATTTAGAGGGGGGGGGGGGCCCAGGGGGCCCGGGCCCCCCTTTTTCACCCAAAGTTATTGATTCAGAATACTCTTTTTATGCTTAATCTCTTTACTTTTGGGGAAATTTTCGGCTCGCTTCGCTCGCCACACTTAATTCTTCATTAGCTGTCTATTTTTTCGTCTTCACTTTGTCTTGAACTTTCTTTGTCATCGTGTTTGAAACGGATTCATATGTCATAAACATATACAAAATTCAAAATTAAATTAACACTTGAATAATTACCAAATGCTTCATTTTCATGGGCCGATCTAACCAGTTTAGACAGGTGGATAGTGGGGTTGCAATGCCCTAATCTTCCCAACCTTCCCCAATTGGTCAAACAAAAATAGAGGATGGAAAATGAGAGAGATATTGTAATCTTATGACAAAATGTAACCATCTATTCCAAAAATTTCCCGGCTCGCTCCGCTCGCCAATTTAGAATAATATATATACATGTATGTATATATACATGTATGGATGACTGAACCAAAACAAAAAAAAAGAAAACTTCAAATCTTAAAATTTTCCGGCTCGCTACGCTCGCCAGTATACCTATAAACTTAAGTAAACGTATCAAGAAACTCTATCTTCTAAATGCAACATGCAGTTGGAATGACCCCCCCCCCCCAACTTATATTAATTAAAATCACCAGTCTTGAGCTTCAGGTTTTGGAGGTCTTTTTTTTTCGTCTTCGACCTTTTTTTTTTTTTTTTTTGCTTGTCAGTTTTTCATTGAACAATTTTCTTCGAGCTGATACTTTGGCCCCCCCCCCCTTTTCTGAAATCCTAGATCCGCCACTGCAATACACTGTTGCACTTGGTGATAAAGATCTTGGTACATGCCCATGTTCGTTTGCAGATTCAAATACTGGTGTTATACTCTGAGTCTCTAGATCTAGCATCGAAAAAGCAAAATAACCCTAAAATGAAATAGCTGAGTTGCCATGATTTTACTTGAACGTTACCTGCTTGTTATGATATCGTATCACATCCCGTCAAGGCGTGCATAACTATAAGACACTTGTCAATTCTTACCCAAGAAGTTTCTTCGTTTTGAAAATGTCCCGTATTGGGTTAATGGTCATTTGTTTGTCAGAATAAAAGTAAACTTTGTTTTTGATATATGGCTACAGATTGTACTGTATGATAGCATAAGCACTAGTAAATCAGTATCCTCTTCAACTGAAGCAACAGTCTGGATTATTGCTTCCTTAAGAGTTGTTGATAACAATTAACGATCCGCGTCTGCAGCAGATTTTATTACTTCATAACCGGCATTCCGAAGCCTTGAAGGTACAATGTAACATTTGAATACTAGTAAACTTCATCTTATTCTCTTTATGGACAGAAATTTCCCTCTTCTCATGATGCAGACGGTAGACCTATTGAATATAGTTTTTCTTGACTTTCTCTTTAATCTTCTATGATGATTAAGATCCTTGGTCGATGGTAATCGTTGTAGCCGTCAAAGACAATACATACATTCGGAAATTTGTTTATAACTCATTGCGCGTTAATCATCATGATTTGATCTAAAGCTGATGAACCTGCGTATCAGAGATCCTCCATCTAGTACGAATGCCTCACATTTGTGTAAGAATTCGTCCTCGCTACCACAGTCACATGAAGCCAAAAATGACACATGCCATATCTGACAACTTCAAATCAAATGTTGACAACTAGCTCTAGCAATAGCAATGATACGCTGAAATATCAATTGAGGATCAACAATGACGCATTCGTCATCGTCGAATATAATTGACTTCTTTGATTCCAAAATATTCGCATGACACTTCCTTTTGAATTCATGTTTCATTGAGTCTTTCCCGATCATAGATAATATATTACTTGTCTGCCAGTCTCAAGATTCCTGTCGACATTGACATTCGAATCAGCTGCAACGTACGCCATCAAGTAAGCGTCGAAGGTATTTATTCTCCTCTTGGAAGGGATCCCTTTCTTTCACATGCATCAAAATTAACATGGAGTCGGATGTATCTCTGTTGATGCGAGATACAGATGAATCTTTATGCTGCTCACTTGTTGTGTATACTGTCTCTGTAAGAGTCTGTATCGCAAGACTAAATTCAGCACACAGCCTAATCTAGAATCTCACGAAGTCTTATGTACAGATTAGCCGCTTAACAGGGTCTAACACTTCATAGAACATTCATTCGTTTTTTAGCTCACCTGAGCCAAAGGCTCTAGTGAGCTATTGTCATAGCGATCCGTCCGGCGTCCGTCGTCCGTCGTCCGTCGTCTGTCGTGTGTCGTGTGTCGTGTGTCGTCTGTCTGTCGTAAACTTTTCACATTTTCAACTTCTTCTCAAGAATGGCTTAAGGGATTTTGATGAAACTTGGTAGGGATAAAGTACTAATGATCCCCTACAAGTGTTGTTGTTTTTTGTCCGGATCCCTCAACAGGTGGCGCCACCACAGGCAAAAGTAGGTCACGGGGGTACCCTCCCTTGACAAACTTCTTCTTCAGAACGGAAGCACGTATCGACAAACCGAAAGCATCAGGATGATCTACAGAGATGTCTTTAGAAGTGTTGTTATTTTTGGTTCCACTCCGAAGTCAAATTTCTGACGCTTTTTTGACGTCTCTTCGGACTTAGTCAGAAATGCAAATTTTTGCACTATTTCTTTAAATAACTCAATAAGTGTATGATTTTACACACTCATTTACTGCATATTTATCATATATAACTTACTTAATGCTTTGATATGTATTTTATGCTAAAATTTTATTTATTTTTTATTTTTTATGAATTTTTTTCTTATGTAAAAAGGAAGGGGGGGGGATGATTTTCATACATTTTCTGCTTCTTTTCTATAACCACTCTTCAGATTGTCATGACATTTTGTAGGTATGAGGTACTCATGCATGGTACCCTTCAAGTGAAAGAATTTTGTCAAGATATCCACTTTTGGATTTTTAAGGAATATTTTTTAAGATTGTACATAGGTATAATGTATGTTTTCCATGCCCAATGGACCAATGGGAAGTGGCTCCTAACCCCGGCAGGACCCCAACAATTTTTTCCCTTATTAGCTCACCTGAGCCAAAGGCTCTAGTGAGCTATTGTCATAGCGATCCGTCCGGCGTCCGTCGTCCGTCGTCTGTCGTGTGTCGTGTGTCGTGTGTCGTCTGTCGTGTGTCGTCTGTCTGTCGTAAACTTTTCACATTTTCAACTTCTTCTCAAGAATGGCTTAAGGGATTTTTATGAAACTTGGTAGGTATAAAGTACTAATGATCCCCTACAAGTGTTGTTGTTTTTTGTCCGGATCCCTCAACAGGTGGCGCCACCACAAGCAAAAGTAGGTCACGGGGGTACCCTCTCTTGACAAACTTCTTCTTCAGAACGGAAGGACGTATCGACAAACCGAAAGCATCAGGATGATCTACAGAGATGTCTTTAGAAGTGTTGTTATTTTTGGTTCCACTCCGAAGTCAAATTTTTGACGCTTTTTTGACGTCTCTTCGGACTTAGTCAGAAATGCAAATTTTTGCACTATTTCTTTAAATAACTCAATAAGTGTATGATTTAACACACTCATTTACTGCATATTTATCATATATAACTTACTTAATGCTTTGATATGTATTTTATGCTTAAATTTTATTTTTTTTTTATTTTTTATGAATTTTTTTCTTATGTAAAAAGGAAGGGGGGGGGGTGATTTTCATACATTTTCTGCTTCTTTTCTATAACCACTCTTCAGATTGTCATGACATTTTGTAGGTATGAGGTACTCATGCATGGTACCCTTCAAGTGAAAGAATTTTGTCAAGATATCCACTTTTGGATTTTTAAGGAATATTTTTTAAGATTGTACATAGGTATAATGTATGTTTTCCATGCCCAATGGACCAATGGGAAGTGGCTCCAAACCCCGGCAGGACCCCAACAAATTTTTTTCCCTTATTAGCTCACCTGAGCCAAAGGCTCTAGTGAGCTATTGTCATAGCGATCCGTCCGGCGTCCGTCGTCCGTCGTCTGTCGTGTGTCGTGTGTCGTGTGTCGTCTGTCTGTCGTAAACTTTTCACATTTTCAACTTCTTCTCAAGAATGGCTCAAGGGATTTTGATGAAACTTGGTAGGTATAAAGTACTAATGATCCCCTACAAGTGTTGTTGTTTTTTGTCCGGATCCCTCAACAGGTGGCGCCACCACAGGCAAAAGTAGGTCACGGGGGTACCCTCCCTTGACAAACTTCTTCTTCAGAACGAAGGCACGTATCGACAAACCGAAAGCATCAGGATGATCTACAGAGATGTCTTTAGAAGTGTTGGTATTTTTGGTTCCACTCCGAAGTCAAATTTTTGACGCTTTTTGACGTCTCTTCGGACTTAGTCAGAAATGCAAATTTTTGCACTATTTCTTTAAATAACTCAATAAGTGTATGATTTTACACACTCATTTACTGCATATTTATCATATATAACTTACTTAATGCTTTGATATGTATTTTATGCTTAAATTTTATTTCTTTTTATTTTTTATGAATTTTTTTCTTATGTAAAAAGGAAGGGGTGGGGGGTGATTTTCATACATTTTCTGCTTCTTTTCTATAACCACTCTTCAGATTGTCATGACATTTTGTAGGTATGAGGTACTCATGCATGGTACCCTTCAAGTGAAAGAATTTTGTCAAGATATCCACTTTTGGATTTTTAAGGAATATTTTTTAAGATTGTACATAGGTATAATGTATGTTTTCCATGCCCAATGGACCAATGGGAAGTGGCTCCAAACCCCGGCAGGACCCTGTTGTGGGTCATGTATTATTTTAGTTTTACTTTATGTGTAGGTGCACATGTACTTAGTCATGTTGTATTATGGTTTCATAATAATTCTTTCTAGATTTTACTATGTCATGTTTATTTCATTAGAGAATATTCCAGTATGTTCTTTGTTACATCATTATCATCACATGACTGTGATTTCTAGAATTTGCTCTATTGTTGATCATTTGTAATGAGTCATTGTTCTAGAAGCTTCTGGTAAATTAATTGGTATTAAGTATAAATACCTCTGAGGAACTGTGTTGAGGAGGCATTCGTACACATTCGTAGACACGATTCATTCATCTATTCTGATATACTGGGACACTTTACTTGTTGAGACTTTAATCCATTTAACAACGTTTGGACACCGATCTTTCGAGAACGTTTGTGATTACCGGAAACCATACATTCGATAGACTTTGTGGACCGTAACGGACACTTTGATCCGGACATTGTATTGTAAGTTGTAATCATTGTAAATATATATATTTTGTACATAATTAAACTTGTAAATTTATATTCTGTCTTTGTCTGATTTTTGCTGGCGTTTTGGGGTATTCTGACCCATAACAGAATTGGGGGCTCGTCCGGGATCGTAATCTCTGCATATTTGCACTTTACATAAAGTTCGGGTTTTTTTGAAAAAAGGAAAATTCTCAAAACTTTTGCCAGCAGAAATCAATCATGGTATTTTCGGTCACTGAATTTTTGAAATCGCCGACTGTAGATGAGTTCGAATCATTGAAAAAAGATGATTTGATTGGTTTAGGCCTTCACTTGAAGTTAGATGTAAAATCTTCTATGAGAAAACAAGAAATTAGAAATATTGTGGCTAAAAAGCTTTTAGCTGAGGAAATCTTTTCGTCATACGATTTTCCTGTTGAACCTGTTTCAAGCGAAACCAAAATGTCAAAATATGAGTTTGAATTAGAGAAAATGAAAATACAATTACAATTTGAAAAAGAAGAAAAAGAAAGACATTTACAATTTGAAAGAGAAAAAGAAGAAAGAGAGAAACAGGAACGTATGCACGAGAAAGAACTCCAGTTTGAGTTAGAAAAGTTAAAGTTAGGGAAAAGCACTAAGGAAAATCCTGTTCCTTCGCCTGTCAAGTCTGAATTCGATGCCGCCAAAAATATCAGATTAGTACCAAAATTTCAAGAAAAGTCCGTGGACAAATATTTTCCACATTTTGAGAAAATCGCGGCCAATCTGAAGTGGCCACGTGATTTTTGGCCAACTTTGTTACAAAGCGTACTTATTGGCAAAGCGGCTGAAGTGTACTCGGCGCTCAGTATTGCTGAGAGTTCAGACTATGACAAGGTCAAGGACACGATTTTGAGAGCATATCAGTTAGTACCCGAGGCGTACAGACAAAAGTTTAGAAAGTACAAAAAGTTTGAAAATCAAACATATGTTGAATTCGCTCGAGAAAAAGAAGATTTATTTGATCAGTGGTTTCGATCTAAGAAAATTCCCAATTCATTTGACAATTTACGTCAGATCATTCTGATAGAAGAGTTCAAAGAGTGTGTACATCAAGATTTAAGAACTCATTTGGAAGACAAAAATGTTAAAACTCTTGAAGAAGCCGCTGTTTTGTCTGATACGTATGCTCTCACTCATAAGAAAAATTTTGTGTCAAAAACTCAATCTAGCGATAGCGCAAAAACGTCAGATGTTCCAAAGAAAAATTTACAAGAGTCTCAGTCGTCCATTAGTTCCCAGTCACCATCTCAAGGTGGTTCTACGTCCGGTCCTAGGTCCGAGCGTTCTGAGGCATCCCCAGGGGTGGGGTCGCTTCCTACATGCAATTATTGTAAGAAAAAAGGTCACGTTATTGGTGAGTGTTTGAAGCTTAAGAAGAAAAAAGAACTTAAGTCACAGGCCTGTGCGTCTGTTAGAAATGATAGGAAAGCCTTAGATTCGATTTGTTCTGACACTCCTGAGATTCAGGGTTCTAAGTCCAGTTCTGATGATTTTGTGGAGGATCATTATAAGCCCTTTTTGTCACAGGGATTTGTTTCACTCAGTGATTCTAGCGAAGCGTTGCCTGTTCAGATTTTGAGAGATACTGGTGCTGCCCAGACTTTATTGTTAGAGGGTTCATTGCCTTTGTCTGAGCACACTTTTACTGGTAGGTCAGTTTTATTACAGGGTGTGGAGCTAGGTGTCATTGATGTTCCCCTTCATGAAATTTATTTGAAGTCAGACTTAATTACTGGACCTGTTATCGTAGGTGTTCGACCTACTCTTCCCGTTCAAGGCGTTTCCTTGTTGCTTGGCAACGATTTAGCTGGCGGCAAAGTTGTAGCCGATCCGATTGTTTGTGAGAAAATCACGTCCGATGTCGTGTCTGATGATGAAGACGACGACTTGTACCAAGCCTGCGCTGTTACCAGGGCGATGGCCAGGAACAGACTGAAAGAGGCTGAGAGTACTTCTGCACTTAACGAGGACCATCCCTCCAAAAATATAGACCTTTCTGACACATTCATGTCTACTATTGATGACAGCGTACCTGAGACGTCAGTACCACTTCATGTTGACAAGTCTCCCACAGTACCTGGTGATGATTCCCATCCGCCATTAGACAGAGATACAGATGCCTTAAGCCGTGAGCAGCTCCTCTCCGAGCAAACTAAAGATCCGGAGATCATCCGACTAAGTAAGAGGGCCCTTCCCCGAGAAGAAGCGGACAAAGTCGGAGAGTGCTTCTACATACAAGATGGCATCCTTATGCGGAAATGGAGACCACCCGATGCACCCCCTAATGAAGTGTGGCAGGTCGTTCACCAGATAGTGGTTCCAGTAGCGTATCGCGGGGACATCATGAGTTTAGCTCACGACACACCCATGGCAGGTCATTTAGGTGTCAATAAGACTTATAATAGGATTTTAAGTCACTTTTACTGGCCTAAGTTGAGAAAAGATGTGTCTGAGTTTTGTAAGTCTTGTCATAGTTGTCAGATGGTAGGCAAACCCAATCAAGTTATACCACCTGCTCCCCTCCAACCCATTCCAGCCTTTGAGGAACCTTTTAGTAGGGTGTTAGTTGATTGTGTAGGTCCTTTGCCTAGGACTAGGTCAGGGAATCAGTACTTACTGACAATTATGTGTACTTCGACTAGGTTTCCTGAAGCCATACCTCTTAGGAATATTAAGGCAAAGACCATAGTTAAGGCCCTTACAAAGTTTTTCAGTTTCGTAGGTGCTCCCAAGGCTATTCAGTCAGATCAGGGTTCGAATTTTATGTCAGGATTGTTTCAGCAGGTTATGCATGAGCTAGGTATCAGGCAGTATAAGTCTTCTGCGTACCACCCTGAGTCCCAGGGGGCACTTGAACGCTTTCATCAAACCCTTAAAACTATGATGAAAACATATTGTCACCAGTATGGAAAAGACTGGGATGAAGGGGTTCACCTTGTGTTGTTTGCGGCACGAGAAGCGGTTCAGGAGTCCCTGGGGTTCAGTCCCTTTGAGCTAGTTTTTGGGCATACGGTCAGGGGGCCATTGAAGTTGTTGAAGGAAAAATGGTTGACTGAGACTAGCGATTTGAATCTCTTAGACTACGTGTCTAATTTCAAAGAGAAATTATATAATGCTTGCAAATTGGCTCAAGAAAATCTCAAAACCTCACAAATGAAAATGAAAACATGGTATGACAAAGATGCTAGAAACAGAGTTTTTAAACCAGGCGATAAAGTTCTTGTATTTTTGCCTATCCCTGGTCATCCTTTGCAAGCTAGATATTTCGGTCCTTATGAGATTGAGAGTAAAATTAGTGATGTTAACTATGTGGTTAAGACACCAGGTCGGCGAAAAGAAAAAAGAGTGTGTCATGTTAACATGTTGAAAGAGTACTTTGATAGAAGTGACCGAAATTTTGTAAAACCAGTTTCGACTTTGGCCAATGTAAATACATTAGAAAATTGTGTTGAACCTGAATGTAATGAAGAGACTGTCGAAAAAGACTTCGCTAAAAGTGTCCGTTTGAAGAATTCCGAAATTCTGACAAATCCGGAAGTGAAACTCGGACATTTGACCGTGCATCAAAAAGAGGAAGTGCATCAATTAATGCGGGAATATACGACCATCTTTCCGGACGTTCCAAAAAAGACGAATGCATCTCATCATGACGTCATTGTAGGTGATGCGTCACCTATCAAACAGCATCCCTATCGGTTAAACCCGATAAAACTTCAATACATGCGGAAAGAAATTCAATACATGCTCGAAAATGACATTATTGAACCAAGCAATAGTGATTGGAGTTCCCCATGTATTCTTGTTCCGAAGCCAGACGGAACTTACCGATTGTGTACGGACTTTAGAAAAGTCAATTCAGTCACCAAAACTGACTCTTATCCGATCCCACGAATCGATGACTGTATAGATAAAATTGGCAGTGCAAAATTTGTCAGTAAATTTGACTTGCTTAAAGGCTATTGGCAGGTCCCGCTTACCGAGAGAGCCAGAGAAATATCGGCATTTGCGACTCCAGATGGGCTATACCAATATAAAGTAATGCCCTTTGGTATGAAAAACGCACCAGCCACATTCCAGAGGATGATTCATTCGCTCCTAAATCATCTCGAAGGATGCGAGGCGTACATCGATGACGTCATCATCTACAGCGACACCTGGGATGATCATCTCCGAATCATGCGTACCTTCTTCGACATACTGGCGAAAGCAAACCTCACAGTGAACCTTGCGAAAAGTGAATTTTGTTATGCGACTGTAGAATATTTGGGTCAAATTTCTCGTCAGTTGTTGGTCCACTTACCAATCTGTTACAAAAGAGAGTGAATTTTGCATGGACCAATGACTGTGACGAATCTTTTAAGAAAATCAAATGTGTTCTTATGAATAGTCCTGTCCTGTCAGCTCCAAATTTTGATAAGCAATTTAAGCTTACTGTTGATGCCAGTGACGTAGGAATCGGGGCTGCTTTGTTTCAAGAAAATGATGATGGTGTAGATAGAGTTGTTTGTTATTTTTCAAAGAAATTGACAAAATGTCAAAAGAATTACTCTACTATTGAAAAAGAGTGTCTTGCATTATTGTTAGCTTTACAACATTTTGATGTTTATTTGAATGTTACTCTACATCCCATTCTTGTGTATACTGACCACAACCCTCTCACATTTTTGCACAAAATGTCAAACAAGAATCAAAGACTTACAAGGTGGAGTTTATTGTTGCAAGAGTACAATATCATTATTAACCATATCAAGGGCAAAGACAATGTGATTGCAGATGCACTATCGAGAGTTTCATGAGTGATTTTTGAAGAATTTACCACCTAAGTTTTCATTGACATTCAAACTTTTTTTAAGGGGGGAGGTGTTGTGGGTCATGTATTATTTTAGTTTTACTTTATGTGTAGGTGCACATGTACTTAGTCATGTTGTATTATGGTTTCATAATAATTCTTTCTAGATTTTACTATGTCATGTTTATTTCATTAGAGAATATTCCAGTATGTTCTTTGTTACATCATTATCATCACATGACTGTGATTTCTAGAATTTGCTCTATTGTTGATCATTTGTAATGAGTCATTGTTCTAGAAGCTTCTGGTAAATTAATTGGTATTAAGTATAAATACCTCTGAGGAACTGTGTTGAGGAGGCATTCGTACACATTCGTAGACACGATTCATTCATCTATTCTGATATACTGGGACACTTTACTTGTTGAGACTTTAATCCATTTAACAACGTTTGGACACCGATCTTTCGAGAACGTTTGTGATTACCGGAAACCATACATTCGATAGACTTTGTGGACCGTAACGGACACTTTGATCCGGACATTGTATTGTAAGTTGTAATCATTGTAAATATATATATTTTGTACATAATTAAACTTGTAAATTTATATTCTGTCTTTGTCTGATTTTTGCTGGCGTTTTGGGGTATTCTGACCCATAACAACCCCAACAAATTTTTTTCTCTTATTAGCTCACCTGAGCCAAAGGCTCTAGTGAGCTATTATCATAGCGATCCGTCCGGCGTCCGTCGTCCGTCGTCTGTCGTGTGTCGTGTGTCGTCTGTCGTGTGTCGTCTGTCTGTCGTAAACTTTTCACATTTTCAACTTCTTCTCAAGAATGGCTTAAGGGATTTTGATGAAACTTGGTAGGGATAAAGTACTAATGATCCCCTACAAGTGTTGTTGTTTTTTGTCCGGATCCCTCAACAGGTGGCGCCACCACAGGCAAAAGTAGGTCACGGGGGGTACCCTCTCTTGACAAACTTCTTCTTCAGAACGGAAGCACGTATCGACAAACCGAAAGCATCAGGATGATCTACAGAGATGTCTTTAGAAGTGTTGTTATTTTTGGTTCCACTCCGAAGTCAAATTTCTGACGCTTTTTTGACGTCTCTTCGGACTTAGTCAGAAATGCAAATTTTTGCACTATTTCTTTAAATAACTCAATAAGTGTATGATTTAACACACTCATTTACTGCATATTTATCATATATAACTTACTTAATGCTTTGATATGTATTTTATGCTTAATTTTTTTTTTTTTTTATTTTTTATGAATTTTTTTCTTATGTAAAAAGGAAGAAGTGGGGGGTGATTTTCATACATTTTCTGCTTCTTTTCTATAACCACTCTTCAGATTGTCATGACATTTTGTAGGTATGAGGTACTCATGCATGGTACCCTTCAAGTGAAAGAATTTTGTCAAGATATCCACTTTTGGATTTTTAAGGAATATTTTTTAAGATTGTACATAGGTATAATGTATGTTTTCCATGCCCAATGGACCAATGGGAAGTGGCTCCAAACCCCGGCAGGACCCCAACAAATTTTTTTCCCTTATTAGCTCACCTGAGCCAAAGGCTCTAGTGAGCTATTGTCATAGCGATCCGTCCGGCGTCCGTCGTCCGTCGTCTGTCGTGTGTCGTGTGACGTGTGTCGTGTGTCGTCTGTCTGTCGTAAACTTTTCACATTTTCAACTTCTTCTCAAGAATGGCTTAAGGGATTTTTATGAAACTTGGTAGGTATAAAGTACTAATGATCCCCTACAAGTGTTGTTGTTTTTTGTCCGGATCCCTCAACAGGTGGCGCCACCACAGGCAAAAGTAGGTCACGGGGGTACCCTCCCTTGACAAACTTCTTCTTCAGAACGGAAGCACGTATCGACAAACCGAAAGCATCAGGATGATCTACAGAGATGTCTTTAGAAGTGTTGTTATTTTTGGTTCCACTCCGAAGTCAAATTTTTGACGCTTTTTTGACGTCTCTTCGGACTTAGTCAGAAATGCAAATTTTTGCACTATTTCTTTAAATAACTCAATAAGTGTATGATTTAACACACTCATTTACTGCATATTTATCATATATAACTTACTTAATGCTTTGATATGTATTTTATGCTTAATTTTTTTTTTTTTTTTTTTTTTATGATTTTTTTTCTTATGTAAGAAGGAAGGGGTGGGGGGTGATTTTCATACATTTTCTGCTTCTTTTCTATAACCACTCTTCAGATTGTCATGACATTTTGTAGGTATGAGGTACTCATGCATGGTACCCTTCAAGTGAAAGAATTTTGTCAAGATATCCACTTTTGGATTTTTAAGGAATATTTTTTAAGATTGTACATAGGTATAATGTATGACAAATATGGATAATGACCATATCCCTGTCTACAGTACAAAATCGATAATTCAGAAAATCAGAAACCGAAGGCATACAAAATCAGGATAAAACAGGAACCAAAGCAAACAAAAACAAAACCTCCACCATATGAAAAGAAGCGAACTCCCGATATGAGAGTGAGACCAGGTGCCCAGGAAGAGTAAGCATCTCCTGCTTGCATGCAACACCCGTCGCTTCAATTCGGTAGAACTGTCACATCCGGTTACTTCCATTTTGGAAGATATAGAGTACAATCTTTGGTTGGATGGTTCAAATGGTCTATGACAGAATATCATCCACCATTCTGGATAGTGGGACATCATAGTGTATGACGAGTTCCCCATATCGACCGTAGAACTTCCTCAGTGACGATGTTAGTCGGTCACAAACATATCCCTGACTGAGAAGCTTATCTGAAAGACGCCTAGCTCTCAGAACAAAATCCGTATATTTGGTACTTGCTCTGGCATAGCGTATCAACTGAGATATGAACACGCCATAAGCAGGCGATGAAGGGATGTTGCTACTCAGAAAAGGAAAGTTCGTAATGCTGAAATTGAAGTCGTCACGTTTGTCATAGAGTGAGGTGTTCATGTGACCATCAGTGTCGTAGGACAACATTATGTCCAAATAGGATGCTGAATTATTTGTCTCTGTAGTTTCTTTGACTTCAAGCTCCGAAGGATAGATACTGCTCAGGTAATCCGCGAATTTTGGATTATTGATGGACAACACATCGTCTATGTATCTGTAAGTGAAGTTGAAGTCAGAAGCTAAGTATCTTTTCCCTTCAGAGACCAAAGATTGAATGAATTCAGCTTCGTACGAGTAAAGGAAAATGTCGGCAAGGAGTGGGGCACAATTGGTCCCCATTGGAATTCCGACAATTTGCTGGAAGACCTTTCCTCCAAACACCACAAAAATGTTGTCGATCAGAAAGTTTAACATCTGAATAATGTCTGTTTCAGTGTACTTATTTTCAGAATCTGACTTTTCTTTTACAAAGTAGGATTTGTCATAGTTAACAACAATAAATTTGTATTTGCGATTACCGTTCTTACTTGTAAACGCATTACTTATAATTTTTGCGAGTCTTTCTTTCAATTTAGAATGTGGAATTGTAGTGTAAAGTGTCGAAAAATCAAAGGCTTTGATCGAATGGACTCTACTAAAATGAGTGGATTTCAGATGTTCTAAAAGTTCCTTCGAATTCTTTAAAATCCACATCTGGTTGATACCACTGCGAGAATATACTGTCGAA
The DNA here is from genome assembly GCA_028142955.1 of Pinctada fucata. Taxonomy (NCBI): domain Eukaryota; kingdom Metazoa; phylum Mollusca; class Bivalvia; order Pterioida; family Pteriidae; genus Pinctada; species Pinctada fucata. Next base: position 91,896,025 of record AP027103.1, read on the forward strand.
CAATATTTTTGTAGCCCAGATTTGATTTCAGATAAAACTTTGGTGAGTAAGATCGATACAGATTTGGTAGAACATTTTGAGGAACCAGCGATGAAACGTTGTTTGTACGGATTCTTATGCATTTTAGGTATGCAGTATAAGTATGGTAAATCTAAATCTAAATTGGTAGTGTCGAAGCCAAAGGAAGCAAGAGCTGATTTGTGGTTATCTATTATTTCAGAGGCAGAAAGGTTTGTTGGGGTGTAAGTGGGATTTCCAGGTGTCGAATTTAAACCCAACTCTTTAACTAGACTGTCGAAATAGTACTTTTTGCAAGTAAATGTGTAATTATTTGAGGCTTTGTCCGCTGGTGTGATGACATAATGTTCTTGGAGGTAGGTAAGTTCTGTGATAACATCAGGGTCTTTAAATATAGACACGAATCTGGTGTTCACAGTTGATTTTAATCGGTTAATTCTAGATAAAAGTAACCCTCTGATTGATTTTATCCATTCGGAAAGGGTGTCGAGCTGTACATCCTCTTTCTTTGCCCAACGTCTTGCATATTCCTCACAAGAGTCCATAATAATTTTGACATTTTGGTTCCATGTAAAGGACATACTTTCTCTGTATTTGGGACCCTTTTTTAACAATTCTCTCAACTTGTCGTTCTTGACTATACTAAGGTCAAGAACCGACAAGACAAGACCGACAAGTATCGACAAGACTATACTAAGGTCAAGAACTATGTTTTCCATGCCCAATGGACCAATGGGAAGTGGCTCCAAACCCCGGCAGGACCCCAACAAATTTTTTTCCCTTATTAGCTCACCTGAGCCAAAGGCTCTAGTGAGCTATTGTCATAGCGATCCGTCCGGCGTCCGTCGTCCGTCGTCTGTCGTGTGTCGTGTGTCGTCTGTCGTGTGTCGTCTGTCTGTCGTAAACTTTTCACATTTTCAACTTCTTCTCAAGAATGGCTTAAGGGATTTTGATGAAACTTGGTAGGTATAAAGTACTAATGATCCCCTACAAGTGTTGTTATTTTTTGTCCGGATCCCTCAACAGGTGGCGCCACCACAGGCAAAAGTAGGTCACGGGGGTACCCTCCCTTGACAAACTTCTTCTTCAGAACGGAAGCACGTATCGACAAACCGAAAGCATCAGGATGATCTACAGAGATGTCTTTAGAAGTGTTGTTATTTTTGGTTCCACTCCGAAGTCAAATTTTTGACGCTTTTTTGACGTCTCTTCGGACTTAGTCAGAAATGCAAATTTTTGCACTATTTCTTTAAATAACTCAATAAGTGTATGATTTAACACACTCATTTACTGCATATTTATCATATATAACTTACTTAATGCTTTGATATGTATTTTATGCTTAAATTTTATTTTTTTTTTATTTTTTATGAATTTTTTTCTTATGTAAAAAGGAAGGGGGGGGGGGTGATTTTCATACATTTTCTGCTTCTTTTCTATAACCACTCTTCAGATTGTCATGACATTTTGTAGGTATGAGGTACTCATGCATGGTACCCTTCAAGTGAAAGAATTTTGTCAAGATATCCACTTTTGGATTTTTAAGGAATATTTTTTCAGATTGTACATAGGTATAATGTATGTTTTCCATGCCCAATGGACCAATGGGAAGTGGCTCCTAACCCCGGCAGGACCCCAACAAATTTTTTTCCCTTATTAGCTCACCTGAGCCAAAGCCTCTAGTGAGCTATTGTCATAGCGATCCGTCCGGCGTCCGTCGTCCGTCGTCTGTCGTGTGTCGTGTGTCGTGTGTCGTCTGTCTGTCGTAAACTTTTCACATTTTCAACTTCTTCTCAAGAATGGCTTAAGGGATTTTGATGAAACTTGGTAGGGGTAAAGTACTAATGATCCCCTACAAGTGTTGTTGTTTTTTGTCCGGATCCCTCAACAGGTGGCGCCACCACAGGCAAAAGTAGGTCACGGGGGTACCCTCCCTTGACAAACTTCTTCTTCAGAACGGAAGCACGTATCGACAAACCGAAAGCATCAGGATGATCTACAGAGATGTCTTTAGAAGTGTTGTTATTTTTGGTTCCACTCCGAAGTCAAATTTTTGACGCTTTTTTGACGTCTCTTCGGACTTAGTCAGAAATGCAAATTTTTGCACTATTTCTTTAAATAACTCAATAAGTGTATGATTTAACACACTCATTTACTGCATATTTATCATATATAACTTACTTAATGCTTTGATATGTATTTTATGCTTAAATTTTATTTCTTTTTATTTTTTATGAATTTTTTTCTTATGTAAAAAGGAAGGGGGTTGATTTTCATACATTTTCTGCTTCTTTTCTATAACCACTCTTCAGATTGTCATGACATTTTGTAGGTATGAGGTACTCATGCATGGTACCCTTCAACTGAAAGAATTTTGTCAAGATATCCACTTTTTGATTTTTAAGGAATATTTTTTAAGATTGTACATAGGTATAATGTATGTTTTCCATGCCCAATGGACCAATGGGAAGTGGCTCCAAACCCCGGCAGGACCCCAACAAATTTTTTTCCCTTATTAGCTCACCTGAGCCAAAGGCTCTAGTGAGCTATTGTCATAGCGATCCGTCCGGCGTCCGTCGTCCGTCGTCTGTCGTGTGTCGTGTGTCGTGTGTCGTCTGTCGTGTGTCGTCTGTCTGTCGTAAACTTTTCACATTTTCAACTTCTTCTCAAGAATGGCTTAAGGGATTTTGATGAAACTTGGTAGGGATAAAGTTCTAATGATCCCCTACAAGTGTTGTTGTTTTTTGTCCGGATCCCTCAACAGGTGGCGCCACCACAAGCAAAAGTAGGTCACGGGGGGTACCCTCTCTTGACAAACTTCTTCTTCAGAACGGAAGCACGTATCGACAAACCGAAAGCATCAGGATGATCTACAGAGATGTCTTTAGAAGTGTTGTTATTTTTGGTTCCACTCCGAAGTCAAATTTTTGACGCTTTTTTGACGTCTCTTCGGACTTAGTCAGAAATGCAAATTTTTGCACTATTTCTTTAAATAACTCAATAAGTGTATGATTTAACACACTCATTTACTGCATATTTATCATATATAACTTACTAAATGCTTTGATATGTATTTTATGCTTAATTTTTTTTTTTTTATTTTTTATGAATTTTTTTCTTATGTAAAAAGGAAGGGGTGGGGTGTGATTTTCATACATTTTCTGCTTCTTTTCTATAACCACTCTTCAGATTGTCATGACATTTTGTAGGTATGAGGTACTCATGCATGGTACCCTTCAAGTGAAAGAATTTTGTCAAGATATCCACTTTTGGATTTTTAAGGAATATTTTTTAAGATTGTACATAGGTATAATGTATGTTTTCCATGCCCAATGGACCAATGGGAAGTGGCTCCAAACCCCGGCAGGACCCCAACAAATTTTTTTCCCTTATTAGCTCACCTGAGCCAAAGGCTCTAGTGAGCTATTGTCATAGCGATCCGTCCGGCGTCCGTCGTCCGTCGTCTGTCGTGTGTCGTGTGTCGTCTGTCGTGTGTCGTCTGTCTGTCGTAAACTTTTCACATTTTCAACTTCTTCTCAAGAATGGCTTAAGGGATTTTGATGAAACTTGGTAGGTATAAAGTACTAATGATCCCCTACAAGTGTTGTTGTTTTTTGTCCGGATCCCTCAACAGGTGGCGCCACCACAGGCAAAAGTAGGTCACGGGGGTACCCTCCCTTGACAAACTTCTTCTTCAGAACGGAAGCACGTATCGACAAACCGAAAGCATCAGGATGATCTACAGAGATGTCTTTAGAAGTGTTGTTATTTTTGGTTCCACTCCGAAGTCAAATTTTTGACGCTTTTTTGACGTCTCTTCGGACTTAGTCAGAAATGCAAATTTTTGCACTATTTCTTTAAATAACTCAATAAGTGTATGATTTAACACACTCATTTACTGCATATTTATCATATATAACTTACTTAATGCTTTGATATGTATTTTATGCTTAAATTTTATTTTTTTTTTATTTTTTATGAATTTTTTTCTTATGTAAAAAGGAAGGGGGGGGGTGATTTTCATACATTTTCTGCTTCTTTTCTATAACCACTCTTCAGATTGTCATGACATTTTGTAGGTATGAGGTACTCATGCATGGTACCCTTCAAGTGAAAGAATTTTGTCAAGATATCCACTTTTGGATTTTTAAGGAATATTTTTTAAGATTGTACATAGGTATAATGTATGTTTTCCATGCCCAATGGACCAATGGGAAGTGGCTCCAAACCCCGGCAGGACCCCAACAAATTTTTTTCCCTTATTAGCTCACCTGAGCCAAAGGCTCTAGTGAGCTATTGTCATAGCGATCCGTCCGGCGTCCGTCGTCCGTCGTCTGTCGTGTGTCGTGTGTCGTGTGTCGTCTGTCTGTCGTAAACTTTTCACATTTTCAACTTCTTCTCAAGAATGGCTTAAGGGATTTTGATGAAACTTGGTAGGGGTAAAGTACTAATGATCCCCTACAAGTGTTGTTGTTTTTTGTCCGGATCCCTCAACAGGTGGCGCCACCACAGGCAAAAGTAGGTCACGGGGGTACCCTCCCTTGACAAACTTCTTCTTCAGAACGGAAGCACGTATCGACAAACCGAAAGCATCAGGATGATCTACAGAGATGTCTTTAGAAGTGTTGTTATTGTTGGTTCCACTCCGAAGTCAAATTTTTGACGCTTTTTTGACGTCTCTTCGGACTTAGTCAGAAATGCAAATTTTTGCACTATTTCTTTAAATAACTCAATAAGTGTATGATTTAACACACTCATTTACTGCATATTTATCATATATAACTTACTTAATGCTTTGATATGTATTTTATGCTTAAATTTTATTTCTTTTTATTTTTTATGAATTTTTTTCTTATGTAAAAAGGAAGGGGGGTGATTTTCATACATTTTCTGCTTCTTTTCTATAACCACTCTTCAGATTGTCATGACATTTTGTAGGTATGAGGTACTCATGCATGGTACCCTTCAAGTGAAAGAATTTTGTCAAGATATCCACTTTTGGATTTTTAAGGAATATTTTTTAAGATTGTACATAGGTATAATGTATGTTTTCCATGCCCAATGGACCAATGGGAAGTGGCTCCAAACCCCGGCAGGACCCCAACAAATTTTTTTCCCTTATTAGCTCACCTGAGCCAAAGGCTCTAGTGAGCTATTGTCATAGCGATCCGTCCGGCGTCCGTCGTCCGTCGTCTGTCGTGTGTCGTGTGTCGTGTGTCGTCTGTCTGTCGTAAACTTTTCACATTTTCAACTTCTTCTCAAGAATGGCTTAAGGGATTTTGATGAAACTTGGTAGGGGTAAAGTACTAATGATCCCCTACAAGTGTTGTTGTTTTTTGTCCGGATCCCTCAACAGGTGGCGCCACCACAGGCAAAAGTAGGTCACGGGGGTACCCTCCCTTGACAAACTTCTTCTTCAGAACGGAAGCACGTATCGACAAACCGAAAGCATCAGGATGATCTACAGAGATGTCTTTAGAAGTGTTGTTATTTTTGGTTCCACTCCGAAGTCAAATTTTTGACGCTTTTTTGACGTCTCTTCGGACTTAGTCAGAAATGCAAATTTTTGCACTATTTCTTTAAATAACTCAATAAGTGTATGATTTAACACACTCATTTACTGCATATTTATCATATATAACTTACTTAATGCTTTGATATGTATTTTATGCTAAAATTTTATTTTTTTTTTTATGAATTTTTTTCTTATGTAAAAAGGAAGGGGGGGGGGGTGATTTTCATACATTTTCTGCTTCTTTTCTATAACCACTCTTCAGATTGTCATGACATTTTGTAGGTATGAGGTACTCATGCATGGTACCCTTCAAGTGAAAGAATTTTGTCAAGATATCCACTTTTGGATTTTTAAGGAATATTTTTTAAGATTGTACATAGGTATAATGTATGTTTTCCATGCCCAATGGACCAATGGGAAGTGACTCCAAACCCCGGCAGGACCCCAACAAATTTTTTCCCTTATTAGCTCACCTGAGCCAAAGGCTCTAGTGAGCTATTGTCATAGCGATCCGTCCGTCGTCCGTCGTCCGTTGTGTGTCGTGTGTCGTGTGTCGTCTGTCGTGTGTCGTCTGTCTGTCGTAAACTTTTCACATTTTCAACTTCTTCTCAAGAATGGCTTAAGGGATTTTGATGAAACTTGGTAGGTATAAAGTACTAATGATCCCCTACAAGTGTTGTTGTTTTTTGTCCGGATCCCTCAACAGGTGGCGCCACCACAGGCAAAAGTAGGTCACGGGGGTACCCTCCCTTGACAAACTTCTTCTTCAGAACGGAAGCACGTATCGACAAACCGAAAGCATCAGGATGATCTACAGAGATGTCTTTAGAAGTTTTGTTATTTTTGGTTCCACTCCGAAGTCAAATTTTTGACGCTTTTTTGACGTCTCTTCGGACTTAGTCAGAAATGCAAATTTTTGCACTATTTCTTTAAATAACTCAATAAGTGTATGATTTTACACACTCATTTACTGCATATTTATCGATCACTGACGAGGGTTAAGTACCCGAAACGTGCATGTCTGGTCCATGTTGCCAATTTACCTGTTCTTAAATGATGCTATTCAATATGAAGACGTTTACATATATAACTTACTTAATGCTTTGATATGTATTTTATGCTAAATTTTTTTTTTTTTTTTTTTTTTATGAATTTTTTTCTTATGTAAAAAGGAAGGGGGGGGGGGGTGATTTTCATACATTTTCTGCTTCTTTTCTATAACCACTCTTCAGATTGTCATGACATTTTGTAGGTATGAGGTACTCATGCATGGTACCCTTCAAGTGAAAGAATTTTGTCAAGATATCCACTTTTGGATTTTTAAGGAATATTTTTTTAAGATTGTACATAGGTATAATGTATGTTTTCAATGCCCAATGGACCAATGGGAAGTGGCTCCTAACCCCGGGAGGACCCCAACAATTTTTTTCCCTTATTAGCTCACCTGAGCCAAAGGCTCTAGTGAGCTATTGTCATAGCGATCCGTCCGGCGTCCGTCGTCCGTCGTCTGTCGTGTGTCGTGTGTCGTCTGTCGTCTGTCTGTCGTAAACTTTTCACATTTTCAACTTCTTCTCAAGAATGGCTTAAGGGATTTTGATGAAACTTGGTAGGTATAAAGTACTAATGATCCCCTACAAGTGTTGTTGTTTTTTGTCCGGATCCCTTAACAGGTGGCGCCACCACAGGCAAAAGTAGGTCACGGGGGTACCCTCCCTTGACAAACTTCTTCTTCAGAACGGAAGCACGTATCGACAAACCGAAAGCATCAGGATGATCTACAGAGATGTCTTTAGAAGTGTTGTTATTTTTGGTTCCACTCCGAAGTCAAATTTTTGACGCTTTTTTGACGTCTCTTCGGACTTAGTCAGAAATGCAAATTTTTGCACTATTTCTTTAAATAACTCAATAAGTGTATGATTTTACACACTCATTTACTGCATATTTATCATATATAACTTACTTAATGCTTTGATATGTATTTTATGCTTAAATTTTATTTCTTTTTATTTTTTATGAATTTTTTTCTTATGTAAAAAGGAAGGGGGGTGATTTTCATACATTTTCTGCTTCTTTTCTATAACCACTCTTCAGATTGTCATGACATTTTGTAGGTATGAGGTACTCATGCATGGTACCCTTCAAGTGAAAGAATTTTGTCAAGATATCCACTTTTGGATTTTTAAGGAATATTTTTTAAGATTGTACATAGGTATAATGTATGTTTTCCATGCCCAATGGACCAATGGGAAGTGGCTCCAAACCCCGGCAGGACCCCAACAAATTTTTTTCCCTTATTAGCTCACCTGAGCCAAAGGCTCTAGTGAGCTATTGTCATAGCGATCCGTCCGGCGTCCGTCGTCCGTCGTCTGTCGTGTGTCGTGTGTCGTCTGTCGTGTGTCGTCTGTCTGTCGTAAACTTTTCACATTTTCAACTTCTTCTCAAGAATGGCTTAAGGGATTTTGATGAAACTTGGTAGGTATAAAGTACTAATGATCCCCTACAAGTGTTGTTGTTTTTTGTCCTTATCCCTCAACAGGTGGCGCCACCACAGGCAAAAGTAGGTCACGGGGGTACCCTCCCTTGACAAACTTCTTCTTCAGAACGGAAGCACGTATCGACAAACCGAAAGCATCAGGATGATCTACAGAGATGTCTTTAGAAGTGTTGTTATTTTTGGTTCCACTCCGAAGTCAAATTTTTGACGCTTTTTTGACGTCTCTTCGGACTTAGTCAGAAATGCAAATTTTTGCACTATTTCTTTAAATAACTCAATAAGTGTATGATTTAACACACTCATTTACTGCATATTTATCATATATAACTTACTTAATGCTTTGATATGTATTTTATGCTTAAATTTTATTTTTTTTTTATTTTTTATGAATTTTTTTCTTATGTAAAAAGGAAGGGGGGGGGGTGATTTTCATACATTTTCTGCTTCTTTTCTATAACCACTCTTCAGATTGTCATGACATTTTGTAGGTATGAGGTACTCATGCATGGTACCCTTCAAGTGAAAGAATTTTGTCAAGATATCCACTTTTGGATTTTTAAGGAATATTTTTTAAGATTGTACATAGGTATAATGTATGTTTTCCATGCCCAATGGACCAATGGGAAGTGGCTCCAAACCCCGGCAGGACCCCAACAAATTTTTTTCCCTTATTAGCTCACCTGAGCCAAAGGCTCTAGTGAGCTATTGTCATAGCGATCCGTCCGGCGTCCGTCGTCCGTCGTCTGTCGTGTGTCGTGTGTCGTGTGTCGTCTGTCTGTCGTAAACTTTTCACATTTTCAACTTCTTCTCAAGAATGGCTTAAGGGATTTTGATGAAACTTGGTAGGGGTAAAGTACTAATGATCCCCTACAAGTGTTGTTGTTTTTTGTCCGGATCCCTCATAAGGTGGCGCCACCACAGGCAAAAGTAGGTCACGGGGGTACCCTCCCTTGACAAACTTCTTCTTCAGAACGGAAGCACGTATCGACAAACCGAAAGCATCAGGATGATCTACAGAGATGTCTTTAGAAGTGTTGTTATTTTTGGTTCCACTCCGAAGTCAAATTTTTGACGCTTTTTTGACGTCTCTTCGGACTTAGTCAGAAATGCAAATTTTTGCACTATTTCTTTAAATAACTCAATACGTGTAAGATTTTACACACTCATTTACTGCATATTTATCATATATAACTTACTTAATGCTTTGATTTGTATTTTATGCTTAAATTTTTTTTTTTTTTATGAATTTTTTTCTTATGTAGAAAGGAAGGGTGGGTGATTTTCATACATTTTCTGCTTCTTTTCTATAACCACTCTTCAGATTGTCATGACATTTTGTAGGTATGAGGTACTCATGCATGGTACCCTTCAAGTGAAAGAATTTTGTCAAGATATCCACTTTTGGATTTTTAAGGAATATTTTTTAAGATTGTACATAGGTATAATGTATGTTTTCCATGCCCAATGGACCAATGGGAAGTGGCTTCAAACCCCGGCAGGACCCCAACAAATTTTTTTCCCTTATTAGCTCACCTGAGCCAAAGGCTCTAGTGAGCTATTGTCATAGCGATCCGTCCGTCGTCCGTCGTCCGTTGTGTGTCGTGTGTCGTCTGTCGTGTGTCGTCTGTCTGTCGTAAACTTTTCACATTTTCAACTTCTTCTCAAGAATGGCTTAAGGGATTTTGATGAAACTTGGTAGGTATAAAGTACTAATGATCCCCTACAAGTGTTGTTGTTTTTTGTCCTTATCCCTCAACAGGTGGCGCCACCACAGGCAAAAGTAGGTCACCGGGGGTACCCTCCCTTGACAAACTTCTTCTTCAGAACGGAAGCACGTATCGACAATCCGAAAGCATCAGGATGATCTACAGAGATGTCTTAAGAAGTGTTGTTATTTTTGGTTCCACTCCGAAGCCAAATTTTTGACGCTTTTTGACGTCTCTTCGGACTTAGTCAGAAATGCAAATTTTTGCACTATTTCTTTAAATAACTCAATAAGTGTATGATTTTACACACTCATTTACTGCATATTTATCATATATAACTTACTAAATGCTTTGATATGTATTTTATGCTTAAATTTTATTTTTTTTTTTATTTTTTATGAATTTTTTTCTTATGTAAAAAGGAAGGGGGGGGGGGGGAGTGATTTTCATACATTTTCTGCTTCTTTTCTATAACCACTCTTCAGATTGTCATGACATTTTGTAGGTATGAGGTACTCATGCATGGTACCCTTTAAGTGAAAGAATTTTGTCAAGATATCCACTTTTGGATTTTTAAGGAATATTTTTTAAGATTGTACATAGGTATAATGTATGTTTTCCATGCCCAATGGACCAATGGAAAGTGGCTCCAAACCCCGGCAGGACCCCAACAAATTTTTTTCCCTTATTAGCTCACCTGAGCCAAAGGCTCTAGTGAGCTATTGTCATAGCGATCCGTCCGGCGTCCGTCGTCCGTCGTGTGTCGTGTGTCGTCTGTCGTGTGTCGTCTGTCTGTCGTAAACTTTTCACATTTTCAACTTCTTCTCAAGAATGGCTGAAGGGATTTTGATGAAACTTGGTAGGTATAAAGTACTAATGATCCCCTACAAGTGTTGTTGTTTTTTGTCCGGATCCCTCATAAGGTGGCGCCACCACAGGCAAAAGTAGGTCACGGGGGTACCCTCCCTTGACAATCTTCTTCTTCAGAACGGAAGCACGTATCGACAAACCGAAAGCATCAGGATGATCTACAGAGATGTCTTTAGAAGTGTTGTTATTTTTGGTTCCACTCCGAAGTCAAATTTTTGACGCTTTTTTGACGTCTCTTCGGACTTAGTCAGAAATGCAAATTTTTGCACTATTTCTTTAAATAACTCAATAAGTGTATGATTTTACACACTCATTTACTGCATATTTATCATATATAACTTACTTAATGCTTTGATATGTATTTTATGCTTAAATTTTATTCTTTTTTTAATTTTTTATGAATTTTATTCTTATGTAAAAAGGAAGGGGGGGGGGGGGGTTGATTTTCATACATTTTCTGCTTCTTTTCTATAACCACTCTTCAGATTGTCATGACATTTTGTAGGTATGAGGTACTCATGCATGGTACCCTTCAAGTGAAAGAATTTTGTCAAGATATCCACTTTTGGATTTTTAAGGACTATTTTTTAAGATTGTACATAGGTATAATGTATGTTTTCCATGCCCAATGGACCAATGGGAAGTGGCTCCAAACCCCGGCAGGACCCCAACAAATTTTTTTCCCTTATTAGCTCACCTGAGCCAAAGGCTCTAGTGAGCTATTGTCATAGCGATCCGTCCGGCGTCCGTCGTCCGTCGTCTGTCGTGTGTCGTGTGTCGTGTGTCGTGTGTCGTCTGTCGTGTGTCGTCTGTCTGTCGTAAACTTTTCACATTTTCAACTTCTTCTCAAGAATGGCTTAAGGGATTTTGATGAAACTTGGTAGGTATAAAGAACTAATGATCCCCTACAAGTGTTGTTGTTTTTTGTCCGGATCCCTCAACAGGTGGCGCCACCACAGGCAAAAGTAGGTCACGGGGGGTACCCTCCCTTGACAAACTTCTTCTTCAGAACGGAAGCACGTATCGACAAACCGAACGCATCAGGATGATCTACAGAGATGTCTTTAGAAGTGTTGTTATTTTTGGTTCAACTCCGAAGTCAACTTTTTGACGCTTTTTAGCTCACCTGAGCCATAGGCTCAAAGTGAGCTATTGTTATAGCGTGGCGTCCGTCGTCCGTCGTCGTCCGTCGTAAACTTTTCACATTTTCAACTTCTTCTCCAGAACGGCTGAAGGGATTTTGATGAAACTTGGTAGGTATGAAGTACTCATGGTCCCCTACAAGTGTTGTTGTTTTTTCGTCCGGATCTGTCAACAGGTGGCGCCACCACAGCCAAAAGTAGGTCACGGGGGGTACGCTCCTTTGACAAACTTCTTCTTCAGAACCGAAGCATGTATCGACAAACCGAAAGCATCAGGATGATCTAGAGAGATGTCTTAAGAAGTGTTGTTATTTTTGGTTCCAGTTCGAAGTCAAATTTTTGACGCGTTTTTGACGTCTTTTCGGACTTTTTCCCGCATGGTTCACTTCCGTTTGATGATTTATAAAACATGTTGTTGTGCTTTTTATGGACTAGGATGTCTTGAATATTTTTGTCCCTTCTGAATGCGATGATTGGGGGTATCGGAAAAATTTCTCTCATTCGTTCTGACTTGTGCAGTGTTGTTAATCTCTGTTTTACTATTGAGTGGATATTGGAAAGTCCATCGCTTTATATTATAACCAATGGTACTCTATCGTTTTTATTTTTAGATTTGTATTTGAGGAGATTCCTCCTATCCGATTTGTCTGTTTTTGTTAGTTGTCCTTCCAATTCATGATTTCTGCATCCTCTTCTCGCTAACTGTTGTTTTAATTCGTTTCTACGTTTTTTGTAATCGGTTTCGGAGGAGCATATTCGCCTTAGCCGAAGTTCGAGACCGTAAGGGATAGCATCTTTCGTTTTCCGCGGGTGATTCGAACTCTTGTGCAAATATAGATGACCCTCTGTATCCTTCGTATACAAATCAGTTTTCAAATATGCATTCTCCGTCGTGATTTTTGCATCTTAAAACTCAATATTTTCCGTTGGATATCGCAACTCTAGCTGTATGTTTGGGTGGATGTTGTTTGCTGTTTTCACAAATTCTTTGAAAGTGTCTTCCTCGTGAGTCCAAATGCCCCAGATGTCACCTATGTATCGGTAATAAGAAAATGGTAATTTCTTGCTTTTGCTGGATAATTCTTTTTCCCATTGTCCCATATATGTACATGCATACGTCATTCCCAAAGTTGAACCTATCGCCGTGCCTATTTTCTGAACGTATGTTTTGTCATTTAATGTGAATATTTTCGAATCCAGAACTATATCCATTAGATCAAGAATATCTTTAGTTGGTACTTATTTTGACTTGCGCTCATTCAATGCCTTTTCGGCCGCGAGCCTCGCTTCGTGTCTCGGTATACTTTGATACAGCGCGCGCACATCCAAGCAAAACAGGATTGTGTCTTCCGGTAGGAGTTGTGAAATATGTTCAAGCTTATTCAAGAAATCTGTTGTATCCTGTATATAAGATGGTAATTTTGTCACATGGAATGAAAGTTCTTCCTCTACAAATGCAGGGATATTTTCTGTTTTCGTATGTCTGCCATTGATAATGATTCTATTTGGATTTCCGCTTTTGTGTAATTTCGGATTCGCTTGTACCCGACCTTTTCTCGCATCACCTGATGGGAACAAATACTTTTTCATATCACTTGTGATTACTCCATTTTTGTACAAATCATTAACTGTCTTTTTCACTTTTCTTTTGAGTTTTTACACAGTTGTTTCCGGTATTTGTTCGTAGGTCCCATTGCTGAGAAATTCTTTCTCTATATCAGTTTTGTAAGAGTCTGCATCTATTATGACAATACCCGAGCCTTCGTCAGCCGGTCTGATTATTATTGGATTGTCATTCATTAGTGATTTTAGAGCATTTTCTTCTCCTCTTGTAATATTCATTTTGAAATCGCGTTTCAAACCTTTGATTATATCATTTTTTACCTCTGTAACATATTGGTCGAACCACCTATTCCTTCCTTCAGCCGGTGTCCATTGTCGGTTCGCATTTTGTTTTTTTCATTTTGTCTGTTTCTTGTGTTTCTGAATTATCTCTATCATTCTCGCGTTCGTAAAAATATTCCTTTAAACGCATCCTTCTTTACCAGACTTTCAATTCTGTGAGCAGACAAATTGGATAGGAGGAATCTCCTCAAATACAAATCTAAAAAGAAAAACGATAGAACACAATTGGTTATAACATATAGCGATGAACTTCCCAATATCCACTCAATAGTAAAACAGAGATTAACAACTCTGCACAAGTCAGAACGAATGAGAGACATTTTTCCGATACCCCCAATTATCGCATTCAGAAGGGACAAAAATATTCAAGACATCCTAGTCCATAAAAAGCACAACAACATGTTTTATAAATCATCAAACGGAAGTGAACCATGCGGGAAAAAATGCGCCTTATGCAATTACGTCATGCTCACGACATCATTCTTTGGGACGGACGGGGAGAAATACAAAATCAAGGGGAATCTCATCTGCAAAACGCAAAATTTGATATACAGTTTGAGATGTAAAAGTTGCGACAAAACAGTATATGTAGGACAGACGGGAAGAACATTATACGAGCACATGATGGTCACCATATCAAACGTAAGAAATAAAAAATGCGATCTCATAACGGAACATTTCAACAAAAATGGACACACATTACGAGATTTTCAAATAGTTGGAATCGAGAAGACATTCGAAGGTAAAATTTCCAGATTGACCAAGGCGTCATTCTGGATAAAGAAACTCAAAACCCTGTTGCCAAAAGGACTTAATTGGCAAGTAGATTTAGTTTAAATCAAGAAAAACCATTTTATTTACAAACATTTTGCACGCCATTTACGTTACGACGTTTTGGCGCTCCAATGACGTCACAAGTACGAACACTCAATTGTATAAACATTCCACTGATGAAGGCCAATGGCCGAAACGTTTGAAAAAACAAAGGAATGAATTTAATGTTTTTTACCTATAAAAGTGACTTTATTGTTGTGTTAAGATATATATTTAATGAAATTCCGGAATTCATTCGAAGGGGGTAAAATGGCTATAAAGCAGTTTTTCCCCGGGCATGTTACTATAACATGGGGGAAGTCCACTATATAGCAGAATTTCCTCCGGGAGAAAAACTATTATTTAGTAGATTTTCCGGGGGGAAAAGTCACTATATAGCCATTTTTCCGGGGGGGATGGCTAGGGGGAAAGACTACTATATAACACCGGCTCGAGCAAACTCTTGCATACGAGAGGACTACGAGCGACATACAGAGAAATGTGTCTTAACTAACGAGAGGCTCTAATAGTCAGTATATTATACAGGAACGAAGAAGCACCATAAAGCAAAATTAAAACATGTCAAATTATCAAATCTTTGTGTTTTAAGCTTTTTGAAATTTGTTGTTTCACAAATGTATCAAAATTAATAGGAGACGCATACACAGTATTCATAGGGATCACTACAGCTTTAAACGCTATAAACTTCGTATAATGGTCATTTTCTTAAATTACCCTTTTCAATTGTAGATCATTAGATGTCTTCTTGAGGAAAGGGGCATTGTATTCAATGAAGATGACGATATAGAAACCCTTCGCAGTCGTTTGACAGAGGGAGAAACAGTACCTCAAGAGAACAGCTCAGATATTGACAGAGTAACAAATCAAACCGATGACAATGAACAAGACGTTGATGAAATGGAATTTGTGGATCTGATTGATGAATTAAACAGACAAAACATACCTTTCACAGAGATGGAAAATATCGAAGACCTGAAACATTTTGTTTTGAAACAACGATTGGATAGAAAGAGAGACAGTTATGATTATCTCAAAGCTTTGAAAATGGAATCAAGAATATGGGAAATTGACTTCACGGAGTCTGATGATCTGCAAATGAAACTAGATCAAGAGCAAGATTCTTGCAAACCATCTGTAAGTATTGTTATCTTTCTTTTCAATTAGAGATTTAATCGCTAAAATGGGATTGAGACATTTCCCTCTCAATAGTTTGCCATTGATATCTGTATGTAGTTATTTGTTTTCAACCGACTGTTCTTACTTTTGTTATGACATTCCCGTGAAATGAAATAAGGGAGAACAATGTGCTGAACTCGGCACAAATATTGAGATCAAAAGCATTAATAATTAGTAAAAAATTTGTAACATATACTGCAGATATGATCACATTCTGCTAAAAGTATACAAATGAATTTGTACAGAGCAATTTCGATTCAGTTTTTCTGGAATATTCCAAAAGTGTGCGATTCTTTTGAAGATAAAATTCCGTTAAATCGATAGAATGTAGAGTCTGATTTAGTTCTATCTTTTATGAATTCCATATGGTGATTTCTTACAATACGTTTCCATAAGATATCCAAGTAATGAGATGTTCAAATAATTCTTAAAATGAGAGTAAATGTAAAACATCCGGAATAAATCTTCCTTGTATGTGTTCATCCGTTTCCATAAATTCAAACATGCGATGGAGGAATATCTTCATTGGTAGTGTAGAACTATCTAGTCGGCAAAGTCGACCGAGAAAGAGAATATTCCGAAAGACAATTTCTGCTCACAACCGTAGAGTACCTGATATATATCATTTTCACATAGATGCGAGATCGACAAGAGGTTCAAATAAGGTGATCCAATGTCTGTAAGTCCAATATAGACTTTCCGTCCGCACGCAATAGAAATACGCTCAGAGAATTTACAATTGCTACAGAAAATGATACCAAGGTGATTGTGTGATGGGATGATAATGACAAATATGAATAATGACCATATCCCTGTATACAGCACAAAATCGATAATTCAGAAAATCAGAAACCGATGGCATACAAAATCAGGATAAAACGGAAACCAAAGCAAACAAACAAAAACCTCCACCACATGAAAAGAAACTCCCGATATGGGAGTGAGACCAGGTGCTCAGGAAGAGTAAGCATCTCCTGCTTGCATGCAACACTCGCCGCTTCAATTCGGTAGAACTGTCACATCCGGTTACTTCCATTCCAGAAGACATAGAGTACAATCTTTTGTTGGATGGTTCAAATGGTCTATGACAGAATATCATCCACCATTCTGGAGAATGGGACATCATAGTGTATGACGAGTTCCCCATATCGACCGAAGTACGTCCTCAGTGACGATGTTAGTCGGTCACAAACATATCCCTGACTAGGAAGCTTATCTGAAAGACACCTAGCTCTCAGAACAAAATCCGTATATTTGGTACTTGCTCTGGCATAGCGTATCAACTGAGATATGAACACGCCATAAGCAGGCGAGGAAGGGATTTTGCTACTCAGAAAAGGAAAGTTTGTAATGCTGAAATTGAAGTCGTCACGTTTGTCATAGAGTGAGGTGTTCATGTGACCATTAGTGTCGTAGGAGAAATTTATGTCCGAATAAGATGCTGAATCATTTGTCTCTGTAGTTTCTTTGACTTCAAGCTTCGAAGGATAGATACTGCTCAGGTAATCCGCGAATTTTGAATTATTGATGGACAACACATCGTCTATGTATCTGTAAGTGAATTTGAAGTCAGAAGCTAAGTATCTTTTCCCTTCAGAGATTGAATGAATTCAGCTTCGTGCGAGTAAAGGAAAATGTCGGCAAGGAGTGGGGCACAATTGGTCTCCATTGATATTCCGACAATTTGCTGGAAGACCATTCCTCCAAACACAACAAACATGCTGTCGATCAGAAAGTTTAACATCTGAATAATATCTGTTACAGTGAAGTTATTTTCAGAATCGGACTTTTCTTTTACAAAGTAGGTTCTGTCATAGTTAAAAACAATACATTTGTATTTGCGATTACCGTTCTTACTTGTAAACGCATTACTTATTATTTTTGCGAGTCTTTCTATTTAGAATGTGGAATTGTAGTGTGAAGTGTCGAAACATCAAAGGCTTTTATCGAATGGACTTTACTCAAATGAGTGGATTTCAGATGTTCTAAAGGTTCATTCGAATTCTTTAAAATCCACATCTGGTTGATTCCACTGCGAGAATATACTGTCGAACAATATTTTTGAACCCCAGATTTGATTTCAGATAAAACTTTGGTGAGTCAGATCGATACAGATTTGGTAGAACATTTTGAGGAACCAGCGATGAAACGTTGGTTGTACGGATTCTTATGCATTTTAGGTATGCAGTATAAGTATGGTAAATCTTAATTTAATTTGTTAGTGTTAAAGCCAAAGGAAGCAAAAGCTGATTTGTTGTTATCTATTATTTCAGAGGCAGAAAGGTTTGTTGGGGTGTAATTGGGATTTCTAGGTGTCAAATTTAAACCCAGCTCTTTAACTAGACTGTCGAAATAGTACATTTTGCAAGTAGATGTGTAATTATTTGAGGCTTTGCCCGCTGGTGTGATAACATAATGTTCTTGGAGGTAGGTAAGCTCTGTGATAAGGTCAGGCTCTTTAAATATAGACTCGAATCTGGTGTTCACAGTTGATTTTAATCGGTTTATTCTAAATAAAAGTAACCCTCTGATTGATTTTATCCATTCGGAAAGGGTGTCGAGCTGTACATCCTCTTTCTTTGCCCAACGTCTTGCATATTCCTCACAAGAGGCCATGATGATTTTGACATTTTGATTCGATGTAAAGGACATACTTTCTCTGTATTTGGGACCCTTTTTTAACAATTCTCTCAACTTGTCGTTCTTGACTATACTAAGGTCACCAGTAATAACGTGTCCACAAGGAGAGTAGTTGAAATCCGACGAAGAACATTCGTAAGGAAGTGGATGTAGTGGGGGATTTTTGAACCTTTAGAAGTATATATATATATATAAAAGCACAAGAAAGGTTCAAGCGACCACGACCCTAAACGTGTTCCAGCGGAAGGGACATTACATCCCTTAAGCCGTCTGGATACACCAATATGTACTTATATCCAGTCGGAACAAGGGACAGTACGTCCCTCATTCCGATCGGACACAAGTACATAAAAAAACATACACACACTTTCATGCTAGTCAGAACCTGTACTGTACTGAAGCTCGAAAGATAAACGTCCATATTGAGGAAAGGGTCTCGATTAACTAAGTAAAATAAAACGAAAAAAAAAAAAACAATTAAAACCAAGTCCGTCCTGAAGAGAGATACTCACTGAACTGACAACGCGCGAGTTGGTGTGAATAGAAAGTCATATCACGAGAGACCCACATAAGGGAGGTAACAAATACAAACTGTAAAAATTTAAAAAGTATAAGGTGTAAAGAACGAGCCTAGCTACCGTCGTTAGTTTCGGCGATTGACCTCCGTATCCAATCAGAATAAATAGGGAGTGTTAAGAAAAAGTTCCTGTGAGGGAATATCAAGCAGAATCTATCTCATAAACGTACCAAAAGAGGACTTCAAAATGAGAGTCTAGTACAAAAATGAAAATTAAAATTAAGGAAACTCTCCGAGTTTTCTCGAGTGAACTGGCGTTTTTCGACCAATGAGTGCTTTAATATATGCCACGCCTACGGATATTGTAAATAAATAACACGTGCTTAGGTTTACTTTTGAAACTATTGTTTTAAAATGTTCTTGGATAAAATTTTAGGTATTTTTCTTGGTTTATCAGTAATCCCTTATTCTTAGATATATGTTCTTGAAATCTACCGTTGACTTTTTGTTATTCAACACATGGGAACAGTGTAAATTAGAGGTATAACATGGTGAGTTGTCGACAGGCACATTCATGCACGAATAGTTATGGTTCATCAATGATTTTAATCTTATTGGCCTCGTTGGTTTATGTGCAGTCCTTTGTGTTTGATGTTTCTGTGTTGTGCGTTGACGTTCCTTGTCCAGTATGCGTCTCTTTCTGTGCTTGTCTGCTTTGTGTTTTTGCATTGGGTGTTTTGGGGTTTTGCTGTGGGTGCTACAACCTGGTATTGTTGGAGATCCCCTCCTTTGTATTTAATCGAATGCAAAAGTACCGTCGATAAAATTTATCGGAACTTGCGATGCGGAATTAAATGTAATTATCCGCTTTCTTTCTTTTCTTGGATAGACGTGCGGGAGGATAGATGGATATATTTATGCCCGTGCGAATTTTTGTTCCAGGGAGTTGGTCCAAAATGTCAGGGGAGGGGGTTCAGCCTTTCGGTCAAATTAATGAAAATATTCGTCAAATGGAGAAAATCGTCATTAAAAAAAGCCCGGTATACTAGGGCCTTGATACTGACTCCCATGTCCCCTTTTCTGTATAAGTGACTTGATACTGACTCCCATGTCCCCTTCTAGATCTACGCTTGATCCGTTGCCACAAAACATATGACTCTTTTGTGCTCACTCAACTTTTACCCACTTGTTACGTCGATGGCATATTTCTTTTATAATTTCAAAATTAGAATCAGGCTTATATTTTCATCCAAAATATGCCAAAATCAAATACATGTACATGTATATTATATTTTTTCACATTTGTACTAAGCATTTGTACTCTTCAATATATATATATTTTGCACCACATGATGCACTCATGAAATGTAAAAGAAAACTACATATATTCATTTATCTCTATTAGATGGGTTCGTCGATTACGATTTTGAAAAAAGATCATACACACTGTACATTTAAGATGGAAAGTATAGATACTTTAGATCAATTCTGCGCTTTTATAAACACAGACTTTATTGCAGATGGCGCCATTTGTAACCATATGGCCTCTCCCCCACAATAATTATGCAAATTGAGTACTTTGATTTTTAATTAATTTCCATTTATTTTGTTTATGGGATATTTCCAATCGTCCCATGTCCCCTTTTCTGTATAAGTGACTTGATACTGACTCCCATGTCCCCTTCTAGATCTACGCTTGATCCGTTGCCACAAAACATATGACTCTTTTGTGCTCACTCAACTTTTACCCACTTGTTACGTCGATGGCATATTTCTTTTATAATTTCAAAATTAGAATCAGGCTTATATTTTCATCCAAAATATGCCAAAATCAAATACATGTACATGTATATTATATTTTTTCACATTTGTACTAAGCATTTGTACTCTTCAATATATATATATTTTGCACCACATGATGCACTCATGAAATGTAAAAGAAAACTACATATATTCATTTATCTCTATTAGATGGGTTCGTCGATTACGATTTTGAAAAAAGATCATACACACTGTACATTTAAGATGGAAAGTATAGATACTTTAGATCAATTCTGCGCTTTTATAAACACAGACTTTATTGCAGATGGCGCCATTTGTAACCATATGGCCTCTCCCCCACAATAATTATGCAAATTGAGTACTTTGATTTTTAATTAATTTCCATTTATTTTGTTTATGGGATATTTCCAATCGTCTAGGAGAAGATAGCTCTGATTTCAAACTTTAACTTTACGATCACATGCTAAACTGATGTAATAGAAATGATTGTCATTCCCGCCAGTGTGTAACCCTATGTCTGTCAATTCGAGGTGTTCTTGGCTCAATTGACAGCAACAGAAACTATAATGGTTCGCCTGTCACCGGTCTGGGTGCAATAGACGAAATGGCGAGGATTTGTTCTAAGTTTAGGCAACTTTGTTGATACGTCTGAATTCCAATTTAGTCATGAATTTCGATGGCGATTTCCACCTGATTGTGAAATATCCAAGGCTCCTAATATATACTGCGCGCATAATTTTGTATGTCAGATTCATTCTCATACTACTTTAGTCAACATGTTACCTTGTATGTTAATAAACGGTAAAACTTACAACAAGGATTTTTGTTTCAAAGTTCCAGAAAATGACTTAAGTAAAATTCATCAACGGATTTCACAATTTGTAGTCTCTGGGAGGCATACAAATACATTTTGGTGCCGTGACGCTAAATGATACGAATCATGGGGATATACGTGATTTATTGCTTTAAATGCAGAGGATGTACTTGTACGCAAAACCAGGATTAAACAGCAGACAAGTGATGGACATTACACTGAAATTATGCATACTTCAGGTAGGACACATTTACTTTTCTCGTGCGTATCCTCATTTTGATTGACCATGTAATTTTATCATTTTTGAATTTTGATCTAGACAGGTAGATAAATTATTTACATTTTTTTCTTCGCATTTTCAAGTAAATATGACTTACGTTGACGACAAAGTGACGATTCACATGACGGGAATTACTCAGGATTCAAGTTCAGGTAGTTCTGAGGTTTTTGGTACGTCTCAAAGTAAAATTTGTAGTACCTTTGGATTTGGTAGAATTCCGGAAAATGGCGAAGATGCTTTCAAATGGATTGCAAATCAAGTTAAGGGTCTTCAAACTGCAATTTCTGTACCGTTACTTCAAGTAGTTAAACCGTTTGAAGGTGATTCTTCACAATTTAAACAGTGGGTAAAAGATATTGAAAAGTATGCGCAAATTACTCGACTTGATAACACGGACATACCGAGAATAGTTTTAATGACCTGTACTGGTACAGTTGGAGATTTTGTGAAACGTTATTTAGACGAAATTGAGTCAAAGGGCAGAGCCCCTGATTGCCCAAATATCAAAATGTTGATGAAAAAGCGTTATGCTGAAATTACGGATAATCAGCGAGCTATGACTGAGCTCCGTAATATTAAACAAAGGTCAGAGGAAAGTGTACAATTGTATTCTGAACGTTTGCTAAGGTTAGCGGAAGACGCATACACTGCTCCTTTTGATGAGAGAGAATTCAAGTTAGTTCAGAAACAATTAGTTGATATCTTTTGTGACGGATTGTGTTACGATTACTTGAGAATGAAAGTCATGAGATGTGATCCAAAAAGTTACGAGGAAGCGGTGGAAATTGCAATGAGAGAGCAAAATTTACGAAAGCGTTTTAATCTCATATCAAATAAAAAGAATGAACCACAAATTAATGACACAAATTCAGATTTAGTAGGGAATCAAAATTTACGATCAAGCTACGGCGAGAGTAATCTAAACAGTCAATTAACCATGCGCGTAAATAAATGTCAAAATACCGGTGAGAATCAAAACACGCGTATCCCATTAGAGACCCTGAATCAAGATAGGACAGTTGAAAAATTATGTTACAAATGTCATTCTAAAGGACACACAGTTTGGGAATGTCCATTGCGTGAAAATAATCAAAACATTAAAACAACCATTGATTACTCAGACCAAGAAACAGACGAAAACAAAGAACCCCCTCTTAAACGTAAATTTTCCCTAAATAAACATGAAAACGAATCATCCTCAGATAAAGTCCCTTTTAAGAGTTCAAGAAAGGTCTCATTTCAAATGCAAAGTCAGAATCCGCTAGAAATTAAGACCACAGAGTGCTGGAATTGTCACCTGAAAGGTCATTTTAGAAGAAATTGCCCAAACCGCCGAAATCCGGATAAATACAGGGCTCTGAATTACTCCAAAAGGACTCATTGGCGTTCAAGCAGTGCGCGGATCCAGGGAAACTTAAAAGCTCTCTTCAAAAGGAAGCCGTTGGAGAGAGCAGAAATTTTTCTAAGATAAAAAGAAATTTAGAGAGTAAGAAACCCGCCTCCGATTTAAACATAGCTGGAAACCCAAGCTCTTGTATCATTAAGATTGGCAACTCGAGATATCGATCTTTGGTAGATACGGGCGCTGAAGTTTCCCTTATGAGTAGGAACATTTTTGAGCGATTATCACCAAACCCAAAATTAACGCGTGTAATCAAGAGTTTAAGAGCAGCGAACAGCGCGCCGATTAACGTTTTAGGACGAACAACTTTGAAATTTTCAATAAACGGACTGCGAATGTCTCAAAACTTCTACGTGGTAGAGACGCTTACCAAGACTTTTATCCTAGGACGAGATTGGTTGAAGGAATATGGAGTGCGCCTTTATTTTGACTTAGGAATGCTAAAAGAAGGGAATACATACGTGAAGCTCGACGAAGACACTCACATTTGCTCGATTTTAAGGTTAGCTAAAAAGACAACGATCGAACCGCAGACCGCCACTATATGTCATGTTAAGTTACAGAAAGGCTTCCGATTATCAAACTCAAGACTTCTTGAGGTCACGAACCTTGACCCCGGATGTATCTTAGATGAACCTTGCCTGTCACTTAAGGAATCAATGAATACTGTCAAGTCTTCCTTCAAGGTACCTGTCTTAATTCTTAATGACACGAATAGAGCTACCGTCTAAGGAGAGGAAGCGTAGTAGGGAGGGCTAGAATTTTGACCCCTCAAGATATTTCGGCCTTGGACGATGAAGAACCAATAGAAGTTGATGAGCCAAAGACTGAAATTAAATCAGATTTCGAGGAATTGCATGTACCCGAAGGAAGGCGCCAAGAAATCATCAAGTTACTGAAGAAAAACAAAGATCTTATTGCCAAGAAAGACTCAGATCTTGGTGGAACAAAGACAGTGCAGATGAAAATAGATACCGGAAGTCATCATCCGATCAAGAATAGACCATATCGGTCACCTTTGAACAAAAGAAAAGTGATAGATGAGGCATATCCCCGCCTACAGCACAAAATCGAAAACCCAGAAAACCAGAAACCGAAGGCATACAAAATCAGGATAAAACAGAAACCAAATCAAACAAACAAAAACCTCCACCACATGAAAAGAAGCGAACTCCCGATATGAGAGTGAGACCAGGTGCCCTGAAAGAGTAAGCATCTCCCGTTTGCATGCAACACCCGTCGCTTCAATTCGGTAGAACTGTCACATCCGGTTACTTTCATTCCGGAAGATATAGAATACAATCTTTGGTTGGATGGTTCAAACGGTCTATGACAGAATATCATCCACCATTCTGGAAAGTGGGACATCATAGTGTATGACGAGTTCCCCATATCGACCGTAGAACTTCCTCAGTGACGATGTTAGTCGGTCACAAACATATCCCTGACTGAGAAGCTATCTGAAAGACGCCTGGCTCTCAGAACAAAATCCGTATATTTGGTACTTGCTCTGGCATAGCGTATCAACTGAGATATGAACACGCCATAAGCAGGCGGTGAAGGGATGTTGCTACTCAGAAAAGGAAGGTTTGTAATGCTGAATTTGAAGTCGTCACGTTTGTCATAGAGTGAGGCGTTCATGTGACCATCAGTGTCGTAGGACAGCATTATGTCCAAATAGGATGCTGAATTATTTGTCTCTGTAGTTTCTTTGACTTCAAGCTCCGAAGGATAGATACTGCTCAGGTAATCCGCGAATTTTGGATTATTGATGGACAACACATCGTCTATGTATCTGTAAGTGAAGTTGAAGTCAGAAGCTAAGTATCTTTTCCCTTCAGAGACCAAAGATTGAATGATTTCAGCTTCGTACGAGTAAAGGAAAATGTCGGCAAGGAGTGGGGCACAATTGGTCCCCATTGGAATTCCGACAATTTGCTGGAAGACCTTCCCTCCAAACACCACAACAATGTTGTCGATCAGAAAGTTTAACATCTGAATAATGTCTGTTTCAGTGTACTTATTTTCAGAATCGAACTTTACTTTTACAAAGTAGGTTTTGTCATAGTTTACAACAATAAATTTGTATTTGCGATTACCGTTCTTACTTTTAAACGCATTACTTATAATTTTTGCGAGTCTTTTTTTCAATTTAGAATGTGGAATTGTAGTGTAAAGTGTCGAAAAATCAAAGGCTTTGATCGAATGGAATCTACTAAAATGAGTGGATTTCAGATGTTCTAAAAGTTCAGAATATCAGAAATGAAATTAGAATGATTAAGATTATTTAAAATGCATAAAAAGCTCAGAAAATGATAAAAAAACTGAAAAAAGTCTTTAAAAAATTTGGTCCCGCCGGGGTTTGAACTCACTACCCTTAGGTCCACTGGGCATAGAAAACATACATATGTATATTTTTTTGATAAATCTTAAAAAATCCAAAAGTTGATATTTTGACAAAATTCTTTCATAGTAATACAACTATTATATAGTAATATACTATAAATATAAAAAAGTGTATAAGCAATTTCAGGGATGAAGTTGAAATTGTTAAAAAGGACCACCCCTTCCCTTTTTGCAGTTAAAAAATTCACAGAAACAATATTAAAACAACTTTTCAACAATTTCTTTCACATAAGCATAACTCGAGTTCATCATTTCTATTTAATTCATTTACAGTATATGGAATCGCCTTAATGATATAGCGAATTGACAGAGTAGTGTAATTAATTGCCTTAATGATACAGAAAGATGGCTTCATGTCATATCAATACGTCCTTATAGTATAGTGAATCGTCTTAATGATATAGCTAATTTACAGAGTAGTATGACAAAATGCCTTAATGATATAGAAATATAGCTTCATGTTATATCAATATGTCTTTATAGTATAGGGAATCGTCTTAATGATATAGCGAATTGACAGAATAGTATGCCAAAATGCCTTAATGATATAGAAAGATAGCTTCATTTTATATCAAAACGTCTTGATACTATAGTGAATTGCCATAATGATATAGCGAACTGACAGAGTAATATAGTGAAATGCCTTAATGATATAGTAAGATAGCTTCATGCTATATCACAGCCCTATAATGATATGACTTTGGTTGTCATAAGGCAGCTGTGGCGTTCCATATAAAATCATTAGAGCGTGATATGCCCATGCGGTCATTCCAATTAGATGGAAGAGGGAAGATAAGTATATCTTTATAATAAAAATTTAAACGTTAAATTTTCATTTAATCTAAATAAAAATGAGTTAAAGTACTAACAGCGAGTTAAAAAAACAGAAATTTCGATTTTATGTGAAAACGCTTTAAGATGGATACATATGAATATCAAGGGAAATGTTCAACTGCTAGAGCACTGTTTGAAAATGAAATTTTCGAATATTATTATTTTTGCGTTTTCGCTCTACACATAGGGAACAACACGTTAAATTAAACAAAATGTTTTTCATAAAAAAACAGATGTCTCCCCCCTCCCTCTAAGTTACTTTGACCTTAGGCCAAAATACAAAATGATGTCCTTTGAGTCATGGGCAACATCATACTAAAACATGAAAGTGATTCATTACATTGTTTGAGGTAAAGCCCATACATGATTGGCATATACAATTTCATTATAAGCATATTTAAAGAAATTGACTTTGGTCACATGACCTTGGATATAGGTGATCTGAAACCTACACTCACTGACGAGGGTTAAGTACCCGAAACATGCATGTCTGGTCCATGCTGCAAACTTATCTGCTTTTAAATGATGCTTTTGAATTTGAATACGTTTAACATTGTATGGATCATGAGCAACAAAAATCTGAATTAGTGATTGGATACACGGTTCAAAATATAAAGCCTAAACACTATTAGCATAGACAATTTCAGCCTGAACATGCATAGCATATACAATTTCATTACCAAAGTAAGAAGCTACCTTAACCATGTGACCTTGGGACAATGTGATAAGAAACATTTAGTCCTTAGAAACAACATACTAAAATATGAAAACAATTGTAAGAAGGGTTCAGGAGATACAGTCCAGACAATATTAGTATGTACAATTTCATTAAAAAGAGCTAAATGATCTTGACCTTGGGCACATGACCTTGGGTCAAGATGATAAGAAACCCTCCAATCCTGAGCAACAGCATGCTATAGTATAAGAGTGATCCAGTATACGATTCCACAGATATAGCCCAGACTCAATAGCATTTACAATTTCATTAAAAAATGTAATACTTGACCTTAGTCATATGACCTTGGATCAAGGAGGTGTGAAACCTTTGGGTCATCAGCACCATCATACTAAAATATGACATGATCCGATCACGGTTCAAAAGATTAAGCCGGGACATAATATATGTAACAAATACAATTTCATTTAAAATATACTAATTGACCTTGACTTTGTCACATGACCTTGAGTCAACGCGATGTGAAACCTTTACGTGATAAGCAACAACATACTAAAATATGACGGTGATCTGATAAATAGTAAAAAGAGATACAGCCCCAATGGGATAGCATGTACAATTTAATTAAAATGTACTTAGTAACTTTGACCTTGATCAAATGACCATGGGTCCAGGTGAAACCTTTTGGTCATGACTAAGTACATTCTTAAACTTGAAAGCAATCCAGTATGCAGTCCAAGGGATAAAGCCTAAACAAGAAAGTATCTACAATTTCATTTAAAATGTAGTAAGTGACCTTGGCCTTGGGTCAAGGTGATGTGAAGCCTTTGGGTCATAAGCAAAAACATACTAAAATATGAAAGTGATCCGGCAAACAGTTCAAGAGATATAGCCCGGACAAGAATGTATGCACAATATCATTAAAAATGCACTAAGTGACCTTGACCTTGGTCACATGACCTTGGGTCAAGGTGATGTGAAACCTACGGGTCATAAGCAACAACGTACTTAGATATGAAAGTGATCCAGCAAATGGTTCAAGAGATATAGCTCGTACAGGAATGTATGCATAATTTCATTAAAGAATGCACTGAGTGACCTTGACCTTGGGTCATGGTGATGTGAAACCTTTACGTGATAAGCAACAACATACTAAAATATGAAAGTTATCCGGCAAAAGGTTCAAGGGATATAGCAGGGACTGGAATGTATGTACAGTTTCATTAAAAATGCACTAAGTGACCTTGACCTTGGTCACATGACCTTGGGTCAAGGTGATATGAAACCGACGGGTCATAAGCAACAACATACAAAAATATGAAAGTGATCCGGCAAACGGTTCAATAGATATAGCCCGGACAGGAATGTATGCATAATTTCATTAAAAATGCACTAAGTGACCTTGACCTTGGTCACATGACCTTGGGTCAAGGTGATGTGAAACCTTCGGGTCATAAGCAACAACATACTAAAATATGAAAGAGATCGGGCAAACGGTTCAGGAGATATAGCCCGGACACGATGTGTGACAAACGGACAGACGGACAGACAGACAGACGGACGACGAAGGCAAAACCAATATGTCTCCTCCCCGTTGGGGGGGGGAGACATAATCATTTTTTTCATGCGCAAAGTCAGTAAAACATACACTGGTCAAGTTTGAATGATACAATAGCCATAATCTAGATGCGACACAATATATTATGCCTAAATGATCAGTGAATATCTACTTATATGAATAGGAGTTGCTGTTACTTTTAACATATTCGACCCTTGTTGAGAAAAATGACTTGGTCAATTTGTAAGCGTAAAATATTGCTATTTTCCAATGGGTACACCAATTATGATGTCTTGTAAGGCATAAAAAGCTAAGTTTTTGAGTAGTGCTTTTCCTTCTGTATTACCATTTCAATTTTCCAATTTCCTTTTTTTTTAAAGATCTGTTAGTACTTTAATAATGTAATTATGTGAAGTACCTGCTACTGTACCTTAAGGTAAGATTAGCAAGTTATACAAACATTATACACATCACTGAAAAGGATTCCTCTCTCAAATGATGGAATTTAATTAAAAATTGCCCTTTTTATTTTCTTTCAGAAATAGGTTAAAAACATGATAATTCTCAATTTCATCTAAAATCAATACATCTATCTTTATTATCCAAAATTATGAGATTCACTTGACAAAAAAGACAAAACTATTGAATTCTATCTATCTAATGTTCACAATATCAAAGTATATTCAGTACTGGTATACCATGTAGACAACTTGATTAAGGCTTCAAAAGAAAATTATTTTATTTTACTTAATGATTCAATCGGCTGTTTAAAATCATCTAATCCCAAACAGTACTGGAATATAGTTAATTCGTTGATTAGAGGATCCAAACCCTCACGCTGTATCCCCTTTGACTCAAGATGGATTTACTGCCTTTACCCCCGAAGTAAAAACGCAATGCTTTTAATGATTATTTTTGCAGTGTTACTGATCTCGATGATAGCGAACAAGAATTACCTCCCTTTGAAAATCGTACTAACGAGATACTCTCTAATATTTCCATAAATAGAGAATAAGTGTCTTAATTTGTGTTTTGTTACGGGTATACAACACACAGCAAGTGCACTTATCGTACATGTAATGCGCGTTAGCGCATAACGCGCATTACATGCGATAATTGCACTTGCTGTGTGTTGTATACCCGAAACAAAACACAAATTATGACATTTATTTTATATATATGCACCATAGTTGTCTATTTCATTCTTGTTTTCTGAAATCGCGTTTTCTAGGTAACAAGGTGACGTTAAAATTCAGGTCACCGTGGGCTCAGTTTGCAGGTTAGAACAGCCATCGCGGCATGTTTCTTTAGATCTGATGCATTGTGACGTCACGAGTGTTAATACACGAATTGCAGCACGTTTATTTCAAAAGTAACATCTCAGGGAATTACATTGGTTGTGCATATGTATGAAAATGAGATACTTGACATAATAAAATCCTTAGAAATCAAACAAGCTTCAGGTCCTGATGACTTTAGTCACATTCTTTTAAAATCCTTGAAAGAGGAGTTAGCCAAACCTCTCAAGATACTTTTTAATAAATCTATTCAGTTGGCAAAATTTCCGAAACAATGGAAACACTCTCACGTGATACCGATTTTCAAAAAAGGCGATAGGAATGTTCCTATGAATTATAGACCAGTATCCTTGTTGATCTCTATTGGAAAAGTGTTTGAACGTGTTGTTTTTAAATATTTATATAATCATCTGCATTTTAACAATCTTTTGTATGACCTTCAAGCGGGCTTTCGACCAGGTCACTCGACCATAACTCAATTAATTGAAATATATCATCAAATATGCCTAGCACTAGATAATACACAGTATGCTTCTTTTACCTTCTGTGATATAAGTAAAGCGTTTGATAGAGTCTGGATCAAAGGGTTAAAGTATAAGCTAAGTAAGTATGGGTTTTGGGGTAATGTTTGAAACTGGTTGTGTGATTATCTTTCGGAACGCTCTCAGCAAGTAAAAATAGAATCTTCTTTGTCTACGGTTGGTACAAATAGGGCGGGCTTGCCCCAGGGGTCGGTCATCGGGCCCCTCCTGTTTCTTATTTACATTAATGACATCCCGGACGGACTTACTGGACTGACAAGACTATTTGCCGAGGATACTTCTAACGCGCATATTTCGAATTCTCTACAAAAAATTGTGACTAATAGTAACCTTGACCTATCATTAATAAATGATTGGACTAAGAGATGGCTAGTGACTTTCAACCTAGATAATACTAAAATGGTTGTCTTTGGTGCAAAAAAAAGTGAATTAGATAATCGGTCGTTTAATTTTGATTCTGTTCCAGTTGTTCCTGTCTTACATCATAAACATTTAGGTGTTGTCTTTTCTAGTGATGGAAAATGGAGATATCATATCGATTGTGTAATTGAGAAAGTTTCCAAACAAATTGCAGTATTGCGAAAAATAAAGTATACCCTTAATAGAGAAACACTTCTCAAAATGTGCACGACTTCTATAAGACCTTATTTTGAATATGCATCAGAGGTGTGGGATGGTCTGACAAATTTTGATTCAGAAAGACTAGAGAAATGTCAAATTGAAACGTTAAGAATTATTACAGGTCTCCCTATTTATTGTTCCCATTCTTCTTTCTATTTTGAAACAGGCTTAGAGTCTCTTAAGGAAAGGCGAAAATAACCCAGAAAATTGTGTTTAATGTATAAAATTCAAAATAACCAAACACCAGACTATGTTAGCAATTTAATGCCACCATCAGTTTCGGATATGACATCTTACAACCTTAGAAATAGTAACCATATTTCTACCCCATTCTGTAGACTTAATATATATCGAAATTCATTCGTTCCTTCCTTAATATCTATGTGGAATCAGCTTTCAGATGATGTTAGAAATAGTGAATCACTGCGTAAATTCAAATCCAAAATAAATTCATTGAATAAATTGCCCTAATATTTTAACAGCGGTAAAAGAAATCTCAATATTATTATTAATACTCGGCTGCGTCATGGAGTTAGCAAATTGAATTACGATTTATTTAGGATTAACTTATTGCACGAAAGATCGTGTATGTGTGGTTATAAAAGAGAAGACTCCGAACATTTTTTTCATTTCTTGTCCATTGTATTTTTATGACCGACAACAGCTAATTAATAAAATGCTATCATTAAACTTCAATTTCGACATCGGCACCATCCTATTTGGTGATATCGAACGACCAAACAAAGAGAACGAAGATTTATTCAAAGCAGTACATGGAGAATAAGTGTCTTAATTTGTGTTTTGTTACGGGTATACAACACACAGCAAGTGCATTTATCGTACATGTAATGCGCGTTAGCGCATTTCATGCGATAAATGCACTTGCTGTGTGTTGTATACCCGTAACAAAACACAAATTATGACATTTATTCTATATATATGCACCATAGTTGTCTATTTCATTCTTGTTTTCTGAAATCGTGTTTTCTAAGTAAAAGGGTGACGTTAAAATTCAGGTCACCGCGGGTTCAGTTTGCAGGTTAGAACAGCCGTCGCGGCATGTTTCTTTAGATCTTATGCATTGTGACGTCACGAGTGTTAATACACGAATTGCAGCACGTTCCTTTCAATAGTAACATCTCAGGGAATTACATTGGTTGTGCATATATATACCTATATTTCAACTACAAAACGTTTCGACTAAATAGACATTATACATGTATCTTACCCCCCCCCCCCTCTCTCTCTCTCTCTCTCTCTCCACAGTAATATCATCTTCCCAGTAATTATGATTTATTTATTTTTGTTGTTTGTGTTTGTGAATTCATGTTTGTATTGTCTTCCTTTCTTTCATATTTCATATGTTTTCATTTATGTTGTACATGTATTTACCTTTTCTCCCTTCATTTCGTTTGCTTACCTTTCATTTTATTTAGTTGAAAAATTTTGTGATTGTTAATTTCTTGTGTTCATGCATGCAAATGTTTATATGTTATATATTGTATGGGAGAGGAATTCAACTAAGTTAGAGAACTTGTTTCCAATCCCTTTGATGTTATTTATATCAATAAAATATGTTTAATCTAAAAACATCTTAAATCTAAATCTGGTATACCTCATTATAAAAAAAATCGTTATTTTAACAATTTTGTTAAAACAGAAACGGTTGCCATGGCAACAAAAAAGACGAAAACTTCCCTGTTATACGTCCATCTGATTGAAAAAAAAAAGTAATGACAAAAAGAAATTGATATTCTCATTATTATAAGCTAATTGAATTCGTATGTACCCGAGATCCTTTTTGAGGAAATATTACATAAATAGCCGCGGGTAGCATTGCTGTAAAGACATTTTTACAACATTTTAAGTTATTTCTTATTTTGTCCTTCTTGGAACAGAGCTAAAATCCAAAAATTTATCTATACATAATGATATTACTGTGATATAACATATTTCCCAGAATAAAACCTTAGGAACCTCACTCCGTTGCCATGGCAACAGTAGCTGTAGATTTTCCCGCCAAAAATGATATTGAGAAATCCAGCTTATCAAATTAGCATATTTTCAATGTTAATGGACATTTGTATCACATCTATTCAAAAGGCGATAATAGCAGTCCTAGACAAATACTGAATAGTTATGATTTTAGAGTATCATCAAAATTATTAATGCATAAAAAAAGAAGGGAGGAGATCTCCAACAAGACCCCGTTGCAGCATCAACAGTAAAACACCAAAGCACCCGATGCAAAAACACAAAAGACGAGTACAGCACGAGACGGAAAAGAGACACACGACATGTAAACATCAAACACAAAAGACTTCACATAAGCCGACGAGACCAATGGGTAACCGGTGCCGAATTTGGACGGCCATCTGTCACGCAAGTAGCAAATGGTGTGGTTATCCTGGATTACGTGCGCACAACCCTCTCACTTCTCCAGTTACCCAGAGGTCACGAAGAACGTACAATTGTGGTGTAAAACAACCTCCTCACTGTAAGATGACATCACACAAACAAGACCGCGAAACGCAGAGGCCCCAGAGACACAGATGAATATGTAAATGGATATAAAAAGAGTGCATGCGTAATACAGTCCGTGCTCTGCCGGCTGTAGCGAGCTCATGTATGTAATCACCCGAGGAGTCCGACTGACATTCAGAGAGGACAGGTGGTCGGGGCCCTGTCTTCTCTAAAGAGGGTTGGACAGGGCCCGTCATGGAGTCCCGTCGTCACAGTCAGTCAGAGTGCAAGGATGCGCTTGTACAAGACTGTAGATTAGTCAAGTACCAAGCCTAGTGTCCGTCTGGTGACATTAGAATCATATCCACGGTATAAAAGGCGTTTGATGATTCGATGGTTATGCTGCCTACCTTTGATCCTTTTTATTTTGTTTATCATATCACCATAAAAGACAGGTTGTGTAATACCCATGGTAATGTACTCTGTTGCATGTATAGATCCGAATTTTAAAAGAAGTTGACTGTAATTTTTGTAAAATTTCCAGAAAGTCTTTACCAGTTTATGAAAGCGGAAACCTTGACCTAAAAGTTTTTTGGTAATTTGTAAATTTCTACAGTGAAAATCCAAAATATCAGTACATGCTCTAGCGTACCGGATGAGCTGTGACATGTAAATGCCGTATGACGGTAATCTTGGAACATCACCGTCAAGCCAAGGGAAATTTATTATGTTGAATCCAAAATCACCCCTTTTGTCATATACACTTGTATGAATCTTTCCGTTTACAATTTTGATATTTAGGTCCAAAAAGGGTGTTTCTGTATTTGAAAGGTTTGCCTTGTTAAGGGTTAATTCTTGTGGATAAATTTCATTCTTATATAATTCAAAAGCAGAATTGTCAATGGTTAGAATATCATCCAGATACCTAGAAGTATTATTGAAACATTTCAGCTCATCAAATTTTCTTTGCTTTTGAAGATTTTGGATAAATTCTTTTTCATAAGTGTATAAAAATAAATCTGCAACAAGAGGCGCACAGTTAGTACCCATAGGAATCCCTACAACCTGCTTGTATAGATCCTCACCAAATCTAACATAAATATTGTCCAAGAGGAAGGACAAGGCATTACACAGGTCACTACATGTCCATGATTTGTATGATTTGTAGTCTGTCGAGGAAAAGAAACCCTTAAGAAAATTCTCTGTTGGCTTCTTTATCAGTAAAACATCTGCAGTGTAACAGGTAGGTCATACTCAATGGTCAAAGTCAACATTCTTTGTATCAATAGAAAGGTCTTGAAATAAGCAATACATATGTAAAATATGAAAGCCCTATCACAAACCATTACAGAAGTATGGCCAAGGTTAAAGTTTTTACAGACAAAAAGGACAAATGGATTTGACAGTAAATGGCAAAGGTTTACGTTTTTCAAAAGTAGGTCAAACTTCAAGGTCGTGATCTCTAGGTCAAAACTTTTGGTATTGATGGGAATATCTTGCCACAAAGAATACATATGAAATATAACAGCCCTAATCACTAAGGATTCAAGAATTTATATGGCCAAATTTAAAGCTTTTGCTGACAAGATGAAAGTCAAACGGATAGGTAATATTTAAACTATATGCCCCGGCATTTTTTTAATAAAGGGGAAATAAATTAGTTGAATATTATTCTTACACAATCAAATGCAAATTTTTATTAAACCATTTCACTGCTCTTTAATCACTAATCACATTCAGCATTAAGATTTATAGCATCAACACTCATACTTACTATAAACATTGTTACAGAAGCATTCAATATTATATTCTCCATTTTTCACATATTCAATTATTTTTATGCCCCCGGAATCAAACATTCGGGGCATGCAACTTTTAGCCTGTCCGTCTGTTTGTCCGAAAAACTTTAACATTGGACATAACTTTTGAATGCGAGGAGATAGGGCTTTCATATTTCACATGTGTATTCCTTGTGACAAGAACTTTCCATTAATATCAAAATGTTTGACTTCGTGACCTTGACCTTGAACTTTGACCTACTTTTCAAAAACTTTAACATTGGGCATATGTTTTGAATGGTAAGTGATATGGCTTTCATATTTCACATGTGTTTTTCTTGTGACAAGACCTTTCCATTGATACCAAATTTTTGACCTCTTGACCTCGACCTTTGATCTACTTTTCAAACATTTTAACATTTGGCATAACTTTTGAATGGTAAGTGATAGGGCTTTGATATCTCACATCAAAGATCGTAGCTAAAAAGGAATTGATTTGCTCTTAAAATTATTGTCTCGAATACAGAAATTGTCATATTAAAAAGCTCAAATTTAATAAAATCAAGGAATAAGAGAAGATTTAAAAAAAAATATGGATAAAAGAACAAGATAAAAAAAAAAAAGAATGAGTCAAAATTGAAAAAGGTATGACAAATCTGGGGAGGCGGGGGTCAATGAAATATTAATAATGAAAGAATTTCGTTTTTAATGCACATGTACAAGAATCCGAATTCGACCATTCTCCTCTCCAACAATATAAATTAATGGAGTATTCTTTGGCTAAATAGTCCTGATTTTTTAATATTTTAAATTACTTGTAAACTATTGTTAAAAAAAAACATATAAATATTTAATAAACCGAAAAAAAATTAGACCACCTTTTCCTTCGCTCTGTTTATTTAAAACGTGCTTTCTGATCAATTTTATCACCCCTTCACCTTTTCCTTTTCTTGGGAACCGTCGTGCTTTATTGTAATTGATTTTATACCCACCTTTAATAAGTATTCCCACCTAATACATTTCTCTTCTTTTAAAAAAAGTGAAGATTTTTGTTCCTTTTTTGAAAATCTAAAGATTAACAATTCTGCTATCAATTCAAATAAATTTTTCAGCCATATCTTTGGGGTTTTTTTTATTTTTTGCAATTTTCCTCCAAAAATGTCAATTTTTCACATGAAGAAATTCTAAAAGTACTCTTAAAAATTTTTCATTTTTGTATAAACAGAAATGATGCAAATAATATATTGAAAATTTTCATGCATTTAAAAGCTCAGAGGAGAAAATAATGGGATGAGCTTTTCATGAAATCTCTAATGTTTATAATACCTGGATACTTATTTATGTTGGATAATGTATAATAATGGGTTTTCTTCTTTATTCTCGCGCAATTTCAGGGGGTTTAATCAGTACGCTTTTAAGTGTACGCTGGAAGAAAACATGATGTAAACTTCCGCTTAAAGGTATGTGTTTTTGAGTTTATAATGAAGATTTTGATAAATCCAAGGCATGAAGGAAGATTGTCTTTGTACTGTTCGGTAGCGACTGAAGTCACTTAAACACCATTGCTATCACTGCGCTTGTTAAAGGCTTTATTTTGTTGTGAAATGTGCCGAAATATGAGGTGACGAGCTGCAGTTCTGTTGCCATCAGCAGGAAAAAGTCATATTATTCCATAATTGGCCTATTTAGCAGGTTGTATCTTAAAATAAGCATTCTCTACCACAAAGAAAACCTCATAAGGTGTATTGAGCCTGTCTAAAACTTAAAATTTACGAAATGTTTGAGGACAAGCCTGTTTTTGTACGCATCACAGCGGAATATGCCCTTTTTTGTACATTGAATACTCGATGATCAAACTTTTGGTAAATCGCTTATGCTGTTCTTTTTCAAGATAGGAATGTCTTATTTAAAGATCAATGTTATTACGTCAAAGGTAATCTCCTACATGATCATAGCGGGACACACGAAAATCCAAAATATGTGAAATTGTTGTATACAGTTCACTTCATTTTCCTTTAAGAAATAACTATGAATTGTCCTTCTGTATGTCTTGTTTTCAAATTAATAATCTTGACCTTTGACTCTAGTATGACATTGAATACCTTTGTCTTTAAAGCAAACATTCTGCCAAACAATTTGTAAAGTAAGAACGAATTATCCAACAGAAAGTATGTATAAAGCCCCCTTCACACTTTCACAGATCGGGTCATGGGTACATTTGTAGCTGCGGATCTATGGAAGGGGATTAGGGTCACAATGCTATTTGACTTGCTTACATGCTTTATGCTTTGATTCTTCATTCAATGTGATGTTGCTTTATTCAATGTTTGATTATTCCAAGTTCATTCATCTTGCTTTCATTTCAAATTTCATTTAAATCTTTCTTCTTTGTGTAATTTTGCTTCCGTGCATTTTACATTTGTCCTTCGTCAATGCATAAGTTTTGTTATACCATGCGTTGTGACATATGTCATTGTGCCATCATTCTTTCGTCCTAATGCTATGATTGGTTCGTCAATGCTAACTTCAATTTTGATACCAGATGGCGCTTCGCGCGACCGCAAGTGCCCGTTCCTTGAATGAACTTTGAAAACTCCCCTGTCGTTGGAAATCTTTTACATTCTACTACAGTTTCGTTCGAAAAATAAGTTGTATGATCGCACGAGAGGACAGAAGTAGATTGATGACGCTGTATAAATATTTGACAAATATGCTATTATGAAAAAGTAAATATTTGCTTTTGTATGCATCAGATTTTTGTAACTATTAACACTATAAAATACAAATGTAAAGAAGGTATTTCTACGGTGTAGTGGTTAGCACGATAGCCTTAAAGATTTTAGTTTTACACCTCTCCGAGTGGGTTCGAATCCCGGACGAGGATACATTTTTTTCATTAAAATGTCAATTTTTAGTACAAAAGAAAGGAGGAGATAATGTAAACTATCCATGTTATCCATCTGCCTAGTAGGGGATGTAGAAAAAAATTGGGGGTACTTATAAGAATAAAATGTTTTTTTATGAAAGTTCTTATTTTTTATCTTTGTTTTCAGTTTTTCTTTTTTTTTTGGGGGGGGGGTTAAAAATGCGGGAAACTGCACATTATCATAATTCAGTTGAAATAAAAAAAAATCATTTTTTTATTACAAAACTTTCCAAAAGCTTCGTTGGCTCGACGTTGTCACTTGCAAGTCATCTATGAAAAGTAATAATTTTAATCAATTGCCTTTTAAAAATTCAATTAAAGATATGCCCGTCAATATCGTTTCTGTACCATAAATCGGGTGATTGTTGTATAAAAGATAAAACTTCTATAATAATTGACTTTGAAGTATGGACCTATGAAGGTCATATTCAAGGTCAATCCTTGCAAGCATCAAAAGCTTGAATTTCAATCATAACCTTGATCCTGGGTCGAACAATGGCGAATTTGGAGGTGCGGAAGGGACATCCTCCCCTCCTGCACAGACCCAATATTTTCACGGCAAAAAAATTATGTAGTCGAGAGGATTCGAACCCAAGCGGTAAAAAAAACTTATCTGTAGCCCGGCACGTTACCACTAAGCTACGAAACCATTTGGAAAACGATGAGCTTTCAAATCCCCAAATGGCTATTTCTGTATAAATAAGAAGAAAAAAGCAGGAAAGACCCAAATATTTATAATTTTTAAAGTGATAACTTCTTTGTTCAAATATTTCAATCGGCTTATGCTTTTCTTTGCGCCATTTATAACGTATTTTTCCATGTACTGCAGCAGGGGACGTCTCAAAGTTCATTTAAAACAAAGGAGGGGATCTCCAACAACACCAGGTTGCAGCACCCACAGCAAAACCCGAAAACACCAAATGGAAAAACACAAAGCAGACAATCACAGAAAGAGACACATAAGGGACAAGGAACGTCAACGCACAATCAAACACAAAGGACTACACATAAACCAACGAGACCAATGGGCAACCGGAGCCGACTTAGGACGGCCATCTGCCACGGAAATAGCAGAAGGTGTGGTTATTCTGGATTACGTGCGCACAACCCTCCCACTTTTCCGATTACCCAGAGGTCTCGAAGAACGTACAATTGTGGTGTAAAACAACCTCCTCAATGTCAGATGACCACACACAGAACGGACACAAACAGAGAACCACCTAGTATCAAAACTGGGGTTAGCATTGACGAATCAATAATGGCATAAGGACGAAACAATGATGGCACAATGAAAGATGTCATAACGCATAGTATAACGACAATTATGCATTGACGAAGGACAAATGTGAATTTAACGGAAGCAACAACATTGCATAAAGAAGAAAGAGAAATGCAATTAGGTCAATTTGAAATGGAAGCAAGACAAATGAACATGTATTACGTAGGCCCTCTTTTTATATCCATTTACATATTCATCTGTGTTGCTTGGGCCCCTGCGTTTTGCGGTATTGTTTGTGTGTGGTCATCTGACAGTGAGGAGGTTTTTTTACACCACAATTGTACGTTCTTCGAGACCTCTGGGTAATCGGAAAAATGGGAGGGTTGTGCGCACGTAATCCAGGATAACCATACCTTCTGCTATTTCCGTGGCAGATGGCCGTCCTAAGTCGGCACCGGTTGCCAATTGGTCTCGTTGGTTTATGTGTTGTGCGTTGACGTTCCTTGTCCCTTGCGCGTCTCTTTTTGTGCTTGTCTGCTTTGTATTTTTGCATTGGGTGTTTTGGGGTTTTGCTGTGGGTGCTGCAACTTGGTGTTGTTGGAGATCCCCTGCTTTGTTATGGAATAATCAAACATTGAATGAAGCAACATAGCATGAAGCATTTAAGCAAGTCAAATAGCATTGTGACCCTAATCCCCTTCCATACGGATCGAGAAAATATTTACATTCGTAGCTATCCGTTACAATCCGTAGCTCGATCCGGCTCTTGTCGTGACAAGTTGTAGCTATCCGGGATGGGTCAGAACATTTTTGAACATGTTCAAATTTTCTACGACTCCCCTACGGATAAAGGAGAAAAGTCACTTACTATCAAATATGGCCTAGATTCAAAATCTGGAAATATTCTACATTGTAAATAAGTAACATTTGCTGATTATAGTATTGCTTCAATTTTGAAAGTAGCTCGATAAATGAGGAAGCTATGGCTATTTGAATGACGCCACCCTAACGTTCATATAACGTAGGTTTACTTAGAATGACGTCACATAAAGTTAACGTCTTGTTAGGTATACATTGTATATTATATTAATGTATTATCTTGAAGAAGTAATTACTTCATTGATCTGTGAGAAGCATTTCTATTGAAAGTCATATCTAACTCATTTAGCCAGAAAACATTCTATTCATTGCGTTGCTTTCAGATGAAATTCAAATAATAAACATGTATTTCATAAGTTCAGCATGTTGTTACGTTTAAGTGTTATTCATCTGAAAGAAAGAGAGAAAACAAATTACCCGTTGACATTTATCTCCATTTTGGATGTGCATAACTCTTTTTGTTACGTTGCGCAGCTAAACACCAGTAATGCAGGTCAAACTGGGCGTTCGTAGCGGAGACGTAGGGGAGTGTTAGTGGAGTCGTAGCTATCGGTAGGGGAGTCGTAGCAACCCGTAGCGCATCCGTTGCAGTCCGGGACGATTTCTGTGATATAAATAGCCATATTACTCTCCTACGGATTGCTACGACTCTCCTACGGATTGCTACGACTCACCTACGGATTGCTACGGATAGCCACTGGTTCGCAATGGAGACAGCACGGACTGTGTTTTATATTTTCTTTATTTCTATCAGTATTCTTAGCGTTTTTCGGTCAATATATATGTTCATACTTCAACTATTCAATTTCAGGTACATATGCATTGCATATAAAAGACATGTATAAAACATCAATACTGTTATAAAACAAGTGTTACGTCTCATCTTAAAAATGTTTGGTGACTTAGTACATAATTATGGTTTTAGAATACAAAAAAAATCCAAGCTATATAGGTCTACCAATCCGTACCAAAGTCGCAGTTATCCGTGCGCGAATCGTGGCTATCCGTACTCGAATCCTGGTAATATGTGTGTCTTCCCTAGCAATCTGTAACTATCCGTCTAGGCATGTCGTAGCAATCAGTATCTATCCGTACGCATGTCGTAGCAATCCGTAGCAAATCATCATCAATGTCGGGGCGATATCCGTAGCGATCCGTACTCGATTTGTTTCAATCCGTACTGGATATATCTTTTTTGAAGTCGCAGGGGAGTCTTGGCTCGATCCATGGAAGTGTGAAGGGGGCTTAACTTTCCTATTATTCGGTACGATGAATTCGCAGTCCAGGGCGCTAACCACTATTCCACTGGTGCACAAAAATGTGTGGATAATTGGATTTCGTAAGCACCCCCTATCCTAACAAAGAGAATTGCCCAAAGACGCACAGCTGGGTGTAACTTTTTTTCAACGAAATTAACAGTACAAACGCGGGGACGAAAAGAACGCTGTCCAAAGAAAATGGCAAACGCCAAGGTAAAAAAAACTTTGTCCAAGTTTTATTTTTTAAAGAAATCCTTTACATATCTTATAGGAGGTCAGTCAATAAGTAAGTTCAAGGTCACAGCACCAAATGTCATAATATCAATCTCCTAGTTATAAGAAAAACCCTTGTAAGAACCCCGAATGTAGGCCGACTAATTATTATATGACGGCGTCTTGTCTGCACTACTTTTAGTTTAAAAATGGAGTATCGATGCAATTTGAATATGCATATCTACGAGGAGACGGGATGGCAATGAAATGATACCCTCCCATACATTTCCATTAGATATCATGTTATATAAATCAATGCTACTTGTAAAGAAAAATAAAGAATCAACAAAATTATGTTGAAATAATGTTCTATATTTAGTATTTTGTATGAAACGTATACTTCATGTACATGTAGTATTTGTATTATTTTTGACTGTCGGTGTGGTATACGACTTATTTGAAAACGTACATATTTGTCGTATTCTTGTGTGTAGCGTACGATTTTTTCTTTTCCTGCCATATCTATCTCCAGTTAGAGAAATGACAGTGTTACTTGTTATGAAAGACGTCAGCACTTACTGCTATTAAAGAACACATAACTAGATATTGTGAAACGGTTTTAAACAGGAACGATGTAAATTTATTTTGGTCTATTAAGAATTCAGGGGATGTGATTGAAAAAATGAAATCTGGAAATTTCCAAGCCAATACGATTTCTTCATACGACTTCTCTAATATGTACACCACACTTCCTCATGACAAAATTAATGATCGATTATCTAATCTCATTAAATGGTGTTTTGATCGAGGGCGAAAAACTTACATTTGTACATCTGAATCGAAGGGTTTCTTTTCCTCGACAGACTACAAATCATACAAATCATGGACATGTAGTGACCTGTGTAATGCCTTGTCCTTCCTCTTGGACAATATTTATGTTAGATTTGGTGAGGATCTATACAAGCAGGTTGTAGGAATTCCTATGGGTACTAACTGTGCGCCTCTTGTTGCAGATTTATTTTTATACACTTATGAAAAAGAATTTATCCAAAATCTTCAAAAGCAAAGAAAATTTGATGAGCTGAAATGTTTCAATAATACTTCTAGGTATCTGGATGATATTCTAACCATTGACAATCCTGCTTTTGAATTATATAAGAATAAAATTTATCCACAAGAATTAACCCTTAACAAGGCAAACCTTTCAAATACAGAAACACCCTTTTTGGACCTTAATATCAAAATTGTAAACGGAAAGATTCATACAAGTGTATATGACAAAAGGGATGATTTTGGATTCAACATAGTAAATTTCCCGTGGCTTGACGGTGATGTTCCAAGATTACCGTCATACGGCATTTACATATCACAGCTCATCCGGTACGCTAGAGCATGTACTGATATTTTGGATTTTCACAGTAGAAATTTACAAATTACCAAAAAACTTTTAGGTCAAGGTTTCTGCTTTCATAAACTAGTTAAGACTTTCTGGAAATTTTACAAAAATTACAGTCAACTTCTTTTAAAATTCGGATCTATACATGCAACAGAGTACATTACTATGGGTATTACACAACCTGTCTTTTATGGTGATATGATAAACAAAATAAAAAGGATCAAAGGTAGGCAGCATAACCATCGAAAATGCATCAGAATCATCAAACTCCTTTTATACCGTGGGTATGATCCTAATGTCACCAGACGGACACTAGGCTTGGTACTTGACCAATCTACAGTCTTGTACAAGCGCATCCTTGAGACTTGCACTCTGACTGACTGTGACGACGGGACTCCATGTCGGGCCCTGTCCAAACCTCTTTAGAGAAGACAGGGCCCCGACCACCTGTCCTCTCTGAATGTCAGTCGGACTCCTCGGGTGATTACATACATGAGCTCGCTACAGCTGGCAGAGCACGGACTGTATTACGCATGCCCCCTTTTTATATCTGCGTTTCGCGGTCTTGTTTGTGTGATGTCATCTTACAGTGAGGAGGTTGTTTTACACCACAATTGTACGTTCTTCGAGACCTCTGGGTAATTGGAGAAGTGAGAGGGTTGTGCGCACGTAATCCAGGATAACCACACCATTTGCTACTTGCGTGACAGATGGCCGTCCAAAGTCGGCACCGGTTACCCATTGGTCTCGTCGGTTTATGTGTAGTCTTTTGTGTTGATGTTTACATGTCGTGTGTCTCTTT
Organism: Pinctada fucata; assembly: GCA_028142955.1. Taxonomy (NCBI): domain Eukaryota; kingdom Metazoa; phylum Mollusca; class Bivalvia; order Pterioida; family Pteriidae; genus Pinctada; species Pinctada fucata. Next base: position 91,939,990 of record AP027103.1, read on the forward strand.
TCCGTCTCGTGCTGTACTCGTCTTTTGTGTTTTTGCATCGGGTGTTTTGGTGTTTTACTGTTGATGCTGCAACGGGGTCTTGTTGGAGATCTCCTCCCTTCTTTTTAGCTTCATTTTAAAGAAAATGTTTGTTTCTTAACATTTCAGTTATTACTTGGAGGAAATATTGAATACATTTGATATACTGAGAATAAAGTTACACAATGCCTGTCCTCTGGAGTGGATTGGCTCTCAAGCTTAGACCGATTAATCGACAGATTATTTCATTTGATATATCAAGTACATATGAATCAAAGGGTCGAATGGATTGGGAACCATTCCATTATTATTACGAATATTGGAGAATTTTTACAAAAATGAGAAGTTTTTGTCTTACAATGTACACAATATTTTTTTCCGCCAACGTAAACGTAATGGCATGCTGGTTATACCCCCTGAACTTGAAAAGGGTGTGATTTGGACGTAAGTCCTCCTTCTACCAGTCAAACCATGATAATACGCCTCGGGTAAATCCTATGTTACGTAATCAGAAGTTGACCTGTATAAGGACGCTAGGTATAAAAGATGTCAAACCTTCGTTTTATCAGAGAGGCAGAGCCTCGTTTTCTTCCATGAATACAAATGGGGCGAATCCAGAGGTTTGATACAAATCGAAGTGCAAAGCAACGAAGGGTTAATGAATCTAGATGAGGAAAGTGAAGTACTAAAATAACTGAATAACCTAACTTGAGCGAGTAATATATAGTTTGACTGAAATTACATAAATGTCTCTATCTCCCGACAAAAAGACCCCATTAATAATTTCTAGGGGAAATATCTTGTTTTCTTGGAAAGATCCTAGTCCCTTCCTAGTATATCACGGTCTTATTAATATTAATCTTATCTGAATTACTGATTCATTGAAAAACAACAAAAGAATCGGACTTTACATTAAAAATTTACATAAAACTTTATAACAGGAGTGAAATCTATACATGTATTTCATTTTACAGCTAGAAAATGAATCTCAGTGATGATTTTGTTAACACTACTTCCGAGACAACATTCAAATTCTATAATTAATAAAAAGACAGAAATGTGTATTTACAAGTCTTCGATGTACGATCATGCATGTAGGATACGCGTACAAATATAAAAAAACATGAAACATGATAGGATCATTGGCCGAATCGTACGGTAATATAGAGAGAAACCCTTTAGTGTTTCGCTAAATTATATAATAAATATTACGGATACAAGTCCTGCATACATACTTGTGCAGTCGTTATAAATTAAAGAAAATAATAATAATAATAATAATAACTAGATGGCTACTGTTGCAAGCAACAGACGGATTCCTCCTTTATTAGACCTTCCTTGGAACTGAAGTGCTAAAATCCGAACAAAGAAGATGGAAAAAAGAATAGTTGCTTTAGTACCACATTTAGTTCAGCAAACGAGTCAAAAGAGCTTATGTCTTACTTGGGACTCTTATTCAATTATGAACAAAACAGAAGAAAATAAAAGATAAATACCTTTCATGTTTACGAAAGCTTTAAACTCCATGCTCAATCAATATCTAATCCTTTACAATGACTCTCTCAAAAAAGTATTGCACAATGATTTTGCAATGAGATAATTTCTATTAATAAAAAATGACAACAACATGAAACTACAAATATGTAATGCTACTAAGAATAAAAAAGAAAGAAACAGAGAAGAAGAATAGAGGAGTTATCTATCTTACTATGTACAGTTCAAATAAGAAGTACTACTTGTGTGACGAATAAATAGTTCAGGACAAAATCCTGTGAATTTTACAAGAGTAAATGTTTGTTATGACCTTGAACAAGTTAATTTGACCTTTAACCAAGGTCATGGATAAAAGATAAGCATTTGAGTTTATTCTCATCAAGAGTCCTCTTAATCTAATCAAAGCTCAATATTTTATCGACAAAAGTCTGTTGTGACCTTGAAATTGAACAAATGACCTTGGGTCAAGGTCAAGGTGAAAGGACTTGATGCAAGGAATATTTGCACCAAGTTTGAACTCTCAAGGTCAAATGGTCTTTGTTCTATAGGCAAAAGTGTGTTGTGACCTTGAAAATGAAAATTTGACCTTGGGTCAAGGTCAAGGTGAAAGGGCTTGGGTCAATGATTGTTTTTGTGAAGTTTGAATTGTCAAGGTCAAATAGTCTTTGTTCTATAGGCAAAAATTTATTGTGACCTTGAGAACCACAATGTGACCTTGAAACTTGGTAATCATCAATGACTACCTATTAGTAACCTACTATCCAAATTTCAACACAAAATCTCAAAAACTGTAGAAATTGGCACTGTGCCAATTTAAAGTTCCATTTTCAACTCAAAATAGTGCGAAAACCGTAAATATTTTATCGAGCATGTAAGCGTATAAAAGTTTGCAAATTTCCCAAAGAACAATATAAAACAAATTTCGTTGAAATCGCACGGTTAGTTTAGGAGTTATAAGGTTTTAAAGATTTTACCTTTGATGACCTCTAGCAGGGGCATATGTGAACTTTTCGACAAGAAAAAAATTTTTAATTTAGATCTTCATATGCTCTTTCACATGGTACTTTCCGTTTTTTCATATGATGCTGTACTTTTTTGTAAAGTGACCGGAACGGTTTGTGGGTAAGAATAATAATAATAACTAGATGGCTACTGTTGCAAGCAACAGACGGATTCCTCCTTTATTAGACCTTCCTCGGAACTGAAGTGTTGAAATCCGAATAAAGAAGATGAAAAAAAGAATACTAGTAGTTGCTTTAGTACCTTATTCACTTCAGCAAATGAGTCAAAAGAGCTTATGTCTAACTTGGGACTCTTATCTATTTATCGACAAAAAAGAAGAAAAAGACGATAAATACCTTTCAAGTTTAGGAAGGCTTTAAACTCCTTGATCTATTCTATCCATTTTGAATCCTTTTAAATTACTATCCCAAAAAGAATTGCACAATGAATTAGCAATGAGAAAATTTCTATAAATAGAGAATGACAACAGCATGAAAGTACAGACAAGTAATGCTACTAAGATAAAAAATAGAAACAGAGAACAAGAATAAAAGAGTTATCTATCTTACTATGTAAAGTTCAAATAAGAAGTACTACTTGTGTGAAGAATAAATATTTAAGAACAAAATCCTATCAATCCTACAAGAGTAAATGTTTGTTATGACCTTGAAAAAGTTTATTTGACCTTGAACAAAGGTCATGGATGAAAGATAAGCATCTAAGTTTATTCTCATCAAGATTTCTTTTCATCTATTCAAAGCTCAATATTTTATCAACAAAAGTTTGTTGTGACCTTGAAATCGAACAAATGACATTCGGTCAAGGTCAAGGTGAAAGGACCTGATGCAAGGAATATTTGCGTCAAGTTTGAACTCTCAAGGTCAAATGGTCTTTGTTCTATAGGAAAAATTTTGTTGTGACCTTGAGAATGAGAATTTGACCTTGGGTCAAGGTCAAGGTGAAAGGGCTTGGATCAATGATTGTATTTATGAAGTTTGAACTGTCAAGGTCAAATAGTCTTTGTTCTATAGGCAAAAGTTTGTTGTGACCTTGAGAGTCATAATTTGACCTTGAAACTAGGTCATCATCAATGACTACCTATAAGTAACCTACCATCCAAGTTTCAACTGAAAATCTCAAAAACTGTAGAAATTGGCACTGTGCCAATTTAAAGTTCCATTTTCAACTCTGAATAGCTCGAAAACCGTAAATATTTTATCGAGCATGTAAGCGTATAAAAGTTTGCAAATTTCCCAAAGAACAATATAAAACAAATTTCATTCAAATCGCACGGTTAATTTAGGAGTTATAAGGTCTTAAAGATTTTACCTCTGATGACCTCTAGCGGGGGCATATGTGAACTTTTCGACAAGAAAAAAATTTTAAATTAAGATCTTTATTTGCTCTTTCACTTGATACTTTCCATTTTATCATATGATGCGGTACTTTGTTGTAACGTCTCTGGATTGGCTTGGGGGTAAGAATAATAATAATAATAATAATAATAATAATAATAAGAATAATAAGAATAAAGAAAAGACAATACAATAACAGAAAGGATTCCGACGGAAGTCGGAATCCTTAATAAGAACTAGATGGCTACTGTTGCAAGCAACAGACGGATTCCTCCTTTATTAGACCTTCCTCGGAACTGAAGTGTTAAAATCCGAAAAAAAGAAGATGGTAAAAAGTATAGTTGCTTTCGTAACTTATTCACTTCAGCAGATGAGTCAAAAGAGCTTATGTCTAATTCGGGACTCTTATTTATTTATCAACAAAATAGAAGAAAAAAATAATAAATACCTTTCATTTTTACGAAAAAGCTTTAAACTCCATGCTCTATATCAAATCCTTTACAATTACACTCTCAAAACAGAATTTTACAATGATTTTTCAATGAGATAATTTCTATTAATAGAAAATGACAAAAACATGAAAGTACAGATATGTAATGCTACTAAGAAAAAAAAAAGAAACAGAAAACAAGAAGAAAAGAGTTATCTTTCTTATACTATGTTAAGTTCAAATAAGAAGGACTACCTATGTTAAGAATAAATAGTATATGACCAGAAATGTGAATTCTACAGGAGGAAATGTTTGTTATGACCTTGAGAATGATTATTTGACCTTGAACCAATGTCACAGATAAAAGATAAGTATTGAAGGTTATTCCAATCAAAATTGATCTTGAACCGATCAAAGTTCAGTATTTTATCAACCAAAGTATGCTGTGACCTTGAAATCAAACAAATGATCTTGGGTCAAGGTCAAGGTGGGAGGGCTTGATGCAAGGAATATTTGTGTAAAGTTTGAACTTTCAACGTCAAACAGTCTTTGTTTTACAGGCAAAAAATTTGTTGTGACCTTGAGAAGGAGAATTTGACCTTGGGTCAAGGTCAAGGTGAAAGGGCTTGGCTCAACAATTATATGTATGAAGTTTGAACTCTCAAAGTCGAACCGTCTTTGTTCTATAGGCAAAAGTTTGTTGTGACCTTGAGAAGCAAAGTTTGACCTTGAAACAAAGTCAACATTAAATGACTTCCTATAAGTTACCTACAATCCAAGTTTCAACTCAATATCTCAAAAACTGAGTAAATTGGCACTGTGCCAATTTAAAATTCCATTTTTAACTCGTAATAGAGCGAAAACCGTAAATATTTCATCGAGCATGTAAGCTTATAAAAGTTTGCAAATTTTCCAAAGAACAATATAAAACAAATTTCGTTCAAATCGTACGGTTACTTTAGGAGTTATGAGAGTTTAAAGATTTGACTTTTGATGACCTCTAGCGGGGGAATATGTGAACTTTTGGACAAGAAAAAAAATTTGAATTGAGATCTTGATATGCTCTTTCACATGGTATTTTCCATTTTATCATATCTTGCGGTACTTTTTTGTAAAGTGTCTGGAACGTTTGGGGGTAAGAATAATAATAAGAATAATAAGAATAAAGAAAAGACAATACAATAACAGAAAGGATTCCGACGGAAGTCGGAATCCTTAATAATAAGAATAAAGAAAAGACAATACAATAACAGAAAGGATTCCGACGGAAGTCGGAATCCTTAACAAGATGGCTACTGTTGCAAGCAACAGACGGATTCCTCCTTTATTAGACAATCCTCGGAACTGAAGTGTTAAAATCCGAAAAAAGAAGATGGAAAAAAGAATAGTTGCTTTAGTTCCTTATTCACTTCAGCAAATAAGTGAAAAGAGTTTATTTCTAACTTGGGACTCTTATTTATTTATCAACAAAATAGAAGAAAAAGATAATAAATACCTTCCATGTTTACAAAAGCTTTATACTCCATGATTTATCAATTTTAGATCCTTTATAATTACTATCTCAAAACAGAATTGCACAATGATTTGGCAATGAGAAAACTTCTATTAATAGAAAATGACAACAGCATGTAATGCTACTAAGAAAAAAAGGAAACAGAGAACAAGAATGAAAGAGTTATCTTTCTTGGACTATGTAAAGTTCAAATAAGATGGACTACTTGTGTGAATAATAAATAGTATAGGACCAGAACTGTGAATTCTACAGGGGTAAATGTTTGTTATGACCTTGAGAATGATTATTTGACCTTGAACCAAGGTAACAGATAAAAGATAAGTATTGGAGAATATTCTCATCAAAATTGATCTCAATCTGATCAAAGTTCAGTATTTTATCAACTTAAGTATGTTGTGACTTTGAAATAGAACAAATGACCTTGGGTCAAGGCCAGGGTGAGAGGGCTTGATGCAAGGAATATTTGTGTAAAGTTTGAACTCTCAAGGTCAAACAGTCTTTGTTTTACAGGCAAAAGTTTGTTGTGACCTTAAGAATGAGAATGTGACCTTGGGTCAAGGTCAAGGTGAAAGAGCATGTCTCAACAATTATATCTATGAAGTTTAAACTCTTAAGGTCAAACCGTCTTAGCTTTATGGGCAAAAGTTTGTTGTGACCTTGGGAATCAAAATTTGACCTTGAAACTAGGTCAACATTAAATGACTACTTATAAGTATCTACCATCTGAGTTTCAACTCAAAATCTCAAAAATTTTAGAAATTGGCATTGTGCCAATTTAAAATTCCATTTTCAACTCGTTATAGCGCAAAAACCGTAAATATTTCATCGCGCATTTTACGTACAAAATTTTGCAAATTTCCCAAAGAATAATATAAAACAAATTTCGTTCAAATCGTACGGTTACTTTAGGAGTTATAAGAGTTTAAACATTTGACCTTTGATGACCCCTAGCGGGGGCATATGTAAACTTTTTGACAAGAAAAAAAGTTTGAATTGAGATCTTTATATGCTCTTTCACATGGTATTTTCCACTTTATCATATATTGTGGTACTTTTTATGCCCCCCCTCGAAGAAGAGGGGACATATAGGTTTGCCGCTGTCGGTCGGTCGGTCGGTAGGTCGGTCTATCGGTCGGTCGGTCTGTCGGTATGTCGGTCGGTCCGCGACATCAGTTTCCGTTCAATATCTCTGGAATGGATTCACATATTGAAATGAAATTTTGTATACAGACACATCAAACGAAAATCTAGGTCAAGTTCATATTTGGGTCCGATCAAAAAAATTTTGACAGAGTTATGCCCCTTGCATTTCGAAAAATACCAAAATTTCAGGGTTTCCGTTCAATCTCTCTTGAAGGGAGTTACATATTGAAATGAAATTTTGTATACAGACACATCAAACAAAAATCAAGGTCAAATTCATTTTTGGGTCCGATCAAAAAAATTTTGACAGAGTTATGCCCCTTGCATTTCGAAAAATACCAAAATTTCAGGGTTTCCGTTCAATATCTCTTGAATGGAGTTACATATTGAAATGAAATTTTGAATACAGACACATCAAACAAAAATCTAGGTCAAATTCATTTTTGGGTCCGATCAAAAAAATTTTGACAGAGTTATGCCCCTTGCATTTCGAAAAATACCAAAATTTCAGGGTTTCCGTTCAATCTCTCTTGAAGGGAGTTACATATTGAAATGAAATTTTGTATACAGACACATCAAACAAAAATCAAGGTCAAATTCATTTTTGGGTCCGATCAAAAAAATTTTGACAGAGTTATGCCCCTTGCATTTCGAAAAATACCAAAATTTCAGGGTTTCCCTTCAATATCTCTTGAATGGAGTTACATATTGAAATGAAATTTTGTATACAGACACATCAAACAAAAATCTAGGTCAAAATCATTTTTGGGTCCGATCAAAAAAATTTTGACAGAGTTATGCCCCTTGCATTTCGAAAAATACCAAAATTTCAGGGTTTCCGTTCAATCTCTCTTGAAGGGAGTTACATATTGAAATGAAATTTTGTATACAGACACATCAAATGAAAATCCAGGTCAAGTTTTTATTAAGGTCCGATCGAAAAAAAAAAATTGACAGAGTTATGCCCCCTGCACTTCAAAAAATACCAAAATTTCAGGGTTTCTGTTCAATATCTCTTGAGTGGAGTTACTTATTGAAATGAAATTTTGTATACAGACACATCAAATGAAAATCTAGGTCAAGTGTATATTTGGGTCCGATCAACAAAATTTTGACAGAGTTATGCCCCTTGCATTTCGAAAAATACCAAAATTTCAGGGTTTCCGTTCAATATCTCTTGAGTGGAGTTACATATTGAAATGAAATTTTGTATACAGACACATCAAACAAAAATCTAGGTCAAGTTGATATTTGGGTCCGATCAAAAAAAAATTGACAGAGTTAAGCCCCTTGCATTTCAAAAAATACCAAAATTTCAGGGTTTCCGTTCAATATCTCTTGAATGGAGTTACATATTGAAATGAAATTTTGTATACAGACACATCAAATGAAAATCCAGGTCAAGTTCGTATTAAGGTCCGATCGAAAAAAAATTTGACAGAGTTATGCCCCCTGCACTTCAAAAAATACCAAAATTTCAGGGTTTCTGTTCAATATCTCTTGAGTGGAGTTACATATTGAAATGAAATTTTGTATACAGACACATCAAATGAAAATCTAGGTAAAGTGTATATTTGGGTCCGATCAACAAAATTTTGACAGAGTTATGCCCCTTGCACTTCGAAAAAAACCCCAAAATTTCAGGGTTTCCGTTCAATATCTCTTGAGTGGAGTTACATATTGAAATGAAATTTTGTATACGGATACATCAAATGACAATCTAGGTCAAGTTCTTATTTGGGTCCAATCAACAAAATTTTGACAGAGTAATGCCCCATGCACTTCGAAAAATACCAAATTTTCAGGGTTTCCGTTCAATATTTATTAATGGAGTTACATATTGAAATGAAAGTTTGTATACAGACACATCAAATGAAAATCTACTAGGTCAAGTTCACATTTACTGTCCTGTTCACTAATTCCAGAGCACCCTGTTTTCCCGGTTTTCTCTAAAATATGATAATGTCATCTTCCAAAAAGGTATCAATTTTATAGTACTCCTTTAGTCGTAACAGAAAATACCATTGTTTTGTTTGTGCGTCAGCTAAGTTAGAAATAGGACTGAAAATAAAAAGTCTACGGGGATTTTCTATAGTAAAATCGCTGAAAATGTGTGACGTCGGAGGCTTTGACGTCACTGTTTACTATTGTTGACACGGAGGACAAAATGGCGGCGGCTTGAAATTAACATGGGATTTTCCCGTAGACATTTTATTTTTTCATATTGCGGTTTGAAGGCAGCTAATGGGGTAAGTTGAAGTTAATTTCCAGTTACGACTAAAGGGGGTCAAATTTCGGAAACAATAATTTACAGCAAAATTCTTCAGACGACAGAATAAATCGCCCAAACAGGGTGCTCTGGATTTAGTGAACAGGACAGTAGGTCCGATGAACAAAATTTTGACAGAGTTATACCCCTTGCACTTCGAAAAATACCAAAATTTCAGGGTTTCCGTTCAATATCTCTTGAGTGGAGTTACATATTGAAATGAAATTTTGTTTTCAGACACATCAAATAAAAATCTAGGTCAAGTTCATATTTGGGTTCAATCAAAAATTTTATGCCCGCTTTGAAGAAGAGGGGACATATTGCTTTGCCGCTGTCTGACTTTCTGTCTATCGGTTCGTCGGTCGGTCCACGACATCAGTTTCCGTTCAATACCTCTGGAGTGGATTCACATATTGAAATGAAATTTTGTGTACAGACACATCAAATGAAAATCAAGTATAAAGTTGTGTCGGACTTTAATCACAGAAGGGGTAGGGGGGCATTAATGTTTTACAAACATGACTTTTAACTTGTTTGTAAAGTGTCTGGAACGTTTGGGGGTAAGAATAATAAGAACAAAGAAAAGACAATAGAATAACAGAAAGGATTCCGACGGAAGTCGGAATCCTTAATAATAATAATAAACTAATGATAATTAGAGGCAACAATACTCCATTCCTTTGGATTATAAATTCCGGTCTTCATTTCGAACAGTATTTATTTCTTTACTTCGTGTGCTTTATAAAGATTCCGCCTTGGACAGAAACCTTCTGTATCCAGTGCATAATTCTATGAACCGAGATAAATAGTTTACTTTTTGTACCGATTTTTCATCATATAAAAATGTTTAAACTTAAAAAAGATCAAATAGACCTGTCACCAGAAGATCAAACCTACCGCCGCTGGTCCCCCATTCCCCTCGTGTCAGTGTAATATACAGCGGCACACATCACAAAAGTGACTTCAGTCACGTGCCAACCTCGTTTTGGCTTCACAAATATGCATATCTCACAAGCTCCGCCCACGTAACCCTAAAGAATCCCAGTAAACGGCTATCGCGTGTAGGGAAACTGCGAGAATAGTATTATTTTTACATTATCAACTTTATAATTCGGACAAAATTAAAAATTAAAATTTTTTAAATACAGGGTTGTAAATTCAACAAACCCGAACGAACCTTCCGCGTTCCTATATCTTCTCTGGTGTAATTTCTCCGCATTTCATCGCCATAACGCAGGTCATATTCCCTTCGTAAAACATAGAACATGCACTATACAGATCACATCGAAGTATCCTCTTTTAAAATGTAAAATGCCATCAATTTGAAAAATCCGGAAAATCACTCGAAGAATTTTTTTTATCACCTTATAAATTTGCATTTTCTTCGGCGTTCTATCCAATTTCCTGTGGCCCAAATCTCATTTTGGAGACTATATTTGCATGAAAACTAATCGAGCCACGAACTCTACCAAAATTAAAACTATAAGCGTCTTGACCATTTATACCTGACAAACGGAACCTCATCTTGTCATTGAAAGTCAACGTTACGAAAGTAAACTTTTCAAACAAGGAATTAATGTATTAAGCCCATCCTACTTTACCATGAAAAAAAAATAGAAAAATGTAATTACATGGACAATCGATTTACGGGTACGTTGAGAAAAGAACTTATGTCCTACCTGTCATCGTTCCTGTTTTTAGCATAAAGTTTATCTTAGGGTCATAAGGATCCAACACTTGTAACTTCTCAGAATATCTCTTCCTGGTTCCAAAGTATTCAGGACCCACGTTTTAGAAATTTCAAGAAATTTTGTAACAGAAATAAGCTGACCTGTCACTTTTTGTCCATTTAAATGTGAAAGTATAATCATCAGACAGACGGACATGCAGACGGAAAAATCATTTATTTATGTACTAGCAAACAATTACAACGCTTAATGTTTCTTCGTCTGAAAAGGGAAATTTAGATAAACTTATCCGTAAGTATGTCTATGACATGAAATGTACCCGTAAAACGTCGGGGAATGTCAGCTTTAAAAGTTAACTGTAGTAGTCAATACCCTCTAAACAAATTTATGTGACCCCTTACCGCAGTGACCACTGAGGCGTAGAGTTGTGGTAAAAGTAAAATAAATACAACTGCTCTAATATTTATGTAAGCCGGTGCGGGTTACAAGCCATACTTCGTACTTCGCGTTGTGTGATTAATTAATGTGCAGTAATTTGTTGTTGAAAGAAAACATCTTTGGAATTTCAACAAAGTTTATTTAAAGAAACACTGTTTTACAGATTCCATGGTATGCGAGAAATTAATTCTAATAATTGAAAAATGACATATTGTTTTTAAACAAGGGAGGGGAATCGCACAATATAATTGACATATTTCTAGATAATTCCGTGTTCATCCCTCAAGGATAAGGTTGTTTACAACTCTTCAAAAGCATCTGAAATTATGAGGGATTGTACGTTAATAAACTCAATATGCTGGTACTTCATGTGTAGAATTGACAACCATGTCTCAAACTCATAGATAAAACCAATTTGTAATTACGTTCATATCGATCTCTGGGCTTTCCAAGTGTTAAATAATCAATATTACTATTAAACATGTTAAAGTTGAGAAAATATTTCCCTTAAAATCTTAATATAATTAATTTCCTTACATGAAAGAGGAATGATGTTACATGTATTAGTAATACACATAAAGATAATTTTGAAAGAAGATAAGAAACAGATTCAAGAAATATCAGTTGAGTTAAAAAGTTTATCTTAATACTCATTCTCTGTAAGGACCAAAAAATGTTCATAGGACCGTGGCACGGGATGTCACATGTCACCGATTTTAAAGTTTTTTGATAAAGGACATAGATATGATTCACTATGATGAAAATTAGCTTCACCTTTCCAATTTAAGTTTTCGTTGCCATGGTAGCCATGTCTGATTTTTTCAGAATTTTGAAAATATTGAAAACAAAGCATTTTCAAAAGACTCGTTTCCATGGAAACGGGTATTGCAGTCAGCTGTAAATTTCTATATTAAATCATTGTATCCTCTTATATGTGAATATATAAAAAGAAATGTGCTCAATAAATCAATACTCTTCATATAAGTGGTCTAGGAGAGGGTTAAAATAAGCTCAGAAAGGGGCATTTTTGTACTTGAAAAGTGCCTATATCTGCTTGAATTTGCTTTGTTTACAGCATGTAATATTAAATCAGCAGGATTATCTGGAGTTTGGGTGCATTTCATGTAAAAAGTAACACCCTTAGACTTAAACAAATGGATAAAATTAGAGCGGGGAAATTTCTGATTTTAACAGAAAAGAACATCAAAAACGGTTACTATGGCAACATTTCGTTCTACATTACTCTACATGGAGTATATTTTTGCTCCATTTCTAGCTATTTTGAATTAACCATGCATAAAAATGTTAAACGTCTTCAAATTGAATAGCATCATTTAAGAGCAGATAAATTGGCAGCATGGACCAGACATGCACGTTTCGGGTAAACTTAATGAGTGTGTCAATAATAGATATATCAGATAATTGACAGTCATGTGATTTGTGTGTTTTTCTCTTCTTATACATTTAAACGTTATAAATATTTATCCCGTTCATCATTACCATAAAAACGCAAAAAACTGACACAAACAAATTTGGAAAATTGTATATTTCAGCGTAGCATTGAAATTGAAATGACCTTGACCTTGAAGTCAATGGCCTTGAAAAAAATAAAGTTGTAAGAAAAAAGGAAAGTATCTGTGCTGATAATTCGTAGAAATTTACTATTGTAAATCATAGCGTTATCAAGTACAGACCCCTATAAAAGAGTAATATGGTTGGGGTTTCACATCAAAAGTTGCTATAGCAACAAACTTTAATGGCAAATTTGATGAAAATCATTATTTTCCTCATCGTGTTTTCTTCCTAATTTTGTTCATCATATGATATTTATTTCATTTTAACAAAACAAAAGATTTTATTACGCCTGCCTTCAGAGTTATTTGTGGTTAAAAATTCTCAAAATTGCACTAAAAAGGGTAAACATTTTGCCTTGTTTTGATGCCTTTTTTGACTTTTTTCTTTTGCTGTTGTAGGTATTATAGAAGAAATATCTTTAAAATGAATAGATATTCTTAGAATAGAAGTTTTAAAGAGTCACATATGTCTAGGGGTTTAAACTATTAAAGTGGTTTCCATGGCAACACATTGTCCAAATATAGCTTACTCCACAGTCTTGTGAGGGCTAAAAATAGACTGACCTCGTTTTCATGGCAACCGTCAATTTCATTGTCCGAAAAAGGTCATTTTCCTTGTCAATGTACCAAAGGCACCATTTGATGAAAAAATCAGCAAAATCCATGACATGCCTAGGTCAGCAAATTTTGGTCTTTACGGATAATTGGTATTTTAAATAGCAATCCTCTGTAACCATTTAAACAATTTCGGCACGCATGGTCTCCGATTTTCATGAAATTTCACACAAAGGTAGGGACCAATGAAAAAAGAAAAAAATGACAAAATTTTTATTTCTAGGTCATCTGGTTACCATGGCAACGGCCTTTAAAGTTGAGAAATTGGCAAAATTGAGCTAATTTGAAGCTTTATAAATTGGGCTATATACGACATTAATGGAATATTTTTTATGCATCCCAAAGATTAGGACATAAAAATTAATGTTAAATAAGCTCTTTAGAATCGAAGTGTCTGATATTGTAAAAAAGGCTGGTTACCATGACAACATAATTAGCTTATATTTATATATTGATTTAAAAATGCTGTATGAATTTTCCAATTTTCCTTCTCTCTTGTTGCTATGTACATAAGTTACCTTGGCAACGGTAACTATGATCTATGATATAACTTATTTTGCAACTTCAGAGTCATTTTGAAAATTTGTGCATCATGATGAACAGATAAAAATTGTTGGAAAATATCCAACACAAAGAGCTCTTTCAAAAGCCATGAAAAAGTTATGAACGTATGTTACCATGGCAACCATTTTTCATTATTTATATTAAACAGTAATTATTAATCTCAGGAAGTTCAAATTCAAAATAAATAAAGATCAATTAAGCCTCTATCAAAATACAATAAAAAAGTTTCCAATAATTAATGGTTGCTAAAGTAATTTGGCCATACATTATCAAAAAAGCATTTTTTGTTGTTTTTCGAAGCCTTTTCCTTAGAAAACGAAACAGGCTTACACAACCTTTTTGACATATACGATAAAGCAAAGTCTAAACTTTATTTTAGATATCAAAAGGTCAGATTACCTAACTTTTGATGCTCGTATCTAAGGACTCAAAGTGGGCCTACGTGCAATTTTACACAATTGTTCCCATAGCAACAGGCTATTTCCTGAATATTTAAAAAAGTTCTTTTATGTAATGAAAGATCTACTTGAATATATTAATTTATTTTCATCACTTTGAATTAAAATTCAATGATCTAGTAAAAAAAGGACTCTAAATATTGTCCAAAATTGCTTTCATTTTTGCGATTTGAGGTCATGTTGCCATAGCAACGAACAGAAACTTTGTCCCAATGTTAATGCTTATGTTTTATTTGTATAAAAAACTCAAAAATGTAAGTAATCTATCATTGAATTTTGGAAAAATGCCAAAAACACTATTTTGATAGGGTACCTGTGTTGTTGCTTTGGAAACATATAGATAGGACCATAAACCCACCATCATTATTACTTTACTTGAAAGAGCAATGATAGGGTACTGATAATTCATCAGTGTTTGTTTTAGATTATTTGCTGCATAAATGATGTATGTGACTTCAAAAACACCTAAAAATGCATTTTTTTTCAATATTCAAAGTCCGTTTCCATGGCAACCGGATATGATATTTAGAAAATTTTTAACAATTTTTTTTATTTTTTGGGTCAGACTCAACCCTATGTACAAATTTTATCAAAATCTGAGACATGCCGTGCCATGCGTCCTTCATAAAAGTGCAAATGCTTACAAAGAATAGCTATTAAGAGAGAAAATCACTCACCATCAAGCATTCCCTATGAAAATCCTGGAAACTGCAAAAATTTACATTTCAATTTTTCTTATTTCATCGAAAGAAAATGTAGGATTCTTAATCAAAACGGTGCATGATATTGATATTGAGTCATTTTTTTATAGTTTTTATGCCATTTAAAGTTGTTTCCATGGATACCGCCTTTTTGTGTATATCAAAATGTCTAAAACAGCAAAATGTTCACCATGATTTCTTTAGTGAAAATGAAAGATGTCATTATTCCTGAAATGTGATATCATTGTTTTAGGATTGGTCTTTAAGAATGATTATAAAAACGTCCTCTGCATATATTGAATATGTTGCTATGGTAACCGGAAGTTGACCTAGTTTTCATAAAAGGCTTCAACTAAATTTCATCATTTTTTATGGTCAGCTAGTTCAAATCTGCAACCAGGTACAACCAGGCCAAATTGTACCATGGACTTTTAATATAAAAAGTCTTCAAGAAAGATGCAAATTAACCCCCATGCCCTCCTAATCAGTATTTTATATGTCCTAAGCAACGGATAAGAGTGTAAAACAAAAGGCTATAATGGCTCCATTTAACTGATATGTCTGGGAATAAAGATAAAGAATAACTGATATTATGTACGAAAATCGATACGATAATTGATCTTTTTAAAGATAATTAAATTGCTGCAGAAAATAAATATTGAAAACACTGTTTTGATTTCACGATTTTCAAGGTCAAGGTCACAGATCGGAAATGTGTAGAATCTTTGTATACAGCCTAAAGATTGCACTTTTCATTGGATCTGTATTCAAATTCGTACAATAATTATGACTTATGGCAAGATGAAATACCCTATTGATTTTCAAGGTTTTAGGTCAAAGGTCCAGGTCACAGATTGTAAATATTTATTATTGATTCCCTGTCAAAACTTAAAAGAGCTGGCCACAGCATGTCATGGATTTAGATGAAATCTTTTGTAATTATCAAACTTTATCTTAAAACAATGAAAACAAACTATATTATTGTATTTGAACCATGGTTACCATGGTAATGGGGTCCATCTATTTGACACCATCAGGTATATGAGAAATAAGACATACTGTGGCACTCTGCTGTCATGGAAACCATGGTAAAAAATAAGGTCTATTTTTATGGTCATTTTTTGCCTGGTTTCGACGATTTTGAAGGTTGAAAACTATAATTTGGCACATGTTATGGGTATTCGATGTCTCCTTGACAAAATTAATGTCCATTGCTGAAAAAAAAATAAAGAAATAAAATTTTGGATGAAACTCACCATTTTGTCATGAACTCTAATCACAAGCCGTTGCTATAGCAACTTGGAATCAATATTTCCGTGTACAGCATATTTAAAAACATTGTTTTTCCCCATTTTTGAGTCCTATGATTATGAAATAGCATACCTGTACACAAATTGCCTTTATTATTATATTCACTTGACATTCTAATAATTTCAAGGTCATCTGTCCAAAGCTCAATGTCATTTCTAAGTTTAGACTCAAATTTACACAAAAAACAGCATTTCCAATTATTTTTAATTTATTTCTCTATCTTGTTTCATTAGATATTTTGATTTTGAATATTGACAGTTGAACAATCTATCAAAAGAGGTAGAATTCATCGCAGTTTTGTTAAATTAAATTTCACTTCAATGTATGACATACTTTCAATAAGAGCATAAAATTGAGATTTTCTAGATTTTTAACATAAAAAATGTGATATATATTTGGGTCTTCAATGGTATTCGATAATTTATATACTCATCCGAACAAATAATGCATTTATCATACTTTGACCCCTTATTGATTGTTCCATACCGCTTACTGTTAATCATGTCTTATTTTTAAGTAAAGAATCACAACATTTGGCCTGAAAGTAGCAAATATATTTCAATGATCTTGAAAATTGATCAAATGACCTTGACATTTTCTCAAGGTCGTGTTAGCATCAAGTTATCTTTAATACATTTACATACCAAGTTTTGTAACGATAGCAGGGATACATCTTTAAAAATCAGCTTTTTACTTATGACATGTATTTCCACCTTCGTACCAAATGTTACCATAGTAACCTATTTCAAAGGCAAAAAACAGAAAAATCTCATTTATACATATATTTCCTTCGATTCCCATGAAGTCTTAGGATAGTACTATTTAGGAAATAGGCAACTGTAATTCTAATTTCGTTCAACTGCATTATTACTCATGTCAAAAGTAAGTGAAATACAGGTAAAATCAGGTCTGAATTGGCCTAAAATGGCACATTTTCAATAAGCAATTTTCTTGAAATTGAAGCAAATTCATATGGCGACATTAAGAAGGAGCATTGAATAAACAAAATATATTAACTTTAGAGGGTTTTTTATAATCTGTTAAGAAAATTGCATATACATTCATTTCTATGGTAAAGGGGTGTATAAAATTGCCTTATTTAAAGGTTTTTTAAATACAAAACCTTGGTTAACATGGCAACGGAACGTCAGAGAAAAGAATGGAAGATCATTTCGTTCTGAAGACATCATTTACACCTTGTAGACAGAAAATATTTTAAAAAATGGAACATGTCTTGGCCAAACATGTAAGATTTTTTAGGTTTTTACAGGGAATCCATATTGAAATTCTTGTATACAGCCCAAAGGTTGCAGTTCTGATTGGATCTTCACCAAACTTTATACAATAATTGCTTAGGACATATAAAGAACCAATTGATTTTCAAGGTCAAAGGATAAGGTCATAGACTGCTAGTGTTTAAAATCTTTGTATACCGAGTAAAGGGTACACTTTTGAATGGGTCTCCACTTGACTTCATACACTAATTGCTGATGACTTGTGTTAGAGTACTATTGATTTCAAGGTCAAGAACACAGATTGGAAATTATAAAAATATTTGTATACAGCCTTGATGGCACAATTACGATTGGAGCTTCTGACGAGCCAGTAAGGCTCGTCCTGGAGTTCACTGAAGCATATCCTCATCCTCCTCCTCCTCCTATAGGAGGAAGAGGAGGAGGATATGCTTCAGTGATACCCGGACCATCTTATATCTGACACTATTTCTATAAAAGATATCGATCGGTCCCTCACCTTTAGTTGAGGGAGGCCTATATTTCCCATTACTTAACATGTGAGGGGTATGTGGCGCAGAACTGTCATTTCCTATTAATAATCAAGGTAGATGAATTATTACCATACAATGATATCTCTTTATTCCATTCATCATACAACAGTACACATAATTTTACAAAATGGAACATTTTTCATTTGAAAATTCCATCTGACGTTGCTTTTGAGAGATTTGAGAAATGATTGCTAAGGTTCAAAGTTAGCTTCAATGACGAATTTTGTAATCTGCCAATTATTGTAAGTATTTCCATATATAAATATGGAATAAATATCCATATTTGGTAATATGAAATAAATCGGTTTAATACATCTATGGAACTGAGAAGGTAAGGTAACTAAGGTGTATATCTCGTTGGTAGGTAAAATGGACAATTTCTGCGACATTTAAGATAAAAGATAAGATCCATCTTAAAAGCTAGATAAAGTTCCGTCATGAATAGTAAATTTCAGTTTTTGGAAATGGTTGCTATGGAATACAATTGGTTGCTAGGGAGAATTTGTCACATCTTATATATATAATTTCTCATTTTTCTGCATATCACTTTAAGTCTTTCCATAAATGATTACACAATAGATATCCATACGAGGTAATATAAATAAACCGGTATCATGCATCTACTGAATCGAGAGGTATGGTAACTAAGGTGTACATCTTGTTGCTAGGTTAAAAGGGGCAATTTTAATTACCTTTTTGATAAAAGATACATTATTTGCAACATAAGAAAATATCCTTTTATGAGTCTAATAGAAAATTGCATATATAACTAGATAAAAGCCAGTAATAAAATGATAAATCTAATTAATGAAAATGGTTGCTATGGAACAAAATTGGTTGCTATGGAGGATTTATCACATCTTATGTATAAAATTTCTCATGTTTTGTAATTTGTGTATTATTGTAAAACTTTCAATACATAAGTATGGAATAGATATTCATACTTGGTAATATAAGATAAACCGGTAGTATGCATCTAAAATGAAAATGGTTGCTATGGAATAAAATCGGTTGCTATGGAGGATTTTCCCTAATTTCATATTAATATGTCTCCCTTAGTTTATTTACAAATAATAAGAGGGAAAATTCATTTGTAAATAAGAAAGGTTATTTAATATTATTTGATATTGAAACAATAACTTTTGAATTTTACTGAAAAAAGGGACTTTTTTAAACAATTTTTTCCAAGTTTCCTAAAAAGGCTTCCCGATTTATTTCATGATTATTATCAAGCTATGATTGGTTAATCATACGCAATCTACATTATATTTCCTGACTGTTGCAGATTTGAAATATTGAATTATGTTTTATAGACATAATTTCAATTTTTCAAAATTTATTTAATATTGTATCAATAGGCCTACTTCAGGTTACTAAAGCAACGAATGTTAAACGTCTTCAAATTCAATAGCATCATTTAAGACCTGATTAATTTACTGCATGGACCAGACATGCACGTTTCGGGTACTAAACCCTCGTCAGTGATCCTCAGTCTAAACAATGTAAAGTGCCGAAAAGTATGAAAATTATTATGTCCAAAAAATGTACCAAAAGACGTAGCAGAATGGGTGGGATATGATGCTACAGGACCCACGTTTTAGAAATTTCAAGAAATTTTGTAACAGAAAATTTCAAAAGCGTTAAAAAGACAGACGATCAACCGAAGTCGATCGAACTTGGCTACATGTGCCCTCGGGGACTCTTGGTCCACCAGCAGTGACACTCACCAAGTAGTTCAAATGTTAAACGTCTTCAAATTCAATAGCATCATTTAAGACCTGATTAATTTACTGCATGGACCAGACATGCACGTTTCGGGTACTAAACCCTCGTCAGTGATCCTCAGTCTAAACAATGTAAAGTGCCGAAAAGTATGAAAATTATTATGTCCAAAAAATGTACCAAAAGACGTAGCAGAATGGGTGGGATATGATGCTACAGGATCCACGTTTTAGAAATTTCAAGAAATTTTGTAACAGAAAATTTCAAAAGCGTTAAAAAGACACTTCAATTTTTTGAAGTCACTTCAATTTTTTGTATGTTATTCAATTTTTCTTTAACGCTATACATTAAATATTTGTTTGATACTAAATTGAATTTAATTGAGTTGTGGGAAACATGATAGAAATAGGTTGGAAATCTTACAAATTTATAGAATTTTTGTTGTCTCGCTGGTAGGTTTCCATGGTAACAACAAAAACACAGGCAAATATTCTTTTAAAAAGTTTATATAAACCTTTTTATTGCTATATATGGTCAAGGAGCATAAAAAAAATTACAAAAAGGTGAAAAAAAAGAAATGCAGTGCTCGATGGTCAGTGATTTTCTCTCTTAAGATTTTAAGGGACAAATTCTCTCGACTTTAACATGTTTTATTGTAATATTGATTATTTAACACTTAGAAAGTCCAGAGATTGATACGAACTTAATTACAAATTGGTTTTATCTATAAGTTGGAGAAATGATTGTCAATTTTATACGTGAAGTACGATCATATTGAGTTTATTTACGTTCAATCCCTCATAATTTCATTTGCTTTTGAAGAGTTGTAGACAACCTTACCTTTGAGGGATGAACACGAAATTATCTAGAAATATGTCCATTATATTTTGCAATTCCCCTCCCTTGTTTAAAATCAAGATGTCATATTTCAATTGTAAGATTAACTTTCTCGATTATCAGAACTTCTTTCTCGCATGCTATGGATTCTGTCAAATCATGTTTCGTGAAATAAAATTTGTAACATTTCAGCGATGCTTTCCTTCCACGACAAAGTACTGAATATTTAATTAATCACACAACGCGAAGTACGAAGTATGTTTTGTAAGCCCGCATCGCGTTACACTGGCTAGGTGGGCTACATGTACCTTTACATATGACAAGAAAATTGAGAATATTTAAATACTGGTTAAAAATAAGAAAGTCTGAAAAATTGTAATATTAAAATCATGTTTTGAAGACAGGGAACGAAATAGCGATGCATGGATATTAAACATAAAAACATAATTGAACAGGTTAGGATTAGCTCACTTATGGAACAATATGTATGTAAATGATGAACAAATAATCAGTATAATTAAACAACGAATTTTCGATGTTTTTAAACAAGAGTTGATCTCAGAAATAATAAATTAATCTCGAGGTCATTTATGTCAATATGTTGATGACAATGTATGTTAACAATATTATTTACGTAAGCCAGTTAATTGTTTGAGCCAAAACTCCATTGCCAAATACAGATTATCCGCTCCTAATTTTAATGTAGAAAGAGGTATTTATCAGAATATGAATATGATCTGACAGAAAATGTGATCGGTGCGGTCTTAACGATTTGGAAGATGAATTTCATTTTATCCTTTAATGTCCATACTATGACGATCTAAGGAAAACTTATATACTTTTTTGGCATATAACATTGTTTAGATTAGAGGATCACTGACGAGGGTTAAGTAACCGAAACATGCATGTCTGGTCCATGTTGCCAATTTATCTGTTCTTAAATGATGCTATTCAATTTGAAGACGTTTACAATTAAGCCTTACTATTACGAGAAACCTTCCGTTTTCAAATTAGTTAAACTTCTTAGCGTTCAAAATATATTGAATTGAACAAATAAGTTCATTTTGTCACGAAAGGTAGTAAAAGCACGTAACAATGTGATGGTCAAATAAATTCACTCTCTGCGCTATATCACCTACATGTATCATAGTGTCTTATAAATATATGTCCTATATTCTCTGTTGTCATATGTTCATGTTATGTTTAATTTTAATTCTCTATTGTCATATGTGCATAATATATGTTTAATCTTTTTTTATTTCTGACTCAGGGTAGTCACTTAAATTCAAAGTTACAGAATGTATTAAATACTCATACCATATGATTTCTATTTATACTTAAACATTCGCAGTTTGTAGTTATAAAGTATTACTTGATTACAGCTGCTCATTCATGTTATGTACACTGCTAAATAAATTAAGTGTCTATTTTCATATAGCACATGTTTGCAGCTGCTTATTCTTTATGATGAACATAAATGTATTAAGACATATCTAATAGTCATTTCTCAATTACCAATGTCTGTATTGAACAGATTAACCATATACACATGATAAAAATTGATGATGTAGCCTTGCTATCCGAAAAGATATTACACTCTATGAGGCGTTATATTACGGATATTCGAATAGATAACTTCGATAAAAAAAACCCTCATCTTTTTTTCAAAATTCACGTTCCAAATCAGAAAGATATTTCCAATCCAAACTAAGTAAATTACATGAAATATATGTCTTTGCACCAGCTGATAAAGCAGCCAACAACAACATTATCATTTGAAAACGTTACTACATATCGACTTTGGTTCGGAACTTCCGTCTACTAATACATATATCAAAAGCAAGGAAAGTGCATCTAACATTTTAAGCAAGTATGACAGTGAACTGTCTTCATTCAATATCTCTATTTCTAAGTTGGATCTCCCAACACTATATTGCATACCGAAACTGCACAAGTCTCCTTACATATTTCGATTTATTGCTAATTCTAGTAACTGCTCCACTTCAATTTTGTCTAGAAATCTGACGTCAGCACTTACTGCTATTAAAGAACACATAACTAGATATTGTGAAACGGTTTTAAACAGGAACGATGAAAATTTATTTTGGTCTATAAAGAATTCAGGGGATGTGATTGACAAAATGAAATCTGGAAATTTCCAAGCCAATACGATTTCTTCATAAAACTTCTCTAATATGTACACCACACTTCCTCATGACAAAATTCATGATCGATTATCTAATCTCATTAAATGGTGTTTTGATCGAGAGCTGAAAACATAGATTTGTACATCTGAATCGAAGGGTTTCTTTTCCTCGACAGACTACAAATCATACAAATCATTGACATGTAGTGACCTGTGTATTGCCTTGTCCTTCCTCTTGGACAATATTTATGTTAGATTTGTTGAGGATCTATACAAGTAGGTTGTAGGAATTCCTATGGGGTACTAACTGTGCGCCTCTTGTTGCAGATTTATTTTTATACACTTATGAAAAAGAATTCATCCAAATTCTTCAAAAGCAAAGAAAGTTTGATGATCTGAAATGTTTCAATAATACTTCTAGGTATCTGGATGATATTCTAACCATTGACAATCCTGCTTTTGAATT
This sequence comes from Pinctada fucata, assembly GCA_028142955.1. Lineage (NCBI taxonomy): Eukaryota > Metazoa > Mollusca > Bivalvia > Pterioida > Pteriidae > Pinctada > Pinctada fucata. The sequence goes on from AP027103.1 coordinate 91,963,520, forward strand.
ATATAAGAATGAAATTTATCCACAAGAATTAATACTTAACAAGGCAAACGTTACAAATGCAGAAACACCGTTTTTGGACCTAAATATCGAAATTATAATTGGAAAGATCCATACAAGTGTATATGTGTATAAAAGGGATGATTTTGGATTCAACATAGTACATTTCCCCTGGCTTGACGGTGATCTTCCAAGATTACCGTCATACGGCATTTACATATCACAGCTCATCCTGTACGCTAGAGCATGTACTGATATTTTGGATTTTCACAGTAGAAATTTACAAATTACCAATGAAAATTTAGGTCAAGGTTTCCGCTTTCATAAACTAGTTAAGACGTTCTGGAAATTTTACGAAAAATTACAGTCAACTTCTTTAAAGATTCGGATCTATACACGCAACAGAGTACATTACTTTGGGTATTACATAACAAAACCTTTCTTTTATGGTGATATGATAAACAAAATTAGAAGGATCAAAGGTATACAGCATAACCATCGAAAATACGTCAGAATCATCAAACGCCTTTTATACCATGTATATGATCCTAATGTCACCAGACGGACACTAGGCTTGGTACTTGACCAATCTACAGTCTTGTACAAGCGCATCCTTGAGACTTGCACTCTGACTGACTGTGACGACGGGACTCCATTACAGGCCCTGTCCAAACCTCTTTAGAGAAGACAGGGCCCCGACCACCTGTCCTCTCTGAATGTCAGTCGGACTCCTCGGGTGATTACATACATGAGCTCGCTACAGCCGGCAGAGCACGGACTGTATTACGCATGCCCTCTTTTTATATCCATTTACATATTCTTCTGTGTTTCTGGGGCCTCTACGTTTCGCGGTCTTGTTTGTGTGTGGTCATCTTACAGTGAGGAGGTTGTTTTACACCACAATTGTACGTTTTTCGAGGCCTCTGGGTAATTGGAGAAGTGGGAGGGTTGTGCGCACGTAATCCAAGATAACCACACCGTTTGCTTCTTGCTTGACAAATGGCCGCCCAAAGTCGGCACCGGTTGCTCATTTGTCTCGTCGGTTTATGTGTAGTCTTTTGTGTTTGATGTTTACATGTCGTGTGTCTCTTTTCCGTCTCGTGCTGTACTCGTCTTGTGTTTTTGCATCGGGTGTTTTGCTGTTGATGCTGCAACGGGGTCTTGTTGGTGATCTCCTCCCTTTTATTACAATGGAAAATCGCTCCTTTAATTTTTTAGCAGTGTATATGAACGCTTATATTGTATTGTTTATACAATAATGTATTGTACATATAGTTAACATGCTGATGTGCCTGATGACATAAAGTGATTAAAGTATCTGAATACTTGAGAAATAACAACTAGCTAGCCATGGTTTATTGTCCAGTAATTCCACGTGTAGCATGAACCAATCGAATTATTTGATTGGTTCATGTGACGAGGGGAATTACTGGACAATGAATCACGGCTAGCTAGTTGTTATTTCTATTCTTATATAGAACGTGAATGGGCGGAGCTTAGCGCACTGGAAGTTTGTTGGAGATTTTACACCAAGCGGGTTCTAAGGTACATATAGGGAGAAAATTTCAAGTCATATTAGAATGTCATATAAGTATCCCCTGAAAATCAAATTGACTATGCCTTATAAGTCTTCTCCTCATTATTTCCATGTATGGGTATACCTGTTCATTGTTAATTGTGACTTTTTCACTCTGCTTTTGAGATTATGTGTCTGTCTTTCACTTATGTACTTTGAATGGCTTTGACAGAATTTTTCAAACACTAGCAAAATTATGAATTTGATGAATTTCTATTAAAGCGTATTTGGGAGCATTATTATCTCAATTCTATTATGGATATTGCTTAACAATTGCCTTTTTTGTTTAGGCAGAACTATGGAAAAAAAATATTGTGACATTCGAGAAACAAAAGAGGAAACTGGTTCCTGTCTTCGATGAAATAATAAACATGTCTGAAATCAAAGGAGAAATAGAGGGTGAAACGACGAAAGCAAACAAAGATTATAAAGAGCTTTTGAAATCAAAGAAGAAAGACCTTGAAAAGGAGGAAGTCGAAATTGTTATTACGGGTAGGTAAAGGGCAGCATTATTAAATTATGAAAAACAATGAATAAGACACATATTTGAATAATTAAAGTTGTATTAGGAAGCTTGTCTAAAATATATTCAACCTGAAAAAGTTTGATTTAATTTTTTGTACGAGTTATCATTCTTACAATTTACTAATCTTGTAATGACAAAATAAGGTTTAGCCACAGCAAAACAACAAGCTCACACCTTTTCAGTATCACTCTAAAGGTTTTCTGAAAATATTGCGATAGTATGAATGTGTTGTTGTCGTGTGGCAACATAGAAAATTGAAGGAAAATTACGACTGCCACTGACTCTTAAAAACAGAAAACACGTTTTCCTCTCAATATACAAAAAGGTAGATGAGACATTATTCAATTGAAATTGTTATAACAATATTCATGATATCAATTTTATCTTCTTTCGTTCACGCCGTTGAATTGTACAGACGAAAAATGGCTCTTTCATGTTAGTTTTTTCATGATATAGCTTGATAATTTAAATGTTTCATGATATCTAAAACTACTTAAGAGTTTAATTCTTGGAAAACCGACCTTTGTAATATAGTTTGCAAAACCAATAACACATTTCGATTCAACTTAACATACGTTGAAGAAAAAATTAAACACAATGCCAAGAAATTGACGTCTCACCTGATATATGACGTCATTATTATTAAATGGGTATATAGCGTGAGATATTCAAGTCAGGTTTGAGTGCATCTCATTTACATATCTAGTCGAAAGAACAGATTGTCTAACACAGCACAATAAAAAACATTATAAAAGGTTCGTGAAAGGATCATGAATAGTAACTGAACTGAACTGATTTATTTCTCTTCACCATAGTTAAAACACAGGTATACAGAGATATAAAGTTAAATACCAATATAATAGATGTGAAATAGGCATGCGGAAATAAGTGTATGGGATTAATTCAATTCTCAATGTTCCTGAAAGTAAATTCTGAAAATAAAAATGATCGAGTTACATAACAAAAACAAATTAAAGTATGAAACAGATATGAGATGCAAGGCTTGTTGTATTAAGATGATAAATTTAGATAGAGGAGCATAATTCGTTAATTTCGCGTATGAATGTACAAATTTTTCGAAGAAAAGATTGTTTTTTGGAGGACATTATATTTTTAAAGGTAATAACGTTTCTATGTCTGATATGCATAGGCAATAAAGCTAATCTTCTTTCCTGTCCTAATGATGTACATTTCAAAATATATTGAAATTCGTCCCCTGTTTCATTTAGATTGCATTTTTCACAAAATCTGTTTTCTCGGGTTATGTTATGCCAACGACCTTTTTCTATGGAAAGATGATTATTACAGATTCTAAATTTTAGGAAAGTTATTGCATCTTTTTTTGGAAGGATGTTTAAATAATTTTCAAACTTCAACTCTTCTTTAAAAATTCTATAATTAACAGATTTTGAAGAATTTTCAACTGTTGATATCCAACTTTGTTTGAATTGATCCATTAATGTTAATTTTACTTTAGATTTTAACAAATTTTTATTAGAGAAACTTTGATTCAGCCAGATGTTTGAAAGACCACAATTATTCAGAATTGGTTTGATATTTTCAATCCAACTAATTTTTGCCACACTATTTTCATTTATTTGATAACTTACATTGTAAAAAGATTTGCTTATTTAATACATTTACCGCTCATCAATTTACTCCAATACGAGATAATTCTGGTCTGTATTTGTATTTTCATAGGATATCTTCCTAGCTCGCCATAAACCATGACAACAATGACATTTCATGATCTCTAGTGGGGACATATGTGAACTTTTCGACAACAATTTCTTTTTAAATTAAGATCTTTATTTGCTCTTTAACATGATACTTTCCATTTTATCATATGATGCGGTACTTTTGGGTTGTGCGCACGTAATCCAGGATAACCACACCATTTGCTACTTGCGTGACAAATGGCCGTCCAAAGTCGGCACCGGTTGCCCATTGGTCTCGTCGGTTTATGTGTAGTATTTTGTGTTTGATGTTTACATGTCGTGTGCCTCTTTTGTGTCTCGTGCTGTACTCGTCTTTTGTGTTTTTGCATCGGGTGTTTTGGTGTTTTGCTGTTGATGCTGCAACGGGGTCTTGTTGGAGATCTCCTCCCTTCTTTGTTGTGACGTCTCTGGAATGGCTTGGGGTTATAATAATGATAATGATAACTAGATGGCTATTCTTACAAGCAACAGACGGATTCCTTCTTTATTAGACCTTCCTCGGAAGTGAAGTGTTAAAATCCGAATAAAGAAGATGGAAAAATGAATAATTGCTTTAGTACCTTATTCACTTCAGCAAATGAGTCAAAAAGGCTTATGTCTAATTTGGGACTCCTATTTATTTATCAACATAATAAAAGATGAAAAAAAAAACCATCATGTTTACGAAAGCTTTAAACTCCATGCTCTATCCATATCAAATCCTTTAAAATGACTTTCTCAAAACAGAATTGCACAATGACTTTGCAATGAGATATTTTGTATTAATAGAAAATGACAACAAGATGAAAGTATAGATATTTTATGCTACTAAGAAAAAAAAAACAGAGATCAAGAATAAAAGAGTTATCTTTCTTATACTATGTTAAGTTCAAATAAGAAGGACTACTTGTGTGATGAATAAATAGTATATGACCAAAAGTATGAATTCTACAAGAGTAAATAATTGTTATGACTATTTGACCCTGAACCAATGTCATGCATGAAAGATAAGAATCGTGATTATTCTCATCACGATTGATCTCTATCTGAGCAAAGCTCAATATCTAATCAACCAAAGTCTGTTGTGACCTTGAAATCATGAAAGGGTTTGATGCTAAAAATATTTGTGTAAAGTTTGAACTCTCAAAGTCAAACAGTCTTTGTTTCATAGACTAAAGTTTGTTGTGAATCTTGACCTTGACCTTGAGAATCAAATTGACCTTTGGTTTAGGTAAAGGTGAAAGAGCTGGGCCCAAGCATTATATGTATAAAGAATGAACTCTTAAGGTCAAATAGTCTTTGTTCTATATGCAAAAGTTTGCTGTGACCTTGATAATTAGAATTTGACCTTGGACCAAGGTCAAGCTGAAAGAATTGACTGAACAATTATATGTATGAAGTTTGAACTCTGAAGGTCAAACATTCTTTGTTCTATAAGCAAAAGTTTGTTGTGACCTTGAGAATCAGAAATTGACCTTGGGTCAAAGTCAGAGTGAAAGAGTTTAGTTTAACGATAATATGTATGAAGTTTGAACTCTGAAGGTCAAATAGTTTTTGTTCTATAAGAAAATGTTTGTTGTGACCTTGAGAATGAGAATTTGACCTAGAAAGTAGGTCATCATTAAATGACTACCTATAAGTAACCTGCTTTCAAAGTTTCAACTCAAAATCTCAAAAACTGCAGAAATTGGCACTGTGTCAATTTAAAGTCTCATTTTCAACTCTGAATGGCGCGAAAACCATAAATATTTTATCGATCATAATGATGCTATCCAATTTGAAGACGTTTAACACGTAAGCATATAAAAGTTTAAAAAATTCCCAAAGAACATTTTTAAACAAATTTTGTTCAAAGTGTAAAGTTAGTTTAGGAGATATAAGTGTTTAGAGATTTGACCTTTGATGACCTCTATGTGAACTTTTCGACGAGAAAATGTTTTACCTCAAGATCTTTATATGCTCTTTCACATTATGCTTTTCGTTTTATCATAAGAAGTGGTGAAGAAGATGGAAAAAAGAAATATTTTTCGAAAAAAAGTTAATCTGTTGCTGAAAATTTGAACAAACATTAGAGAAAGGAAGAAACAATAGGCATAAAAAGCGTATGTCTAACATGGGACTCAGCAGAATAGAAGAAAAAATAATAAATACCTTTCATGTCAACGACAGCTTAAAACTCCATGATATATTAACTTAAATCCTTTAAAATTACTATCTCAAAACAGAGATTGCACAATGATTTTGCAATGAGAAAACTTCTATACATAGAATATGACAGATAAGTCATGCTACTAAAGGGAAAAAAGAAAACAAGGAACAAGAATAAAAGTGCTATCTTTCTAATGTCATGTTAAGTTCAAACAAGTAAACCAATTGTGTAAAGTATAAAAAGTATAGGACAAAAACTGTGTATTCTAAAAGTAAATGTTTTTTTTATGACGTTCAGAATAATAATTTGAACTTCAATCAAGGTCACTGATAAAAGATAAGCATTGGAGGTAATTTTCATCAAGATTGATCTTAATCTGATCAAAGATCAATATTTTATCAACAAAAGTCTGTTGTGACCTTGAAATGGAACAAATGACCATGGGAAAAGGTCAAGATAAAACAACTTGAACCAAGGAAGATTTGTGTAAAGTTTAAACTCTCAAGGTCAAACAGTCTGTGTTTTACAGGCAAAAGTTTGTTGTGACCTTGAGGATGAGAATTTGACCTTAGGTCAAGGTTAAGGTGAAAGTACTTTGTTCAACGATTATATGTATGAAGTTTAAACTCTGAAGTTTAAATAATATTTGTTTTATAGGCAAAAAATTGTTGTGACCTTGATGGGGTCTTGTTGGAGATCTCCCTTCTGGATAATAAGAATTTGACCTTGAAACTATGTCAACTTGAAATGAGTACCCAAAAGGAATCTACCATCCATGTTTCAATCCAAAATCTCAAAAACTGTACACATTGGCACTGTACCAATTTAAAGTTCCGTTTTCAACTCGAATTAGCCCGAAAACCGTAAATATTTCTACGAGCATTGCCAATTTATCTGTTCTTAAATGATGCTATTCAATTTGAAGACGTTTACATGTAAGCATATAAAAGTTTGCAATTTTCACAACGAACAATATAAAACAAATTTCGTTGAAATCGTTCCGTTGCTTTCGGAGTTATAGGAGTTAAAAGATTTGACTTTTGATGACCTTTAGCAGGGGCATATAAGAGCTTTTCGACAAGAAAAAATTTCTGAATTGAGATCATTGTATCCTCTTTTACATGACTTTTTTCTACTTTATCATTTATTGCGGTTCTTTTATGTAAAGTGTTTGGAACGGTTGGGGTAAGAATAATAATAAGAACTAAATGGCTTCTGTTGCAAGCAACTGACGGATTCCTTTTTTATTAGACCTTCCGCGAAACTGAAGTGTTAAAATCCGAATAAAGAAGATGGAAAAAATAGTTTCTTTAAATAGTACATAGAAGAAATTCATAATAAATACCTTTCATGTTTACGAAAACTTAAAATCCACGATCTGTCAATACTATATCCTTTTAAATTACTATCTCCAAACAGAATTGCACTTTGACCTCTCTACAGATATATCTTAACTCCGCCCACTGCAATAACGATAACTCCCTGTTGCTACCCTAGACAAGCTATTTCTAAGATGGCGTTGTTTAAATAATCAACACCCATCAGCCACGCAGCCCCAAATTTTTTGAAGGACCGACACTCTGTTTCGGTTTTATGATATCGTAATAGTCGTTTTCTTTTTTTGAATTTTTAAGCAAATGTATTTCCAGAGTGTTTCGGTGGTATTTCGTTAGAATACGAATATGTTATATATTTCTCGATTTAATTCTAAGGCCCACCTCATCAGGAGTCCACCTTAAAAAGAAGCGAATGTGTGACAAGATCACCTATATTTTTGTATTTTGAAAATGCTACCATCGGTTCTGCTGTGAATATTTTCTTACACTGTTCGTCATTCATTACAGTAGACCAGTACTTCATGAGTTTCTTTTTTATTCCATTTATTCGCGGATCATTTTTGGTTATTAGTACATTTGGAATTTGTTTGTTTTTATTCTTTCGCTTTTTATTTGTAAATTTATTTCTATCAACTGCACGAATTTAACTTATAATAGCATCAGTTTCGTTTTCAGGGTAACCTCGCTTGAGTAACTGAATTTTGAAGTCGCTTAATTCTTTGATAAGAATATCCCTGCTACTTGTATTCCGTGCATGTCGTATACACTCGCCTTTTATAAAACCTTTGAAAACCGATTTGTGATGCGCACTTGTTCTGTGTAAAAACTGAAATGAGTTTGTAGGCTTGATGTATGATTTCGTATCTAGTACCCCAGTTTCAGTAAATCGAATACCTTTATAAATAACTGTATCGAGAAATACCATAGAGGATTCGGAAATTTCATACGTAAATTTTAGTAAAGGATGCACTTGGTTTCCTATTTCTAAGAAGCGAGTTGCTTCTTCTAACGACCCGTTAAATATTATGAATCCATCATCACGGAATCGACCGTGAAAAACTATTTTATTTCTATGTTCGTATTGGTTTAATATTTCTTTTGTTATTTCATACATTCTAATATCACATATTTCTGGGGATGGCACAGCGCCCATCGCAGCGCCAATTGTTTGTTTGTAATATTTGCCATTGAATTCAAATATGTTATTTTCAAGTACGCATTTCAGAAGGAACATGATATCGTCTGTGTCTGGTATCAGGATGTTTACATAACTTCCCAGATCACACTCGGTGAGCGCTTTTCTTACAGCTGACAAAAGTTCATCAAAGGTCATGTTTGTGTACATAGATGTAACATCATAACTAATGAGTAGAGAATTTGACGGACACTCTAGTGATTCGATTTTCTTTAGGAAATCCATTGTGTCTTTAATATAGTTTTTTTTGTTTTTGTACGATAGGCACAAGGAAGTAATCGGTATAATGCCCTATTTTTTCGGTTGCAGTTTGCTTCTGTGATATGATAGGTCTACCAGGTGGCATTTTAGTTTCTTATTGCGCTGAATCTTTGTTAATTTTATGTATTTTCGGTAGTAAATATAGTCTGCCCGGCCTAAGCTTGCATTCCGTTTTACTTGTCAAGTATCTATATGTTTCTTTGTCGATTGAGCCTTTATTCTTCATAGATTCGATTTTGTTTTGAATTATATCGTGTATTAATGATAAGTTCGGCTTCTCTATTTCAACGTAATGATTAGTATTAAGCATTCCCTCTGCAATATACTCGTTTTTATCTAGAATGACGACTGTATTGCTTTTATCAGCTTTTTAATTAATAATATCCCTTTTGTTTCTAAGTGAGTTTAATGCGTTTCTCTCATCAACGGACAAGTTATCATTTCTTTTCTTCACTTCAATTGAAGTTATTTCAAGCTTTGTTCGGTCAATGTAATTTTCTAGTGCTTGGCATGTGTAGCCTGGTTTATAACCTGAATTTATACGGAATAGTAGACAATCGCTGTCATTTGTATGAAAGTAAAATTTGAATCCAAGTTTTCTTGCGTATTCGTCAAAGTCTCTCACTATAAGGAGTTTTAACATTCGGAGTTTTAGGCATCGGAATAAATTTAAGTCCTTTAGCGAGGACTGTGATTTCAGATTTTTCTAATTTTACGTATGACAAATTAATGACATTAATAATTTTGGCTTTCATTTTGCGACTTTTTCGAGCGGACTTATTTCCGGCTCTCTCTTTACACCGTTTAACCATAATTTTAGAAAATATTAACAAAACAAAGAGTGAGAATATATATAGTGTATAGCGTTGCTATAAGACAGCTTGACTAGGCATATGGCGGTCGTTTTATCTCTAAGCACAGCATCCCGCATCGCGATATAACAGCCGTTGTTATTGGTGAATTTGGAGGCAGTAGATAGCATCGTGGAAAGGTCAATTATTTTGCAATGAGAAAATTTCTATAAATAGAAAATGACAACAGCAAGTAATGCTACTAAAAAAAAGGAAAAAAAGAACAAGAACAACAGAGTTTATCTTTCATATACCATGAGAAGGACTACTTGTTTGAAGAATAAATAGTATAGGACAACAGTAAGATAAATTGGCAACGTTAACCAAACATGCACGTTTCGGGTACTTAACCCTCATCAGTGATCCTTAATCTAAACAATGTAATATGCCGAAAAAAGTATGAAAGTTGCTATGTCGAAAAAGTGTGCCGAAAGACGTAGCAGGATGGATGGGATATGATGCTACAGGACCCACTTTTTAGAAATTTCAAGAAATTATGATAACAGAAATTTAGAATGAGTTGAAGAAACGATCAACCGAAATTGATCGAACTTGGCCACATGTGCCCTCGGGGACTCCTGGTCCACCAGCAGTGACACTCACCAAGTGGTATAAATGTAAACGTCTTCAAATTGAATAGCATCATTTAAGAACAGATGAATTGGCAACGTGGACCAGACAAACTGAAGTATACTAAAATAAATGTTTGTTATTACCTTGAGGATGATTATTTGACTTTTGACCAAAGTCACAGATAAAAGATAAGCACTGGCTGTTATTCTTATTACGAATGATCTTAATCTTATCAAAACTCAATATTTTATCAACCAATGTCTTTTGTGACCTTGTTTCCGAACAAATGACCTTGGGTCAAGGTCAATGTGAAAGGAATTGATGCATGGAATATTTGTATAATGTTTGAACGCTGAAGGTCAAATAATCTTCGTTTTTACGGAAAAAGTTTGTTGTGACATTGAGAATGAAAATTTGACCTCGGGTTAAGGTCAAGGTGAAAGGGCTTGACTTAAGGACCATATGAATGAAGTTTTACCTCTGAAGATCAAATAGTCTTTGTTCTATGGCGAAACATTTGTTGTGACCTTGAGAATCACAATTTGACCTTGAAACCAGGTAAACATGAAATGACTACCTAAAATTAACCTATGAACCAATGTCATGGATGAAAGAAAAGTATTTTGATTATTCTGATCACGATTGATCTTAATCTGAACAAAGCTCAATATCTTATCAACAAATGTCTGTTGTGACATTGAAATCGAACAAATTACCTTGAAAGCATTTGATGCAAGGAATATTTGTGTAAAGTTTGAACTGTGAATGTCAAACATTCTTTGTTTTATAGAATAAAGTTTGTGACCTTGAGAATGAGAATTTGACCTTGGGTCCAGGTCAAGGTGAAAAAGCTGGGCCAAAGCATTATATGCATTAAGTATGAACTCTTAAGGTCAAAATAGTCTTTGTTCTATAGGCAAAAATTTGTTGTAACTTTGAGAATCAGAATTTGACCTTAGGTCAAGATCAAGGTGAAAGAGCTGGGCCTAAGTATTATATGTATAAAGTATTAACTCAGAAGATCAAACAGCATTTGTTCTCTAGGCAATCGTTTCATGTAACCCTGATAGTGGGAATTTGACCTTGGGTCAAGGTCAATGTGAAAGAGCTCTACTGAACAATTATATGTATGAAGTTTGAACACTTAAGGTCAAAATAGTCTTTGTTATATAGGCAAAAGTTTGTTGTGACTTTAAAAATCAGAATTTGACCTTGGGTCAAGGTCAAGGTGAAAGAGCGAGACTGAACAATTATATTTATGAAGTTTTTGTTCTATAGGCAAAAGTTGTGGCATTGAGAATGAAAATTTGACCTTTAAAGTAGGTCAACATTAAATGACTACCTGTAAGGGACCTACCATCCTAGTTTCAACTCAAAATCTCAGAAACTGTAGAAATTGGCACTGTGCCAATTTAAAGTTTCATTTTCAACTCGTAATAGCGCGGAAACCGTAAATACTTTATCGAGCATGTAAGCGTAGTAAGTTTGCAAATTTCCCAAAGAACATTTTTAAACAAATTTGTTTCAAATCGTACGATCAGTTTTGGAGTTATAAGAGTGAGAATATTTGAGATTTGAGGACCTCTTCGGGGGCATATGTGAACTTTTCGACAACAACATTTTTTTTACCTCAATATCTTTATATGCTTTTTCACATGATACTTTTCATTTTATCATAAGAAGTGGTACTTTTTTGTACAAGGTCTGGAACGATCTGGTGGTAAGAATAATAATAGTAATTAAGGATTCCGACTTCCGTCGGAATCCTTTCTGTTATTCTATTGTCTTTTCTTTAGTCTTATTAAGGATTCCGACTTCCGTCGGAATCCTTTCTGTTATTGTATTGTCTTTTCTTTATTCTTATTATTATTCTTATTATTATTATTATTCTTACCCCCAAACCGTTCCGGTCACTTTACAAAAAAGTACAGCATCGTATGAAAAAACGGAAAGTACCATGTGAAAGAGCATATGAAGATCTTGAATGAAATTTTTTTTCTTGTCAAATGGTTGACGTATGCCCCCGCTGGAGGTCATCAAAGGTCAAATCTTTAACCTCTTATAACTCCTAAACTAACCGTCGGATTTGAACAAAATTTGTTTTATATTGTTCTTTGGGAAATTTGCAAACTTTTATACGCTAACATGCTCGATAAAATATTTACGCTTTTCGCGCTATTCAGAGTTGAAAATGGAACTTTAAATTGGCACAGTGCCAATTTCTACATTTTTTGAGATTTTGAGTTGAAACTTGGATGGTAGGTTACTTAAAGGTAGACATTTAATGCTGACCTACTTTCAAGGTCAAATTTTTATTCTCAAGGTCACAACAAATTTTGGCCTATAGAACAAAGACTACTTGACCTTCAGAGTTCAAACTTCATACACACTATCGTTTAGCCAAGCTCTTTCACCTTGACCTTGACCCAAGGTCAAATTTTGATTCTCAAGGTCACAACATACTTTTGCTTTTAGAACAAAGACTATCTGACCTTCAGCGTTCAAACTTCATACATACAATCGTTAAGCCAAGCTCTTTCACCTTGACCTTGACCCAAGGTCAAATTTTGATTTGCAAGGTCACAACAAATTTTGCCTATAGAATAAAGACTATTTGACCTTCAGAGTTCAAACTTCATACATATTATCGTTAAGCCACGCTCTTTCACCTTGACCTTGACCCAAGGTCAAATTTTGGGTCTCAAGGTCACATCAAACTTTTGCCTATAGAACAAAGACTATTTGACCTTTAGAGTTCAAACTTAATACAAATCTTCCTTGTATTAAGCTCTTTTACCTCGATCTTGACCCAAGGTCATTTGTTCCATTTCAAGGTCACAACATACTTTGGTTGATAAAATATTGAGCTTTGATCAGATTCAGATCAATCTTGAAAAGAAGATGGTTTTCGTGTTATTACGAGTTGAAAATGGAATTTGAAATTGGCACAGTGCCAATTTCTACAGTTTTTGAGATTTTGAGTTGAAATTTGGATGGCAGGTCACTTATAGGTAGTCATTTAATGTTGACCTAGTTTCAAGGTCAAATTTTGATTCTCAAGGTCACAACAAACCTTTGCCTATAGAACAAAGACGGTTTGACCTAGAGAGTTCAAACTTCATACATATAATTGTTGAGACAAGCCCTTTTACCTTGACCTTGACCCAAGGTCAAATTCTCCTTCTCAAGGTCACAACAAATTTTTGCCTGTAAAGCAAAGACTGTTTGACGTTGAGAGTTCAAACGGTACACAAATACTCCTTGCATCAAGCCCTCTCACCTTGACCTTGATCTGAGGCCATTTGTTCGATTTCAAGGTCACAACATACTTTGGTTGATAAAATATTGAATTTTGATCAGTTTAAGATCAATTTTGATGAGAATAACCTCCAATACTTATCTTTTATCTGTGACCTTGGTTCAAGGTCAAATAATCATTCTCAATGTCATAACAAACATTTACTCTTGTAGAATTCACAGTTCTGATCCTACACTATTTATTCTTCACACAAGTAGTCCTTCTTATTTGAACTTAACATAGTCCAAGAAAGATAACTCTTTTATTCTTGTTTTCTGTTTCTGTTTTTTCATTAGTAGCATTACATATCTGTTCTTTCATGTTGTTGTCATTTTCTATTAATAGAAATGATCTCATTGCAAAATCATTGTGCAATTTTGTTTTGAGAAAGTAATTGTAAAGGATTTGATATTGATAGAGCATGGAAATTAAAGCTTTCGTAAATACGAAAGGTATTTATAATTTTTTTTCTTCTATATAGTTGATAAATAAATAAGAGTCCCAAATTAGACATAAGCCCTTTTGATTCATTTGCTGATGTGAATAAGGGACTAAAGCGACTAATTTTCCCCCATCTTCTTTATTCGAATTTTAACACTGATCTAATAAAGGAGGAATCCGTCTGTTGCTTGCAACAGTAGCCATCTAGTTAGATGGCTACTGTTGCAAGCAACAGACGGATTCCTCCTTTATTAGACCTTCCTCGGAACTGAAGTGTTAAAATCCGAATAAAGAAGATGGACAAAAGAATAATTGCTTTTGTACCTAATTCACTTCAGCAAATGAGGCAAAGGAGCTTATGTCTAATTTGGGACTCTTATTTATTTATCGACAAAATAGAAGGAAAAGATGATAAATACCTTTCAACTTTAGGAAGGCTTTAAACTCCCAGATCCATTCTATCCATTTTGATTCCTTTAAAATTACTATCCCAAAAAGAATTGCACAATGAATTAGCAATGAGAAAATTTCTAGAAATAGAGAATGACAACAGCATGAAAGTAAAGACAAGTAATGTTACAAAGATAAAAAAGGAAACATAGAACAAGAATAAAAGAGTTATCTATCTTACTATGTAAAGTTCAAAGAAGAAGTACTACTTGTGTGAAGAATAAATATTTAAAAACAAAATTCTCTCTATTCTACAAATGTAAATTGACAGTAAGTGTTTGAATATATTTCCCTGACATTGTCGCCATAGCACTTTCCATATAGACATAACGTCAGACAGTGCATGAAGTTTATATATTGTTTTCATTTTCGTGCTTAAACATCGACGGCGGGTGCGGCTAGCCAACAGGGGATGCTTACTCCTCCCGGGCACCTGGTCCCACCTCTAGCTTGCTAGGGGTCCGTCGATGCCATATTTTGTACTCTATTGTGAGTGCTGTTGAGATTATCGTCAGGATCTTCTTTAACTCATTTGTGTCACACTTATTCCCTTTGCCGTGTGGAGCTCGTAAAAAAGTTCCCCGCGAGGGGTTTGACAGTAAGTGCTTTGAATATTTTCCCTGACATTGTCGCCATATCACTTTCTATATAGACATAACGTCAGACAGTGCATGAAGTTTATATATTGTTTTCATTTTCGTGCTTAAACATCGACGGCGGGTGCGGTTAGCCAACAGGGGATGCTTACTCCTCCCGGGCACCTGGTCCCACCTCTAGCTTGCTAGGGGTCCGTCGATGCCATATTTTGTACTCTATTGTGAGTGCTGTTGAGATTATCGTCAGGATCTTCTTTAACTCATTTGTGTCACACTTATGCCCTTTGCCGTGTGGAGCTCGTAAAAAAGTTCCCCGCGAGGGGTTTGACATTAAGTGTTTTGAATATATTTCCCTGACATTGTCGCCATAGCACTTTCTATATAGACATAACGTCAGACAGTGCATGAAGTTTATATATTGTTTTCATTTTCGTGCTTAAACATCGACGGCGGGTGCGGCTAGCCAACAGGGGATGCTTACTCCTCCCGGGCACCTGGTCCCACCTCTAGCTTGCTAGGGGTCCGTCGATGCCATATTTTGTACTCTATTGTGAGTGCTGTTGAGATTATCGTCAGGATCTTCTTTAACTCATGTTTGTTATGACCTTGAAAAAGTTTATTTGACCTTGAACAAAGGTCATGGATGAAAGATAAGCATGTTAGTTTATTCTCATCAAGATTCCTTTTCATCTTTTCAAAGCTCAATATTTTATCAACAAAAGTCTGTTGTGACCTTGAAATCGAACAAATGACATTGGGTCAAGATCAAGGTGAATGACTTGATGCAAGGAATATTTGCGCCAAGTTTGAACTCTCAAGGTCAAATGGTCTTTCTTCTATAGGAAAAATTTTGTTGTGACCTTGAGAATGAGAATTTGACCTTGGGTCAAGGTCAAGGTGAAAGGGCTTGGATCAATGATTGTATTTATGAAGTTTGAACTGTCAAGGTCAAATAGTCTTTGTTCTATAGGCAAAAGTTTGTTGTGACCTTGAGAATCATAATTTGACCTTGAAACTACGTCATTATCAATAACTACCTATAAGTAACCTACCATCCAAGTTTCAACTCAAAATCTCAAAACTGTAGAAATTGGCACTGTGCCAAATTAAAGTTCCATTTTCAACTCAAAATAGCGCGAAAACCGTAAATATTTTATCGAGCATGTAAGCGTATAAAAGTTTGCAAATTTCCCAAAAGAACAATATAAAACAAATTTCATTCAAATCGCACGGTTAGTTCAGGAGTTATAAGGTTTTAAAGATTTGACCTTTGATGACCTCTAGCGGGGGCATATGTGAATTTTTCGACAAGAAAAAAAATTTAAATGAAGATCTTCATTTGCTCTTTCACATGATACTTTCCATTTTATGATATGATGCGGTACTTTGTTGTAACGTCACTGGATTGGCTTGGGGGTAATAATAATAATAATAATAATAATAATAATAACTAGATGGCTACTGTTGCAAGCAACAGACGGATTCCTCCTTTATTAGACCTTCCTCGGAACTGAAGTGTTAAAATCCGAATAAAGAAGATGGAAAAAAGAATAGTTGCTTTTGTACCTAATTCACTTCAGCAAATGAGGCAAAGGAGCTTATGTCTAATTTGGGACTCTTATTTATTTATCGACAAAATAGAAGAAAAAGATGATAAATACCTTTCAAGTTTAGGAAGGCTTTAAACTCCTAGATCTATTCTATCCATTTTGATTCCTTTGAAATTACTATCCCAAAAAGAATTGCACAATGAATTAGCAATGAGAAAATTTCTATAAATAGAGAATGACAACAGCATGAAAGTACAGACAAGTAATGCTACTAAGATAAAAAAAGGAAACATAGAACAAGAATAAAAGAGTTATCTATCTTACTATGTAAAGTTCAAATAAGAAGTACTACTTGTGTGAAGAATAAATATTTAAGAACAAAATTCTCTCAATCCTACAAGAGTAAATGTTTGTTATGATCTTGAAAAAGTTTATTTGACCTTGAACCAAGGTCATGGATGAAAGATATGCATTTTAGTTTATTCTCATCAAAATTCCTTTTCATCTATTCAAATCTCAATATTTTATCAACAAAATTCTGTTTTGACCTTGAAATCGAACAAATGACCTTGGGTCAAGGTCAAGGTGAAAGGACTTGATGTAAGGAACATTTGCGCAAAGTTTGAACTCTCAAGGTCAAATGGTCTTTGTTCTATGGGAAAATTTTTGTTGTGACCTTGAGAATGAGAATTTGACCTTGGGTCAAGGTCAAGGTGATGGGACTTGGATCAATGATTGTATTTATGAAGTTTGAACTGTCAAGGTCAAATAGTCTTTGTTCTACAGGCAAAAGTTTGTTGTGACCTTGAGAATCAAAATTTGACCTTGAAACTAGGTCATCATCAATGACTACCTATAAGTAACCTACCATCCAAGTTTCAACTCAAAATCTCAAAAACTGTAGAAATTGGCACTGTGCCAATTTAAAGTTCCAATTTCAACTCAAAATAGCGCGAAAACCGTAAATATTTTATCGAGCATGTAAGCGTATAAAAGTTTGCAAATTTCCCAAAGAACAATATAAAACAAATTTCATTCAAATCGCACGGTTAGTTTAGGAGTTATAAGGTTTTAAAGATTTTACCTTTGATGACCTCTAGCGGGGGCATATGTAAACTTTTTGACAAGAAAAAAAATATATATGAAGATCTTTATTTGCTCTTTCACATGATACTTTCCATTTTATCATATGATGCGGTACTTTGTTGTAAAGTCTCTGGATTGGCTTGGGGGTAAGAATAATAATAATAATAATAATAAGAACTAGATGGCTACTGTTGCAAGCAACAGACGGATTCCTCCTTTATTAGACCTTCCTTGGAACTGAAGTGTAAAAATCCGAATAAAGAAGATGGAAAAATGAATAGTTGCTTTGTACCTTAATCACTTCAGCAAATGATTCTTAAGAGCTTTAGTCTAATTTGGGACTCTCATTTATTTATCAACAAAATAGAACAAAAAGATAATAAATACCTTTCATGTTTACAAAAGCTTTATACTCCATGATCTATCAATTCTAAATCCTTTAATATTACTATCTCAAAACAGAATTGCACAATGATTTTGCAATGAGAGCATTTCTATCGATAGAAAATGACAATAGAATCAAAACACAGCCAAGTAATGCTACTAAGAAAAAAAAAAAAACAGAGACCAAGAATAAAAGAGTTATGTTTCTTATACTATGTTATGTTCAAATAAGAAAGACTACTTGCGTGAAGAATAAATAGCGTAGGACAAAAACAGCTAATTCTACAAGAGTAAGTTTGTTATGACCCTGAGAATGATCATTTGACCGTGAATAAAGGTCACGGAAAAAAGATAAGTATTTGAGGTAATTCTTTTCAAGATTGATCTTAATCTGATCAAAGTTCAATATTTCATCAACCAAAGTATGTTGTGACCTTGAAATCGAACAAATGACCTTGGGTCAATGTCAAGGTAAAAGGGCTTGATGCAAGGAATATTTGTGTTAAGTTTGAACTCTTAAGGTCAAATAGTCTTTGTTCTATAGGCAAAAGTTTGTTATGACCTTGAGAATCAAAATTTGACCTTAGGTCAAGGTCAGTGTGAAAGAGCGTGGCTTAACAATAATATGTATGAAGTTTGAACTCTGAAGGTCAAATAGTCTTTATTCTATAGGCAAAACTTTGTTGTGACCTTGCGAATCAACATTTGACCTTGGGTCAAGGTCAAGGTGAAAGAGCTTGGCTTAATGATAGTATGTATGAAATTTGAACGCTGAAGGTCAAATAGTCTTTGTTCTATAGGCAAAAGTATGTTGTGACCTTGAGAATCAAAATTTGACCTTGGGTCAAGGTCAAGGTGAAAGAGCTTGGTTAAACGATAGTATGTATGAAGTTTGAACTCTGAAGGTCAAGTAGTCTTTGTTCTATAAGTCAAAATTTGTTGTGACCTTGAGAATACACATTTGACCTTGAAAGTAGGTCAGCATTTAATGTCTACCTATAAGTAACCTACCACCTAAGTCTCAACTCAATATCTCAAAAAATGTAGAAATTGGCACTGTGCCAATTTAAAGTTCCATTTTTTACTCGATATAGCGCGAAAACCGTAAATATTTTATCGAGCATGTAAGTGTAAAAAAGTTTGCAAATTTCCCAAAGAACATTTTAAAACAAATTTCGTTCAAATCGTACGGTTAGTTTAGGAGTTACAAGAGTTTAAAGATTTGACCTTTGGTGACCTCTAGCGGGGGCATATGTGAACTTTTCGTCAACAAAAAAAATTTCAATTGAGATCTTTGTATGTTCTTTCACATGGTACTATTCATTTTATCACATGATGCGGAACTTGTTTGTAAAGTGACCGGAACGATGAGGAGGTAAGAATAATAATAAGAATAACTAGATGGCTACTGTTGCAAGCAACAGACGGATTCCTCCTTTATTTGACCTTCCTCGGAGCTGAAATGTTAAAATCCGAAAAAAGAAGATGAAAAAAGAATAATTACTTTAGTACCTTATTCACTTCAGGAAATGAGTCGAAAGAGTTTATGTCCAACTTGGGACTCTTATCTATTTATCGACAAAAAAGAAGAAAAGACGATAGATACCTTTCAAGTTTAGGAAGGCTTTAAACTCCTATCCATTTTGAATCCTATTAAATAACTATCCCAAAAAGAATTGCACAATGAATTAGCAATGAGAAAATTTCTATAAATAGAGAATGACAACAGCATGAAAGTACAGACAAGTAATGCTACTAAGATAAAAAAAGGAAACAAAGCACAAGAATAAAAGAGTTATCTATCTTACTATGTAAAGTTTAAATAAGAAGTACTACTTGTGCGAAGAATAAATATTTAAGAACAAAATCTTATCAATCCTACAAGAGTAAATGTTTTTTATGACCTTGAAAAAGTTGATTTGACCTTGAACCAAGGTCATGGATGAAAGATAAGCACTTTAGTTTATTCTCATAAATATTCCTTTTCATCTATTCAAAGCTCAATATTCTATCAACAAAAGTCTGTTGTGACCTTGAAATCGAACAAATGACCTTGGGTCAAGGTCAAGGTGAAAGGACTTGATGCAAGGAATATTTGCGCCAAGTTTGAACTCTCAAGGTCAAATGGTCTTTGTTCTATAGGAAAAAATTTGTTGTGACCTTGAGAATGAGAATTTGACCTTGGGTCAAGGTCAAGGTGAAAGAGCTTGGATCAATGATTGTATTTATGAAGTTTGAACTGTCAATGTCAAATAGTCTTTGTTCTATAGGCAAAAGTTTGTTGTGACCTTGAGAATCATAATTTGACCTTGAAACTAGGTCATCATCAATGACTACCTATAAGTAACCTACCATCAAAGTTTCAACTCAAAATCTCAAAAACTGTAGAAATTGGCACTGTGCCAATTTAAAGTTCCATTTTCAACTCAAAATAGCACGAAAACCGTAAATATTTTATCGAGCATGTAAGCGTATAAAAGTTTGCAAATTTCCCAAAGAACAATATAAAACAAATTTCATTCAAATCGCACGGTTAGTTTAGGAGTTATAAGGTTTTAAAGATTTGACCTTTGATGAACTCTAGCGGGGGCATATGTGAACTTTTCGACAAGAAAAAAAATATATATGAAGATCTTTATTTGCTCTTTCACATGATACTTTCCATTTTATCATATGATGCAGTACTTTGATGTAACGTCTCTGGATTGACTTGGGGGTAAGAATAATAATAATAATAATAATAAGAATAATAAGAATAAAGAAAAGACAATACAATAACAGAAAGGATTCCGACGGAAGTCGGAATCCTTAATAATAAGAAGAAAGAAAAGACAATACAATAACAGAAAGGATTCCGACGGAATAGTCGGAATCCTGAATAATAAGAATAAAGAAAAGACAATACAATAACAGAAAGGATTCCGACGGAAATCGGAATCCTTAATAAATGGAAGGATGGAGGTTCCTGTGGACATAGCAGACGGATTCCTCTCATTTTCATCTTGTTAAGAACAGAAATGAAAATAGAAAAAATGCGAAAATGAATGGCCGCAGCTGGACTCGAACCAGGTACCTTCACCAAGGTAGGCCCCATCATATCTTGTACATGTAATGTCAGGTCACATGATTGACTTGACCAATGAAATTTGTAACACATCCTGGGTCATGCATATTAATTATGTGAGGGATTTTCCAATGAATCATGACAATATAGCAAGTGTTTTCAAACTGGTACATGTATTCGATATTTCTTGATTCTGTTAGAAAACATTTTGAACTAATACATACTCGTATAAATTTTGAAATGAAAACAATGTTGAAGCACTGTACTTTATGTTTGCTTACGAATGAAAAAAAAATTGAGGGAAAAAAATGGCCGTGGCCGGTATCGAACCCCGGACCCTCCGATTCGAAGTCTGACGCTCTACCGCTGAGCTATTGCAGAACTGACAAAGGTTTGCATCAAAAGTCTTTAGAAGGATGAAATCTTGCGACTATGATATGACTCAACATGTCGAGCATGTTCCGAATGATAAATCTTTATCGATCGATTCTATTTACAGGTTTGTATTCAGGAGTAAACAACACAGAATTTCATAAAATGTATTTTTTTTTTTATTTGACTTTCATTGACCATGTATGTAGAGAATAAAATTATGAATCAATAAAATGTGTTTGCTTATTTTGCAAGGGCGGATCTAGACAGGGTAGGTGAAAACAGGTATGTACACGTATGTAACATGTAAGTCGGAGGGGGGGGGGGCAAAAACTTATCAACCTCCCCCTTTCGAAGGACTAGCCTATGTCATTGGATAAACAAACCGTCAAATATCTTGTACAGTTATTTCAAAGATTGACGAATTCAAAAAGAAACAGACAAACAAACGAGAAAAAAAAATGCCCAAGGGGGCCACATTGCTCCGTCAAAGGTCTTGTACAGTTGTTTCAAATACTAAGGAATTTAATAAGAAAAAGACAAACAAAACAAATGAAAAAAAAAAAAAAAACGGCCCAAGGGAGCCATTTTGCTCAGTCAAAAGTCTTGTACAGTTGTTTCAAAGATTGTCGAATCAAAAAAGAAAAAAACAAGCAAACAAACAAACAAGCAAAAGAAATGAAAAAAAAAACAAAACAAAACAAAACAAAAAAAAAACAAAAAACAAGAGGCCCAAGGGGGCCACATTGCTCCGTCAAAGGTCTTGTACAGTTGTTTCAAAGATTGACGAATTAAAAAAACAAGACAAACAAACAAAACAAAAATAAAAAAAAAACCAAGAAGGCCAAGGGGGCCACATTGCTCCGTCAAAGGTCTTGTACAGTTGTTTCAAAGATTGACGAATGAAAAAAAAGAGGCCTAAGCTGGCCATATATACACGTTGAAGTCAATGACACGTTGAAATAAATATGCGCAATATGAAATGTGTTTTTCTTCTGAATAAAAAGCTATGAATAGGACTGACTTGTTGCATGAACGATCGATAATTCTTGTAATGCTGAATCAGCCATTTGTATTTCTCCGTCTGTATATCAAAAATAAAAACCACTAACATTCAGGAACTCCAATGGCTATGTGGATAGGGCGTTGGACTGCTGGCCCAAGGGTACCGGGTTCGATCCCCAGTCTGGACGTTTTTTTTATCGCCGATCGTCTGCGTTTCTGTCTAGTACTCTATCTGTTCGTATGTCTGTTCGTTCTTCTATTGTTGTCAGTCTATCTAACACTGTCTATCTTACATTGTCAGTCTGTCTGTCTGGTCCATGCTGCAAATTTACCAGTTAATTTAAATGATGCTATTCAATTTTAAGACATCTTTAAAACATTTAACTAGAAAATGACAATAGCATGAAAGTACAGACAAGTCATGGTACGAAGAGAAATAGAAATAAAAGATTTATCTTTCTTAGATCATGTAAAGTTCATATAAGAAGGACCTCGTTTGTGAAGTATAAGTAGTTTAGGACAAACACTGTGTATTTAACAAGTAAATGTTGTTATGACATTGAGAATGAAATTTTCACCTTGAACCAAGGTCAAGGAAAAAAGATGAGTATAGAATATCATTTTCTTCAAAATATATATGAAATTGAATAAAGCTCAATATTTTATCAACAAAAGACTGTTATGACCTTGAAATCGAACGAATGACCTTTTGTCAAGTTCAATGTGACAGGACTTACTGCAAGGAATATTTGTACCCAGTTTGCATTCCCAAGGTCAAACAGTCTTTGTTTTATAGGCCAAAATGTTGTTGTGACCTTGAGAATGAGAATTAGACCTTGGATTAAGGTCAAGGTGAAAGAGCTTGGCTTAACAATTATATGTATGAAGTTTGAACTCTGAAGGTCAAATAGTCTTTGTTCTATAAGCAAAAGTTTCATGTGACCTTGAGAATAAAAATTTGACCTTGAAAAGAAGGTCAACATTAAATGACTACCTATAAGTGACCTAACATCCAAGTTTCAACTCAAAGTCTCAAAAATTGTAGAAATTGGCACCTTGCCAATTTAAGGTTCCATTTTCAACTTGAAATAGCTTGAAAACTGTAAATATTTTATGGAGCATGTAAGCGTATAAAAGTTTGCCAATTTCTCAAAGAACAATATAAAACAAATTTTGTTCAAATCGTACGGTTAGTAAAGGAGTTATAAGAGTTTAAAGATTTGACCGCTGATGACCTCTAGCGGGGGCATATGTGAACTTTTCGACAAGAAAAAAATATTAAATTAAGATCTTTATTTGCTCTTTCACATGATACTTTCCATTTTATCATATGATGCGGTACTTTGTTGTAACGTCACTGGATTGGCTTGGGGGTAAGAATAATAATAATAATAATAATAATAATAATAATAAGAATAATAAGAATAAAGAAAAGACAATACAATAACAGAAAGGATTCCGACGGAAATCGGAATCCTTAATAATAAGAACTAGATGGCTACTGTTGCAAGCAACAGACGGATTCCTCCTTTATTAGACCTTCCTCGGAACTGAAGTGTTAAAATCCGAATAAAGAAGATGGTAAAACAAGAGCCCCAGGGGGAACAACGCTCACCTGATACCCATGCACGCTCTAATTGACATACTGACATTGAATACTGATAGTGCCAGAACCAGGATTTTAGCCCACAACCTTTCTAACAAGATTTTTGCCGGATGCAGACAATTTTTTTTTCAGACAACCTTTAAAAGTACAAACAAGAGAAAATAGTCACATTTCAAAACAACAACTTTTTTACTGATTTGAAAAGATGGATTATGCGATCCAAAGTCATATGCCCAGCTAGTATAGTTCGATTATGCAACATCAAAAATAAAATCATTTTGTAAAATTCCACATTAATGTGCAACAGAAACAGAATAAAACAATGAAATGATTTCATAAATTAAGTTTATTTAAAATTGAACACCAAACCTTTCATTATTAATAGCTAGTATGCCAGAAAATAATAAAGCCTGTGTTTGTGAAACACGAATGCCCCGCGGTGGCATCTTTGTTGGTATAAACACCATTTTCTGTTAAGTATGTGAGAGGTCAGGGTCAGAGTAATGTTGGTATCAATGGAAAGATCTTGTCACAAAGAATACACATGTACAATATGAAAGCCCTATCACTAACCATTCAAAAGTTATGCCCAATGTTAAAGTATTTGAAAAGTAGGTCAAAGGTCAAGGTCAAGGTCACGAGGTCGAAAATTTTGGTATCAATGGAAAGGTATTGTCACAAGGAATACACATGTGAAATATGAAAGCTCTATCATCTTCCTATCAAAAGTTATGCCCAATGTAAAGCTTTTCGGACAAACAGACAGACGGACAGGCCAAAAACTATATGCCCCCGTATCTTTGATTCCGGAAGCATAAAAAACAAAGAGTTTTCGGTTTTGCCTTTATTCATATTAAATTATACAGAAATCTATGAATGAGAGCTTTTGAATAGTATTGATTTCATCTTAATACATGTAACGTACAGTCAAAATCGTGTTAATCCAATTAACACAGACAAGTTGTTAGCGGACAATATTAATTCAAGTGAGTTGTGCAGAAATTGAGCCAATTTATTTTCGAAACAGCAGTGTACGGTGTATCAAACCTCATGACCCAGTGAAGCCACTTGGACAAATTATTTTCGGTAAATATGCTGAAATGCGGTGCTTGGAAATGTATTTTTAGCATATTGAATCAATAGTCGTGATAAATTTAACT
The DNA here is from genome assembly GCA_028142955.1 of Pinctada fucata. Lineage (NCBI taxonomy): Eukaryota > Metazoa > Mollusca > Bivalvia > Pterioida > Pteriidae > Pinctada > Pinctada fucata. Next base: position 91,988,694 of record AP027103.1, read on the forward strand.
TCGAACTTGATCTTGTCTTTTATGCAATCTACAGATAGGTTTGAAAATATGCAAAATTCGGAACATTTTCGATGAGGACGCAGAGTTCCTGTAAAAAAAGTGAAATTTGCGAAAAAAGGACATGCATGACCCCCCCCCCCCCCTCCCCTTTTTCTTTACATTTTATGCGTGCCAAAGATTCGCAATCAAAAAAGACCAATTTTACAGACTTCCGGGCATTTCAAGTCAGTCAAAATTTTTAGTGTGCACCTTTTTATTTCCTGTAGTTACCCCTACTAAAGGGGCAAGGAGGTATTGAACCAATCAAATCTGTAACACAAGATATATGGCGACTATGTTTACCATAGATACAGAAATAAGACAGAGAAAATAATCATTAAATAGGGAAATTGTTCTGAAATATGCATGTATGAAAAAAAAGCAATCCAAGGAATGCTTGTGTCGCCTGCGTAGCGGATTTTTTTTTATTGAAATTAGGTCAAATATCAAGGGCAAGGTCACTAGGTTAAAAATTATGGAATGTTTAGAAAGGTCTTTTATAAGGAATACAAATGTGAAATATCAAAGCCCTATCACTTACCACTCAAAAGATATAGCAAATCATAGATTTGTTGAAAAGTAGGTCAAATATATAGGGCAAGTGCACGAGGTAAAACATAGGTAATCACAGATTACGAAGCTCACCTCGTGACAGCAAAATTCAGTTCAAACATATTTCTTAGTACATGTATATTGGCTTTTAAAGGCAAAACCACTCAAGCAGAAAAAGTAGGTCAAGGTCATTTTATGAAAGTTTGATCAAAGATACATCCAATATGCAAGTTTGGTACATGTAGCACTTATACTCTGCTCAATATTGGCTTTTAAAACCGAAATCACTCAAGTGGAAAAAGTAGGTCAGATGCTGCATCCGGTGCATGGGTCCATCTCGGCATCCAAAGATGAAGCTACCCCAAACTTCTTATCCAAATCACTCAAGCGGAAAATGTAGGTCAGATGCTGCATCCGATGCATGGGTTCACCTCAGCATCCAAAGATGAATCACTTGTGCAAGTTTGGTTACTGTAGCATCAGTACTTTGTCAGATACTGAGCTACCCCAAACTTCTTAACCAAGTCACTCAAGCGGAAAATGTAGGTCAGATGCTGCATCCGATGCATGGGTTTACCTCAGCATCCAAAAATGAATCACTTGTGCCAGTTTGGTTACTGTAGCATCAGTACTTTGTCAGATACGCGGACGCATGGGGTTATAGCATAAGCTCACTCAACTTCGTCGAGGTGAGCTAAAAATGATGGTATGTGAAGAAAGGTCTTGTCACATGGAATGCACATGTGAAATATCAAAGCCTATCACTCAGCAATCAAAAGAAATAGCCAATCTAAGATTTTTTGAAAAGTAGGTCAAATATCTAGGTCTTGGTCATGAGGTCAAAAGTTATTTTATGTGTAGAAAGGCCTTGTCACAAGAAGGAATACACATATGAAATATCAAAGCTCTATCACTTACCAATCAAAAGATAGAGCAAATCTTAATTTTTTTGAAAAGTAGGTCAAATATCTAGGTCAAGGTCATGAGGTCAAAATTATGGTATGTGTAGAAAGGTATTGTCAAAAGGAATATACAAGAGAAATATCAAAGCCCTATCACTTGCCAATCAATAGATATAGCCAATCTTGGTTTTTTTTAAAAAGAAGGTCAAATATCTAGGTCAAGGTCATAAGGTTAAAAAATATAGTATGTGAAAAAAGGGCTTGTCACAAGAAATACACATGTGAAATATCAAAGCCCTATCACTTACCAATCAAAAGATATAGCCAATCTTAGATTTTTTGAAAAGAAGGTCAAATATCTAGGTCAAGGTCACGAGGTAAAAAAATATGGTTTGCGTAAAAAGGTCTTGTCACAAAGATTACACATGTGAAATATCAAAGCCCTATCACTTGCCAATCAAGAGATATAGCCAATATTAGATTTTTAGAAAAGTAGGTCAAATATTTAGATCAAGGTCACAAGGTCAAACATTATATGTGTAGAAAGGTCTCATCACAAGGAATACACATGTGAAATATCAAAGCCCTATCACTAATCAATCAAGAGATATAGCCAATATTAGATTTTTAGAAAAGTAGGTCAAATATCTAGGTCAAGGTCAAAAGGTCAAAAATTATGATATGTCTATAAAGATCTTGTCACAAGGAATACACATGTGAAATATCAAAGCCCTATCACTTACCAATCAAAAGTTATGGGGTGTGACACCCAAGTGTGACAGACAGACGGACAGACGGAGGGACGGATGGACGGACAGACGAACAACAGACAAAGTGATCCCTAAGTGTCGCTGTGCTTCGCAGGCGACACAAAAAGTCAACATCTAAAAAATAAATTCAGCGTATATTTGATAGCGTATGTGGCCAAGTTAATTCGAAGTATGAAAATAAGTACACAAAGCCAAACTAGCTATAGCTTGTCTTATTTAAAAAATCATTAAAAATCTAAAAGTTGATATTTTGACAAAATTCTTTCACAGTTTCATTTCTAGCGATAAATATAAAAATAAAAAGAGAAAAAAAACTGAAAAAGGGAAAAAAATTGTTGGGGTCCCGCCAGGGTTTGAAGCTACTCCCCATGGATCCATTTGGCAAGGAAAACATACATTATACCTATGTACAATCTTAAAAAATATTCCTTAAAAATCCAAAAGTAGATATCTTGACAAAATTCTTTCACTTGTAGGGTACCATGCATGAGTACCTCATACCTACAAAGTGTCATGACAATCTGAAGAGTGGTTATAGAAAAGAAGCAGAAAATGTATGAAAATCAAAACCCCCCCCTTCCTTTTTACATAAGAAAAAAATTCATAAAAAATCAAAAAAATAAATTTTAAGCATAAAATACATATCAAAGCATAAAGTAAGTTAAATATGATAAATATGTAGTAAATGAGTGTGTAAAATCATACACTTATTGAGTTATTTAAAGAAATAGTGCAAAAATGTGCATTTCTGACAAAGTCCGAAAAGACGTCAAAAACGCGTCAAAAATTTGACTTCGAAGTGGAACCAAAAATAACAACACTTCTTAAGACATCTCTCTAGATCATCCAGATGCTTTCGGTTTGTCGATACATGCTTCGGTTCTGAAGAAGAAGTTTGTCAAAGGAGGGTACCCCCCGTGATAAGTATTTTAGTTTATTCTCATCAAGATTCCTTTTCATCTATTTAATGCTCAATATTTTATCAACAAAAGTCTGTTGTGACCTTGAAATCGAACAAATGACCTTGGGTCAAGGTCTAGGTGAAAGGACTTGATGCAAGGAACATTTGCGCAAAGTTTGAACTCCCAAGGTCAAATGGTCTTTGTTCTATGGGAAAATTTTTGTTGTGACCTTGAGAATGAGAATTTGACCTTGGGCCAATGTCAAGGTGATAGGGATTTGATCAATGATTGTATTTGTGAAGTTTGAACTGTCAAGGTCAAATAGTCTTTGTTCTATAGGCAAAAGTTTGTTGTGACCTTGAGAATCATAATTTGACCTTGAAAGTAGGTCATCATCAATGACTACCTATAAGTAACCTACCATCCAAGTTTCAACTCAAAATCTCAAAAACTGTAGAAATTGGCACTGTGCCAATTTAAAGTTCCATTTTCAACTCAAAATAGCGCGAAAAGCGTAAATATTTTATCGAGCATGTAAGCGTATAAAAGTTTGCAAATTTCCCAAAGAACAATATAAAACAAATTTCATTCAAATCGCACGTTAGTTTAGGAGTTATAAGGTTTTAAAGATTTTACCTTTGATGACCTCTAGCGGGGGCATATGTGAACTTTTCGACAAGAAAAAAAATTTAAATGAAGATCTTTATTTGCTCTTTCACATGATACTTTCTATTTTATGATATGATGCGGTATTTTGTTGTAACGTCTCTGGATTGGCTTGGGGGTAAGAATAATAATAAGAAGAATAATAAGAATAAAGAAAAGACAATACAATAACAGAAAGGATTCCGACGGAAGTCGGAATCCTTAATAAAGAAAAGACAATACAATAACAGAAAGGATTCCGACGGAAGTCGGAATCCCTAATAATAAGAATAATAAGAATAAAGAAAAGACAATACAATAACAGAAAGGATTCCGACGGAAGTCGGAATCCTTAATAATAACTAGATGGCTACTGTTGCAAGCAACAGACGGATTCCTCCTTTATTAGACCTTCCTCGGAACTGAAGTGTTAAAATCCGAAAAAAGAAGATGGAAAAAAGAATAGTTGCTTTAGTACCTTATTCACTTCAGCAAATAAGTAAAAAGAGCTGATGTATCATTTGGGACTCTTATTTCTTTATCAACAAAATAGAAGAAAAAATAATAAATACCTTTCTTTTTTACGAAAGCTTTAAACTCCATGCTCTTTCAATATCAAATCCTTACAATGACTTTCTCAAAACAGAACTGCACATTGATTTTGCAATTATATAATTTCTATTAATAGAAAATGACAACAACATGAAAGCACATGATATGTAATGCTACTAAGAAAAAAACATAGAACAAGAATAAAAGAGTTATCTTTCTCATACTATGTAAAGTTCAAATAAGAAGTACTACTTGTGTGAAGAATAAATATTTAAGAACAAAATCCTATCAATCCTACAAGAGTAAATGTTTGCTATGACCTTGAAAAAGTTTATTTGACCTTGAACTAAGGTCATGGATGAAAGATAAGCATTCTAGTTAATTCTCATCAAGATTTCTTTTCATCTATTCAAAGCTCAATATTTTATCAACAAAAGTTTGTTGTGACCTTGAAATCGAACAAATGACCTTGGGTCAAGGTCAAGGTGAAAGGACTTGATGCAAGGAATATTTGCGTCAAGTTTGAACTCTCAAGGTCAAATGGTCTTTATTCTATAGGAAAAATTTTGTTGTGACCTTGAGAATGAGAATTTGACCTTGGGTCAAGGTCAAGGTTAAAGAGCTTGGTTCACTGATTGTATTTATGAAGTTTGAATTGTCAAGGTCAAATAGTCTTTGTTCTATAGGCAAAAGTTTGTTGTGACCTTGAGAATCATAATTTGACCTTGAAACTAGGTCATCATCAATGACTACCTATAAGTAGCCTACCATCCAAATTTCAACTCAAAATCTCTCAAACTGTAGAAATTGGCACTGTGCCAATTCAAAGTTCCATTTTCAACTCAAAATAGCGCGAAAACCGTAAATATTTTATCGAGCATGTACGCGTAAAGAAGTTTGCAAATTTTCCAAAGAACAATATAAAACAAATTCCATTCAAATCGCACGGTTAATTTAGGAGTTATAAGGTTTTAAAGATTTTACCTTTGATGACCTTTAGCGGGGGCATATGTGAACTTTTCGACAAGAAAAAAATTTTAAACGAAGATCTTTATTGGCTCTTTTACATGATACTTTCCATTTTATCATATGATAAGGTACTTTGTTGTCATGTCTCTGGATTGGCTGGTGGGTAAGAATAATAATAATAACAATAAGAATAATAAGAATAAAGAAAAGACAATACAATAACAGAAAGGATTCCGACGGAAGTCGGAATCCTTAATAAAGAAAACACAATACAATAACAGAATAATAATAATAATAATAAGAATAAAGAAAAGACAATACAATAACAGAAAGGATTCCTATGTAAGTCGGAATCCTTATTACGAATAATAAGAATAAAGAAAAGACAATACAATAACAGAAAGGATTCCGACGGAAGTCGGAATCCTTAATAAAGAAAAGACAATACAATAACAGAATAATAATAATAAGAAGAAGAATAAAGAAAAGACAATACAATAACAGAAAGGATTCCTATGTAAGTCGGAATCCTTAATACGAATAATAAGAATAAAGAAAAGACAATACAATAACAGAAAGAAGGATTCCGACGGAAGTCGGAATCCTTAAGTAGATGGCTTCTGTTGCAAGCAACACGGATTCCTCCTTTATTAGACCTTCCTCGGAACTGAAGTGTTAAAATCCGAATGAAGAAGATGGAAAAAAAAATAGTTGCTTTAGAACCTTATTCACTTCAGCAAATAAGTCAAAAGAGCTTATGTCTTATTTGGGACTCTTATTTATTTTTCAACAAAATAGAAGACAAAAAAATAAATACCTTTCATGTTAACGAAAGCTTTCAACTTTAAACTCCATGCTCGATCAATACCTTTACAAATCCTTTACAGATATGTAATGCTTCTAAGAAACAAAAACAGGGAACAAGGATAAAAGAGTTAGCTTTCTTGTACTATATTAAGTTGAAATGAGAAGGACTAATTGTGTGATTAATATATTGTATAGGACAAAAAGTGTGAATTCTACAAGAGGAAATGATTGCCATGACCTTGTGAATGATTATTTGACCTTGAACCACTGTCATTGATGAAAAATATGTATTGTGATCATTCTCATCACGGTTGATCTTAATCTGATCAAAGCTCAATATCTAATCAATCAAAGCCTGTTGTGACCTTGAATTCGAACAAATGACCTTCGTTCAAGGTCGTGGTGAAAGGGCTTGTTGCAAGGAATATAAATCTCAAGGTCAAACAGTCTTATTTTTATATTAACAAATGAATCAAAACTTATATCATTTCAATATAAAATATTACATAGAATTTTATATCTTAAATTGTCTTTGTTCTATACGCAAACGTTAATTCTGACCTTGAGAATCAGACTTTACCTTGGGTCAAGGTCAAGGTGAAAGATATTGGTTAAACGATACTATGTATGATGTTTGAACTCTGAAAGTCAAATAGTCTTTGTTCTATAGGCAAAAGTATGTTATGACATTGAGAATGAAAATATGACCTTGAAAGTAGGTCAACAATAAATGACTACCTATAAAAGAAGGGAGGAGATCTCCAACAAGACCCCGTTGCAGCATCAACAGCAAAACAACAAAAAACCCCGATGCAAAAACACAAAAGACGAGTACAGCACGAGACGGTAAAGAGACACACGACATGTAAACATCAAACACAAAAGACTACACATAAACCGACGAGACCAATGGGCAACCGGTGCCGACTTTGGACGGCCATTTGTCACGCAAGTAGCAAATGGTGTGGTTATCCTGGATTACGTGCGCACAACCCTATCACTTCTCCAATTACCCAGAGGTCTCGAAGAACGTACAATTGTGGTGTAAAACAACCTCCTCACTGTAAGATGACATCACACAAACAAGACCGCAAAACGTAGAGGCCCCAGAGACACAGATGAATATGTAAATGGATATAAAAAGAGGGCATGCGTAATACAGTCCGTGCTCTGCCGACTGTAGCTAGCTCATGTATGTAATCACCCGAGGAGTCCGACTGACATTCAGAGAGGACAGGTGGTCGGGGCCCTGTCTTCTCTAAAGAGGTTTGGACAGGGCCCGTCATGGAGTCCCGTCGTCACAGTCAGACAGAGTGCAAGTCTCAATTATGCGCTTGTACAAGACTGTAGATTGGTCACGTACCAAGCCTAGTGTTCGTTTGGTGACATTACGATCATATCAACGGTATAAAAGGCGTTTGGTGATTCTGACGCATTTTCGATGGTTATGCTGCCTACTTTTGATCCTTTTTTATTTTGTTTATCATATCACCATAAAAGACGGGTTGTGTAATACCAATAGTAATGTACTCTGTTGCATATATTGATCCGAATTTTAAAGAAGTTGACTGTAATTTTTGTAAAATTTCCAGAAAGTCTTAACTAGTTTATGAAAGCGGAAACCTTGACCAAAGAACATTTTAAAACAAATTTCGTTCAAATTGTATGGTTCGTTTAAGATAAGTCGGAATCCTTAATAAAAAAAAATACATTACAATAAAAGAAAGGATTCCGACGGAAAAGTCAGAATCCTTAATAAAAGGAGGTCTTAGCCCTTTGCCGTGTGGAGCTCGTAAAAAAGTTTGGAATACTTTCACTGACATTGTCGCCATAGCACTTTCTATATAGAAATGGCCTCACACAGTGCAGTTCATGTATTTGTATGTTTAAATTTTCGTGCATGAACATCGACGGCGGGTGCGGCTAGCCAACAGGGGATGCTTACTCCTCCCGGGCACCTTGTCCCACCTCTAGCTTGCTAGGGGTCCGTCGATGCTCAATTTTGTGTTCTATTGAGAGTGCTGTTGAGGTTATCGTCAGGATCTTCTTTAACTCATTTGTGTCACACTAATACCTATGCCGTGTGGAGCTCGTAAAAAAGTTCCCCGCGAGGGGTTTGACAGTAAGTGTTTTGAATACTTTCACTTACATTGTCGCTATAGCACTTTTTATTTAGAAATGACCTCACACAGTGCAGTTCATGTATTTAAATGTTTTCATTTTCGTGCATGAACATCGACGGCGGGTGCGGCTAGCCAACAGGGGATGCTTACTCCTCCCGGGCACCTTGTCCCACCTCTAGCTTGCTAGGGGTCCGTCGAAGCTCAATTTGGTGTTCTATTGAGAGTGCTGTTGAGGTTATCGTCGGGATCTTCTTTAACTCATTAGCACCGTCCCTCAAATGTGATTTTTCACACTCTTTGTCCATATAACATTGTTAAGATTAAAGATCACTGACGAGGATTAAGTACCCGAATCGTGCATGTCTGGTCCATGCTGAAATTTAATCTGTTCTTAAATGATGCTATTGAATTTGAAGAGTTTAACATTCTGTTAAAGAGTTCATTTAACTGTGCTACAGAACCGATCCTACATAAAACTTTGAGCCGCACACTCTCTACAAAGTAAACGCACAAATCTAAATTCAAAAAAGGAAACCGGAGTGTGCTACTGAAATACATTTAGCTGTGTCAGAAAATCACTTCGGCATTTTTAAAGTAAGTACCACAGATGAGGATTTACTAAACAAGTGTCTGGTGCATAGAAATTAGTTTGTTTCTTCAAGAAAGTAAAGAGTTTGAACTCTTCATTATTATTACACACATGGAGCTCCATTCGTCAGTGTCATTGACCACTTGATATTTTTTTCTGATATGTTTCATTCTTTTACTTCCTTTTTGAGCTCAAACTTTTCATATGAGCATAAAAAAGTACCATTAACGGCCTGGACGATTTTGTCTTTGCAACTACGACGTGTAGCTTATCTCAATCTTAACGGATGGAATTAACCGATGTATTATTGAAATTGAGTATCCGAAGAAATGTTTAACGTCTTGAAATTCATTAGCTTCATTTAGAGCAGAAAAATTTACAGCTTGGACCATACATGTACGTTTCGGGTATTTAACCCTCGTCAGTGATTCTCAATCGTAACAATGTAATATGGCCAACATCTGTGAAAACATTTCCTAAATATACCGAAAGACGTAGCAATATGACTGGGAGATGATGCTGCAGGACCCAGGTTTTTAGAAATTTCATGTAATTTTGATAACAGAAATTTTCAAATGCGATTGAAGAAACGATCAACCGAAATTGATCGAACTTGTTGGTCTCGTTGGTTTATGTGTAGTCCTTTGTGTTTGAAGTTTCTGTGTTGTGCGATGACGTTCCTTGTCCCTTACGCGTCTCTTTGTGCTTGTCTGCTTTGTGTTTGTGCATTGGGTGTTTTGGGGTTTTGCTGTTGGTGCTACAACCTAGTGTTGTTGGAGATCCCCTCCTTTGTTGTTTAAATGTGCCCTCGGGGACCCCAGGTCCACCAGCAGGGACACTCACCAAGTGGTACAAATGTTTAACGGCTTCAAATTTATTGGCATCATTTAGAGCAAATAAATTTACAGCATGGACCAGACATGCACGTTTCGGGTATTTAACCCTTGTCTGTGATCCTCAATCTAAACATTGTAATATGGCCAAAATCTGTGAAAAACATTTCCTAAAAATACCGAAAGACGTAGCAAGATGGCTGGGATATAATGGTACAGGACCCAGGTTTTAGAAATTTGAGAAAAGTTGTAAACAGATATTTCAAATGCGATTGAAGAGTATTGTCGTTGAGAGAGCAAAGTTGACAACCAACAATAGCAAATAGTTCAGCAATATTCTCAGAATTATTGAGGACCATGGAAAATGTGGATTTAGGGTTTGCCCATTCCACATTCCCCTACCCCCGAGAAAAAGTGATGATCTCATTTTTGTTCATATAGTTTTCAAAGATAATGGAACAACTTCCTCTCCCCTGTACTCCTCCTTGTTGAATAACAGTCAGTCCCTATTCGTCTATGACATCAAATTATCACTTATCCCCTCCCCTCCCTCCACATCAAACCTCTACTCTAAACATTTGAATTGATGGATAAAGATAATAATACATGCAGTTTTTTTTTCTTGAAAGGTTAGTTCTCGGCGATATTTCCTTTACACATTTTTTTCTCTATAACCTTATTTGTTTTTCCGTTTTGGTTCGTTTCATTCCGCTTTTGGTTCGTTTCGCAATTTTCAGAGACCCCGAAGAAACCACTGAAAGCATTAACTCTGCTTACTATTCAGATTTCAAGTCATCTTTGGCGAAAAAGGTCACCTCAATTTTCAATGTGTGAAAAAGGAAGGAGGGGAACTCCAGCAATACTTAATTACAGCGCCAACAGCAACACACCCACTGTAAAAACACAAAGAAGACACGTACAGAAAGATATTGAAACGCCAAATAACAAAGAAGCATCAAACAAAATGACTACTCATAATCTAACGAGACCAATAGGCAATCGTTGCTGACTTAGGACGGTCATCTGCCACGTCAGTAGCAGACGGTGTGGTTAACCTGGAGAACGTGCGTACAACCCTTCCACTTTTCCGATTACCCAGGAGTCTCAAAGAACGCACAATTGTGGTGTAAAATAACCTCCTCACTTTAAACATATATTGAATATATTCATAGAAATTTTTAAATTTCAGGTGAGGTAAGTGCAGGCAAAAGCTCTGTCATGAATCTCCTCATTGGTGAAGACGTTTTTCCAGTCGCTCTTCTTGATTCGACAGCCACTATATGTAGGCTAAAGAACCATGACAAAAGAGAGGCCATAGTGCACGAAAAAGACAAAGAGAAAAGAATTTCCTTGGAATCAAGTGATGTAGAGGAACTAAACAGATTGATCATTCAGAGAAGTTCGAATGGAGAAAATCCATATGAAATGATAGATATATTTTGGCCACTGCCTCTTTTAAAGGTAATGTAACCATAAGGTATGACGGGTTGAAGTAATTCCCCTCAGATCTAGATATAGGAAAACAATTTGTAAAGTGGATTAGATTTAGTTTGTGCATCGGTTTAATTTAAGGGATGAGTACCCAAAAGGTGCATGTCTGGTCCATGCTGAAAATTAATCTGTTCTTAAATGGTGCTATTGAATTCCATGAAGTTTAATATTTGTATTACTTGGTGAGTATCACTGCTGGTGAACCATGAGTCCCCATGGGCACATTTAGCAAAGTTCGATCTACTGCGGTTGATCGTTTCTTCAACACATTAGGAAATTTCTGTAATCAAAATTTCTTGAATTTACTAAAACATGGATCCTGGTGCATCATATGCCATCCATCCTGCAACGTCGTTCGGTAATTTCTTTTGACATATTAATGTTCTCACTTTTTCGCTGTATTATATTGTTTAGATTGAGGATCACTAACCAGGGTTTACTACCCGAAAAGTGCGTGTCTGGTTCATGCTGAAAATTTATCTTTTTTGAAATGATGCTACTGAATTTGAAGACGTTTTACATTGTTCTTTACATTGATAAACTGAAAAATTATCACAGTCAGTTTTATGATTTAATTATATTACTATTATTTTTTCTAGTTTATTTTACAATTGACGCCATTTTAGCATTTATGAATTTCAAACTCAAAATTGGCGAGGTAGGTTGACCAACTGAAACAAAGGAGGGGATCTCCAACAACACCAGGTTGCAGCACCCACAGCAAAACCCCAAAACACTCAATGCAAAGCACAAAACAGACAAGCACAGAAAGAGACGCATAAGGAAGGGACAAGGAACGTCAACGCACAACACAGAAACATCAAATACAAAGGACTACAGATAAACCAACGAGACCAATGGGCAACCGGTGCCGACTTAGGACGGCCATCTGCCTCAAATGAGATAAAGAAGATCCTGACGACAATCTCAACAGCACTCACAAAGGAACACCAAATGGAGCATTGACTGACCCCTAGCTAGCTAGAGGTGTGACCAGGTGCCTGAGAGGAGTAAGCATCCCCTTTTTGGCTAGACGCACCCGCCGTCGATGTTCATGCACGAAAATGAAAACATTATCTAAAACATGAACAGTATGAGGAAATATCTATATAGAAAGTGAAGTTGTACGCGTACATCAGGAAGTTGAATACGACGGCATCATTTTTGCGTCACACTTACCTTTGCTACACGGTACATGTTCGCTAAAACGTGTAAGGCGGTAAGTACACGTGCATGATTACTCAATGCAGATAACCTATAAAACCTGCGAATGGTTTGACAGTGTTTTGAATGGTTTTCCCTGACATGGTCGCATATCACTTTCTATATAGGCATAACCTCAGATAGTGCATGCTTTGTGGATATTGCATTCATTCATTTTCGTGCGTGAACTTCGACGGGGGGGGGGGCTAACCGAACAGGGGATGCTTACTTCCCCCGGCATCTGGTCCCAGCTCTAACTTGCTAGGGGTCGGCCGATGCTAAATTTAGTGCTCCTTTGTGAGTGCTGTTCAGATTGCCATCAGGATCTTTTTTTATCTCATATATTCGAGATAATATATACTTTCTGGATATTTGAAGGAATTGCAAATGAAATGCATCACATTGTAAAGAAAAGCCTCCAAAGTTGACTCAAAATTTTATTCTTGAAGTTTAGTTATATTCAATGCTTATCCGATTACTTGGACTAGAAAAATCAAGTCACCGTCTTCGCTAAATGTTCCTTATCGTTAGAATCTAGATGCAAAGTTCTTCGCGAACACGCAGTCGTAAACAAAAAACAAATAACGTCACAAAAACGTATATATGATACGTACCAGTGCGCGTGCTGTTATCTGCTCAACCGCATAGCATCAACGTGTAAACCGTTAACGTGTAAATACACGTACAAGGTATAGTACAAGTACAAAACATAGAAGATCTCGAACAACACTAGGCTGCAGCACCTACAGAAAAACCCCCAAACACCCAATGCAAAAACATATAGCAGACAAGCACATGAATAGACGCAAAAGGGACAAGGATCGTCAAAGCACAACACAAAAACATCAAACATAAAGGATGGGCAACCGGTATCGACGTAGGACGGCCATCTGCCACGGATATAGCAGAAGGTGTGGTTATCCTGGATTACGTGCGTACAACCCTCCCAATTTTCCGATTACCCAGAGGTCTCGAAGAAGGTAAAATTGTATTGTAAATCAACCTCATTACTATAAGATTACCACATACAAACATGACCTCAAAACCCAGGGGCCCAAGCAACACAGACGAAAATGTCAATGAATATCAAAAGAGGGCGTACGCAATACAGTCCGTGCTCTGTAGCTGCGAGCTCATGTATGTTATCACCCGAGGAGTCCGACTAACATTCAGAGAGGACAGGTGGTCGGGACCCTGTCCTCTCTCTAAAATGGTTTGGACAGGTCCCCTCATGGAGTCTCTTCTACACAGTCAGTCAGAGGTGCCAGCTTTAATGATGCGCTGGTAAAAACTGAAGATTGGTCAAGTACCAAGCCTAGTGTCCGTCTGGTGACATTAAAATCATATCCACGGAATAAAAGGCGTTTGATGATTCTGACGCATTTTCGATAGTTACGTTTTCTAACTTTCATCCTTCTTACACGTATCTGGTCAATTTTTCACCATAAAATGCAGGTTGTGAAATACCCAAAGTAATATACTCTGTGGCTTGTATTGATCTGAATTTCAAAAGAAGTTGACAAATAATTTTTGTAAAATTTCCGGTATGTCTTTACTAGTTTGTGAAAGCGAAAACCTTGTCCTAAAGGTTTCTTTTTTTAGGTGCTCAGAATAAGGCTCACGCTATTTATCATCAGTTTTGATATAATTACGTTTCTAGTGAAATATAATGAAATGTAGTAATATAATGCATAATTTTCGTATTAGTATTCTAGTAGAAGTTAGTTATTGGTTATTTTGTTTAGTAGTGTCGTGTATTTAGTGTAATTCTATCTACCTCTAAGTGTCAATTAACCATATCATCGTTTGAGCCAGTATCATCACAGCACCTTTCATCTTATTTCATTTAATTCATTTGATTTCCATCGAGTATTAATTAGATAACAAATAACACTTTCATTTTCACATATTCATAATCATATATAATATATATCAATAAAAGTATGATTATTTTTTCAGTTAGTAGTGGGTGCAGGTGCTTTTATAATATTTTGTTCATCTCAACTTTTCATATATATCTTAAAGAATCTTATATTTTTGATATCCAGTAAACAGTTCTATATTGATAAAATCTCGCCTTTGATTACTTAAATGGAAGTATTTATAAATGGTAAATCCAATAATAGAAATTACAACATTAATATCATTGTATTCTTCATTTGAGATTTTGTATCCAAAGACAATGTACTTAAGCTTTCGTAAATTTGTTTTAAAATTCAAATTTGTTAGTATGTTAGTTATTGTTAACCATAAAATATCTAAAGATTTGCAAGTTATGAAATAATGTTCGTAATCATCTTGTTTATCACATACAAAACATTTATCTTCATTCATAATTTTCCAACGTTTTAGTAATATTTGATTTGGGATAATTTTATGGTATAACTTCCACCTAAATATTTTTTCACCATTTTCTAAAAGAATATTAAAAAGAAAAGAAAACAAAGCTATGTTAATGATGTTATATTGTCTATATCATCATTTCCTTTTCCAGCTATCCAAACAGTAACTGTAGCAAAAGTTCGTATATATGAATAGATTATACAGCTCTTTATTACTGAAGTTGATGAACTTCTTAGTTCTGCTTGTTTTAGGATTCACAAGTTGCAAATCTGTAATGTGAATTTTAACATTGATATTGTGCATTTTAATTTTCTCTCACCATTCTTTTGGATATGACTTCTTCAGCAAAAGTAATTCTGACATCCAGTTTCTTTTATCATTCAAGTTCTCATAATTTATTATATAAATTTTTCATCAATCATCCCATTTTCTCCTATAATGTCATTAACATAAATAAAACAAGATTTCATCCAATTGTCGCAGAATAATGCTTTTCCGTTGTAACTGATATTTTTATTACCCAAAATGATTTCTTGTTTTATCTCATGTGTATCAGAAAAATTTTATTCAAATCCCCTTATTTTGAACAATGCTTCTAATAATAACCTGTAAAATAATGGTATTTCTTCAAAATGTGCAATATATTTACTATCATCATTATTCATTTTGAACAACAGAAGATTTGATCCAAATTTGTTGAAGTAATGCAATGGTATTACTTTCGAATTTGCAGTGACATTACTATGCAGAAATCTCCAATCATAACATTTCTTTTAACTTTTCCTTTTGGAATATCCCAAATCGTAAATCATTTTTTCTAATTGTTTTATTTGTTCTTTTGTTATAACGTGAACGCTAGCTAAAAAATTAATTAAGATAATATGAACGTATTTATAACAACTGATTTTCCAAGTGGTGTAATCTTTCTTTTTTTCCAATTCTTCATTAGTTTATCTATTGATGTAATTTTGTCTTCCCAATTTAAGTTCTGACATACTTTTTACTTGTTCCGCAGAAGATTCCAATGATTTTACACATTCAGCCCAAGAAATACCTTCATAATACTTATCCCTGTTTTATTCGTTCCAAGAAAAATGCCTTCTGTTGTAGATTTATTTAGTTTTAAACCAGATACACTACCAAAGTGATATCTGAAAATTTTAAGAATAAAGTCATATCATCGGCAAATTGTGTAAGCTTAATATGGTTCTTTCTAATTTCAATTCCTTTCAAATCTAAATCTGTTCTTATTTTACAAGCCAAGATCTCCACTGAAATAACAAATATTAGACATGAGAGGGGGCACCCTTGTCTGATGCCCCTTGAAATACTATACCTAGGTGTCAAACAATTATTATTCTTCATACTACCTTTTATGTTCCTATACATTGTCTCCACCCATGAAATAAATTATTTACCGAAGCCAAATTTATGTAATGTATTAATCACCACTCAATAGTATCAAATGCCTTTTTAAAATTTAAAAAAAAAATGCATGAATCAATGTTGAATTTTTCCGAAAAGTCAATTATATCCTGAATTTGCCTTATATATAAACCAATAAATATGTTCCTAATGTACCCATTCTGGTCAGTATCAATTATTTTATGTATTACAGATTTCAGTCAGTTTGCCAAAACATGAGCTGCAATATTATAATCTATGTTCAAAAGAGTAATAGGTCTCCAATTGTTCAAGCTTTTCGGATCCCCCTTTTTAAAAATTGATGAAACAATAACCAGTTTTTGAGAGTCACTCAGTTCTCCAATCTGAAATGCATTATTAAAAGAGTGAACCACAAGATGTTTTATTTTGCTCCAAAATGTTTTGTAGAATTTAGCGGTTAGCCCGTCACTTCCTGAGCTTTTATTTGTTGTAATATTTTTAACAGCATCTTCACACTCTTCTAAAGTTAATTCCCCTTCGCATTGTAACATGTCATCTTGATTTAATTTTGATTCCACTCTACAATCATTTAGATATTCCTCTTTTGTTTTTGAATCTATGTTTTCTGATTGGTATAAAGCAGTATAGTTTTTTCTATCACTGCTAAAATCTCTTCAGATAGTGTAACTGTGCAGTCATTTTCTGTTTTTAACTGAGTGATAACTTTCTATGATTGTCTTTGTTTTTCTAGTCCTAAAAAGAATTTTATGTTCATCTCGCCTTCTTCAGTCTATTTTACCCTAGCTCTTGCTTGTGCTCCTTTAGCTTTATCATCATAAAAAAATATTCAATTTATTTTCAATTTCTTAATTCTTCCACTTTCAAGGATTAACATTTCAGATCTGAAAGCTTCGTTTCTAATTGTTCTGTTTCATTTCTAGTCTTTATCGATTTATTTCTGCAACATACAATCGTTTTGTCTAATATAAACCTTACAGTTATCCTAAAAATTTTGAATGATTCAAGTTCATAGATCTGTTTTGTACTTCCAAATTTTGAATTACGTCTTCGATCATATTTATATAGTTTTCATCATTCAATATACTATTCTTTAATTTCCATATCCCCTTACATTTTGTGTCAGTTACCAAGTTAAGTTTAAAAAAACACTGCCATTTGATGGGTATATTTTATCTGCGCGGGTCGAATATTAGAACATTTTATATTTAATACTACTTCACTTACCACGATGAAGTCTATCCTATTTGCTTCGCTGTGATTTTTCCTACGCCATGTAAACTGTCGTTTTACTTTATTAAATACTTTCCATACGTCCATCAATTTCAAGGTTTTTATGAATTTAGTTAGACCTACACTCCTTCTTATTCTAACATTCGCGTTTCTACTTATTCTATCATTCTTTTTTAGAACTGCATTAAAGTCACCACCAACAATGACAGGTCAATGTTTAAACTCGCTTACCTCCCTTGTCAATTGTTTGAAAAATATACTTCTTTCTTTGTCATCATTTGGTGCGTATAAATTGCATATTGTGTAATAGCTATTATCAATTTTCAAATTCAAAATAACATATCTCCCTTCTTGGTCAATTTTTTTATCAATGAAATTGTAATCAATATTTTTCGAAATCAAAATTGATACATCCTTGCTATTAGATTTTCGGCTGGGTTAGCGCAGTGGTAGCGCGCTCGCTTCTCACCTCTAAGGACCCGGGTTTGAATCCCCAATTCGGCGAAGAATCTTATGTGGGAGGGTAGGTGGTCCCCCACTCAGGCCTCTGCAGGAGGTTTTTCTCCGGGTACTCCGGTTTCCTCCTGCTCCTTGGATCCCCTAACGCCAACATCTGAGCCAATGTGAGACATTAATATAAGTTGTGTAACTTGTTTGTTAAACGTTGTAAAATAAATAAAGTTTAAATTTCAGATTTTCCAAAAGCATGGTATGCTACATATGAATTTGAAATTTCATTATAAAACTTGTATGAATCTCTCCATTAACAATTTTTATATTTAGGTCCAAAAATGGTGTTTCTGAGTTTATAGCGTTTGCCTTGTTTAGAATCAATTCTTGCGGATAAATAATATTTTTATACTTTTCAAAAACAGGATTGTTCATAGTAAGAATATCATCATATAAAATATCAAGATGAATCTGATTTTAAATATCATTGTCGCATGAGAAATAAAGTAGAGAGTGACATCAAATTGACCAAAGCAAATTATTTTTCAAACAAAATAGACGAAAATAGAAATAAGTCAAACAATTTATGGCAGCAACTGGAAGATTTGGAATACAAAAATAAACAAAATGACTAAGGCATGGTAATTTGAAAAATTGACGATGAACTGTTCCATGATGATAAGAGTATTGCAGATCACATTAACAGTTTCTTCACAAATGTGGCTGCAAATTAAGTGAAGATTTTACGAAAGCAACAGAGGCATTTTCTGTAAATAGTCAGAGTTTTAAAGATTTTTATAATGTCAGAGACACTGAAAACAGCAAATTGGTCTTGAAACCTGTGAGTGAGGAATTTGTTCTAAAGGAGTTAATGTCGTTGACCCCTCATAAGAGCATCAATTTTGCTTACTTGCTCATGTCACAAGATAATTTCTATCAGTTACATTTTAGAAAATTGTGCATTGAAACGTATTAAAACTTTGATAATTTATAACAGTTTTCATAGCTTGAAAAGTGTTCGTGATACCTGTGTCAACAGAAACCAAAAGAACGCACTTGACAATGAAAACGTCAACGCTGTTCTCAAAGCAAATTCAAAGTCAAAGTTTACGTTTCAATGCGAAGAAATGGAGTGATAAGCCATGATTATTGAATAGTTTTTAGTTGATTGAGGTATCAACACAAAGAAAGCTAGAGAAAACTGAAGCTTCAAGCGCTATATGAATGATACAGTTTACACTCCATTTTCGTGCTGATATCTCGATCAACAAAATAATTTTACAATGATTCCTTAATTGCTGAAAAAAGATTATATTTATCAAATCTTTTTTTCTATTTTTGAAGGGCAAAGTCTCAATTGTTGATACTCCAGGGATCGGTGAAAATGTGTCTCTCAAGAAGCGGTTGCTTGAATACATACCAAAAGCAGTTGCCTATATAATTGTAATCAATAGTTCAAAGGCCGGTGGAATCCATAAAGATCGGGTATGAACTCGTTGATCATTTCTTGTGTGTTTTTAATTTATTTTGTCGATGGATATTTCGTTCTTTTTGTGAATGGAAGAACTTTTCAGCAAGAAAATATGTAATTACTTCGTCTGAACACAACCGAAGAATGCAAAAAATAACAATATTTAGACTTTCAAATAGTACCCATTGGTTATTCAGTATCATAGTCGAGAAAGCAAGAACAACAGCCACACTGAATTATCAAATAGACAATCAAAGCAGAAGGAACAAAATATGAAACACGAATGAAAACATATAAATTGATAAAGATTATTGTGCAGACATTGGAGACTGTATTAATAAATTTGTGCGGTAAAGCATACATGTAAATTTCTATAGATTTAAGTATCTTCTGGTTCGTATGGAATTTTGTATTAGATTAAAAGAAAGCTGTGCCTCTGTGTTGTGGTTGCGGATTACACCAAAAACATCATGTTTGGCGTGCTCTTGGATCAATTTAATTACATTTATGAATAGCAGTGTATATCTATTTCTTTCTCAAATGTACTCAGGGTAAAGCTACATAGTTGCAATAAATTTTGGTATTCCGTGGCCAATGAGTTAAAGTGAGTAGCACTGTGAAAGAAATTGGAAAGGGCTTTGGGCTACCTGAGTTGATACTATTCTTGCATTGGATGTGTAGCGCATTCCAAAACTTCCGTTTTCAAACGTTCTTGAAATTTCTAGAATGTGGGTCCTATAGCATGATATCCTAACCATTATGCGTCATCGCTCGGTACATTTTGGAAATAATAACTTCTTAAAATTTCTAAAACGTGGGTCCTGTAGCATCATATCCCACCCATTCTGCTACGTCTTTTGGTACATTTTTGGACATAATAATTCTCATACTTTTTGGCCATATTACATTGTTTAGACTGAGGATCACTGACGAGGGTTTAGTACCCGAAACATGCATGTCTGGTCCATGCTGTAAATTTATCAGGTTTGAAATGATGCTATTGAATTTAAAGACGTTTAACATTTCACACTTTTTGGCCAAATTACATTGTTTAGATTGTGGATCACTGACGAAGGTTGAGTACCCAAAATATGCATATCTGGTTCATGCTCCACATTCATCTGTTCTTAAGTTATGCTTTTGAATTTGAAGACGTTTAACTTGATTGATATGATGTATGGAAAGAATTAGTAAGGCGCATTTTAACAGCGCCATATCTACAATGCCTTCCGAATTTCCTCTGGATAAAGTTTATGTTTCAGTGGTGCTGTGTTATTATTTTCATAAATCAGATGAATCATGTTACATATCTAATGAACGTATAGTATCCAAGTAGGTTGGATAAAAAAGCCCATAGGAATTGATAAAACACAAAGAAAAGCTAAAATAATCTTCTTTGAAGAAACTCGTTTTACTAAAGAATTAAGGAGGTCCAGGACAGCCAGACTTAAATTTGATCCTTTCATTCAATTTTCCTTAAAATTATAAATGTTAATGATTGAAATATTTTTTTTTCTACATGCAAAGTTTCATAAATTTTTTACTATTAGTTTTGAGCTGCGAACGTACATATTAGATAAGGGTTATATATACTCATTGAAAGCCCAAAAATGGACCGTGAATGTGACGTTAAAATCAACACATTTAAGGTAATGAAACACAGTTACAAAACTTCTGTAGAGGCGGAATATTAACAAGTTCTGTATTTTTCATTTAGATATGATGTGGGCAATTGGATATGTATCGAATTATACATGATCACTGAGACTTTTAAAAGAAATTGTCTACAGGATATTAATTTATGTCTATTTACAAAACGTCGTTGAGTTGCTAATTTTTGATAATAAAGCCTGTTTATCTGAAACCCTATCATTTATTTTCCATAAAAACTTGATATCATCCTCTTCAAATGTCCAGTGAAACACAGATATATATTCCTATATAGAAAGAAATATTGCGCAATCATACATAATTTGACGTAATCCCATTCTATTTCTATATATTTCACATTATTATACTATATATCAATCTGTTCGTTCTATCTACAGCTTTTATAGGACACTGGTCTTAAGGTCATCTTAATATTGTTATACATAATAAATATCACACATGTTTGCTAAAAAAGGTTTAGAAAATTGGCCTAAAATTCATGGTTTTTGCCATTTTTCTGTGTATTGTATCTGGTCTCCTGGCAAATTTTCAGAAATAATGCTTATATTTCCTTAGAGCTATTATCTTATTCTCCATTCTAGCCAAATTTTAAAAATTTTCAACACATGTAACTCAAAAAATGTGTAAAAACCCCCAAAACTTCATATTTTCCCTTATGAAGTCTTGTCAAACAGGGAAATTCCGGTACGCCTTTTGAAATATCTATATTTAGACTAAATAAGTCATGTGACTTGAAAACTTTATTACTCTTACACAAGGCAGGCATACACCATTTGCTACTTGCGTGACAAATGACCGTCCAAAGTCGGCACCGGTTGTTCATTGGTCTCGTCGGTTTATGTGTAGTCTTTTGTGTTTGATGTTAACATGTCGTGTGTCTCTTTTCCGTCTCGTGCTGTACTCGTCTTTTGTGTTTTTGCATCGGGTGTTTTGGCGTTTTGCTGTTGATGCTGCAACGGGGTCTTGTTGGAGATCTCCTCCCTTCTTTTACCATTATAGACTATTTTCATAAAGTTCTTCTCAACCAACCGTTCAAAACCACTCAATTTCCCCTGTTTTAGCTTTTCCACCCTGGACATTCTGGGTTCACTCTAAAAACCGGTGAGCGGACCCTAAATTTTTTCCCTATCTTAGCCATCAATTTTGTTTTCTTATAACATGAGAAAATTTGACTTTTCGCAAAAATTGATATACTATATAGTGTCGTAACGCAAATACCTTCCCAAAAATATGCCGCGCAAAGGTCCCTTCGATATCACAGAATGGACTCTCCCTTTATTTTCGATATTGCGTAAACCATTATTGCTCTCTCATAACATTCAAAGTATACATATGCGAAGACTTATATATAAGATATTGGTATCATTTTAATCTATATGCCTTGTAGTATTTTATGATGTATGGTATCTAAGAACTTTTTTAACAGCTTATTTTTGTCGCGACACTGTCTTCGACTCTATTAGGGTAACTTTCTTTATTGATCAAAATAACATGAATCAAGGCAACGCCTTTTTGTGCGAGCGGAGAGATAACAAATATCATTAAATCCCCCCTCCCCAAACAAATTTCTTTTTTATTTTGTTGCTTTTTATTTTTAGAATATGACGGTTAATCTTATCTTCAAATATTTGTTAAACTTTCTGTTTGATGATTTCCAAAAAAAAGGTAGTTAGAGCGAGTGAAAACACGGAAATATCAATTTGTTCTTTTGGTATAGACCAGCAGATGAAAATTTTAAGGGTGGGGGCTAAAATATGAATAAAACCTTAAACATCTTTCTTTTTTAGATGTACTCGCAACTTAAAATGTGATAGTTTATCATATGTTATACTGTGTGTTAAATGACTACCTAACCCTAACCCTACCCCCTCCCACACCCCCCCCCCCCCCAAAAAAAGGGGTAGCTGGTACGGTAAGTGGAAACAAATTTTTTATTTTGGCCTAAATCGACAGTTATTAGATTGGGGGGTCCAGTCAGATTTACAGAAAACTACGAGACAAAAAAAAAGATGTCTGATTTTGAAAACTTATATCAACGATCTAGTTTCAAAGAACTCAATAGACAGTGCTCAGCTAGGAGTCATCTTCGCTTGAACTGGTCAGACCAAGGATTTATTGAACAGACCTGGTTAAATTTTTTACATGTGAATTTTTTATTTCAAGCCATTTTAATTCTTAAGAAAAAGGTTAAATGAAATTAAATAACTCATTGCATATCGACGAATAGAAAAAAAACTCATCCTACTCCGACTTCTTACAGTACGAAACCACCCGAGGGGAGAAAAGCAATCAGAGTGAAACGTCCCGTTAACCGGAAATGTCGGCATTCCAAAAAGATTCCGTGCTTAACGCCGAGGTTTCGATGCTATATCGTAATCTGCTTTACGAAAAATTATGGAAATAAATCTAACGTATAAGTAAAAATTGAGTAGAGAATACATTTGTACTCGTCAACTTGCATGTCGAAAAAAAGATGTAAATGGCAGTATCCAGCATCTCCGCAGCAACTCTGTGGAACGCATAGTTGCACATTCTCATTCACCAATTAAGGATTCCGACTCTTCCGTCGCAATCCTTTCTGATATTGAAATGTCTTTTTCTATATTTAAGGATTCTGACAATTCCGTCGGAATCCTTTCTGTTATTGCAATGTATTTTCTTTATTATTCTTTTTTATTATAATCATCATATTATTATTATTATTACCCCTCATCATTCCCAGACACTTTATTCAAAGGTCTTTTAACAAAGAACAAAAAGGATGGTACCATAAGAAAAAGCAGACAAAGATTTCCTTTAACTATTATTTGTTTGTCGATAAGTTCACCAATATCCCCGCTAGAGGTCACCCAAGGTCAAATCTTTAAAATCTTATAACTTCTTAATTCGATGTACGATTTGAATGAAATTTGTTTTCACAAATTTTGGCCATATTTCATTGTTTGGATTTAGGATCACTGACGAGGGTTATATACCTGAAACGTCCACGTCTGGTCCACGCTGTTAATTAATCTGCTTTTAATTGATGCTAATGTTGAAGACGTTGAACTTTCATATTCTTCTTTGGAAAATTTGCAAACTTTTAAACGCATACATGCTTGATAAAACATTTACGGTTTTCGCGCTATTCCGTGTTTATAAATGGAACATTAATTAAGCAAGGTGCAAATTTCTACAGTATTTGAGAATTTGACTTGAAACTTGAATGATATGTTAATTATAGGTAGTCATTTCATGTTGACCTTGTTTCAAATTCAAATTTACATTCTTAAGGTCACCACAAATTTTTGGCCTTAGAACAAAGACTATTTAACCTTCAGAGTTCAAACTTCATAGATACAATCGTTAAGTCAAGCCCTTTCACCTTGACCTCAACCAGAGGTCAAATTCTCATTTCCAAGGACACAACAAACTTTTGCCTATAACACAAAGAATATATGACCTTGAGAGTTCAATCTTTACACAAATATTCCTATCATCAAGTTATTTCACCTTGATCTTGACTCAATGTCATTTGTTCTATTCCAAGGTCACAACAGATTTTGTTGATGAAATATTGAGCTTTGATCAGATTAAGATGAATCGTGATGAAAATAACCTCCAATACTTATCTTTTATCCTTTACCTTGGTTCAAGGTAGAATTCCCATTCTCAAGGTCACAACAAAGTTTTGCCTTTAGAACAAAGACTATTTGACCTTCAGACTTCAAACTTTATACATATTATCGTTGAACTAAGACCTTCTCCTTGACCTTGACCCAAGGTCAAAATCTCATGCTCAAGGTCACAACAAACTTTTGTCTTTAAAACAAAGGTTATATGACCTTCAGAGTTCAAACTTTATACAAATATATCTTGCATCAGTCCCTTTCACATTGACTTTGACAGACTTTGTGACCTTGAAATCGAACAAATTATCTTGGGTCAAGGTCAAGGTTAAAGGGCTTGTTGCAAGGAATATTTGTATCAATTTTGAACTCTGAAGGTCAAGCAGTCTTTGTTTTCTAGGTAAAAGTTTCTTGTGACCTTGAGAATCAGAATTTGACCTTGGATCAAGGTCATGATGAAAGGGCTCGGCTCAACGATTATATGTATGAAGTTTGAACTTTAAAGGTCAAACAATCTCTGTTTTACAGACAAAAGTTTGTTTGGACCTTGAGAATCGAAAACTGACCTTGAAACTAGGTCAACATTAGATGACTACCTATAAGTACATACCATCCAAGTTTCAACTCTAAATCTCAAAAACTGCAGAAATTGGCACTGTGCCAATTTAAAGTTCCATTTTCAACTTGAAATAGTGCGAAAACAGTAAATATTTTATGGTGCATGTAAGCGTATAAAAGTTTGCAAACTTGCCAATGAACGATATAAATCAAATTTCGTTCAAATCGTAGGATTACTTTAGAAGTTCTAAGACTTGAAAGATTTGACATTTGATGACCTCTAGCGGGGCATTGGTGAGTTTATCAACAAACAAAAAAATATTTGAAGGAGATCTTTGTATGCTTTTTCTAATGGTAAATCCTTTTTGCTCTGTGTTAAAAGACATTTGAGTAAAGCTTCTGGAAATGATGAGGGGTAATAATTATAAATGAAATGGAAATGAAAAAAGGTAAACATAATAAGAATAATAACAAGAAGACTAGATTGCTACTGTAGCAAGCAACAGACGGATTCCTCCTTTATTAGACCTTCCTCGGAACTGAAGTGTTAAAATCCGAAAAAAAAAAAGAAGATGGAAAAAAGAATAGTTGCTTTAGTACCTTATTCACTTCAACAAAGTAGTCAAAAGAGCTTATGTCTAATTTATTTATCAAAAATATAGAAGACAATAAAATACCTTTTACTTTTACGAAAGCTTTCAAGCTCCATGCTCCAACAATATCAAATCCTCTACAATTTCTTTCTCAAAACAGAATTGCACAATGATTTTGCAATGCGATAATTTCTATTAATAGAAAATGAGAACAACATGAAAGTACAGATATGTATTGCTAATAAAAATAAAAAAGAAACGAAGAACAAGAAGAAAAGAGTTATCTTTCTTATACCATGTTAAGTTCAAACAAGAAGGACTACTTGTGTGAAGAATAAATAGTATGGGACAAAAAGTGTTAATTCTACTAGAGTAAATGACTTTTATGACATTGAGAATAATTATTTGACCTTGAACCAATGTCATGGATGACAGATAAGTATTGTGATTATTCTCATTACGATTTATCTTAATATGAGCATAGCTCAATATCTAATCAACCAAAGTGTGTTATGACCTTGAAATCGAACAAATTACCTTGAGTAAGGGTCATGGTGAAAGGGGTTGATGCAAGATATATTTGTGTAAAGATTCAACTTAAAAGGTCAAACAGTCTCTGTATTATAGACTAAAGTTTGTTGTGACCTTGAGAATGAGAATTGACATTGGGTCAAGTTTGAGATGAAAATACTGAGCCCAAGCATTATATGTATAAAGTATTAACTCTGAAGGTCAAATAGTCTTTGTTCTATCGGCAAAATTTTGCTGTGACCTTGAGAATGAGAATTTGACCTTTGGTCAAGGTCAAGCTGAAAGAGCTTGAATGAACAATTATATGTATGAAAATTGAACTCTGAAGGTCAAATAGTCTTTGTTCTATAGGCATAAAATTGTTGAGACCTTAAGAATCAGATTTTGACCTTGAAAGTACGTAAATATTAAATGAACGCCAATAAGTAACTTACTATTAAAGTTTCAACTCAAAATCTCAAAGACTATAGAAATTGGTACTTTGCCAATTAAAAATTCCATTTTCAACTCGGAATAGCGCGAAAACAGTACATATTCCATCGAGCATGTAAGCGTATATAAGTTTACAATTTTCCCAAAGAAAATTTTAAAACAAATTTAGTTCAAATCGTACGGTTAGTGTAGGAGTTATTAGTGTTTAAGGATTTGACCTTTGATGACCTAAAGCGGGGACATTGGTAAGTTACCGACAAACAAAAAGTAGTTAAAGAAGATCTTGGTATGCTCTTTCTAATGGTACCCTCCTTTTTGCTCTGTCAACTCGTTGAATATACTATTTTACTCCGAAAATCAATTTATACCATCCTTTGAGCACATCAAATTGCCTTTGCTCGATCTTATGATGTTATTTCATATGAAGTATATGATACATCTCCAAAATGAATTTTAAGCTACCTCATTAGATGTAGTATTTAAAATTGACAATGACGTCACAATCAAAATGGCGGCGTAGGCGCAGTTTTTGAGAAAATACGACTAACACCTTCGAATAAAGTGTCTGGAAATGATGACGGGGAGGGGGGGGGGGTTAGAATAATAATAATAACTAGATGGCTACTCTTGCAAGCAACAGACGGATTCCTCCTTTATAAGACCTTCCTCGGAACTGAAGTGTTAAAATCTTAAAAAAGAAGATAGAAAAAAAGAATAGTTGCTTAAGCACCTTATTCACTTCAGCAAATGAGTCAAAAGAGCTTATGTCTAACCTGGGACTCTTATTCATTTATCAATAAAATAGAAGAAAAAAAGAAATACCTTTTATTTTTACGAAAGCTTTAAATTCCATGCTCTATCAATATCAAATCCTTTACAAGTACACTCTAAAAACAGAATTGCACAATGATTTTGCAATGCGATAATTTCTATTAATAGAAAATGACAAAAAACATGAAATTACTGATATGTTATGCTACTAAGAAAAAAAAAAGGAAAAGAAAACGAGAAGAAAATAGTTATCCTTCTTATACCATGTTAAGTTCAAATAAGAAGGACTACTTGTGTATAGATTGAATAGTAGAGGACAAAAAGTGTTAATTCTACAAGAGTAAATGATTGTTATGACATTGAGAATGATTATTTGACCTTGAACCAATGTCATGGATGAAAGGTAAATATAGTGAATATTCTCATCACGATTGATATTAATCTGAAAAAAGCTCAATATTTAATCAACCTAAGTCTGATATGATTTTGAACTCGAACAAATGACTTTGTGTCAAGGTCATGGTGAAAGGGTTTGATGCTAGGAATATTTGTGTAAAGTTTGAACTCTCAAGGTCAAACAGTCTTTGTTTTATAGACTAAAGTTTGTTTGACCTTGAGAATGAGAATTTGACCTTGGGTCAAGGTCAAGGGGAAAGAGCGGGGCCCAAGCATTATATGTATAAAGCAGAAAATCTGAAGGGCATATAGTCTTTAGTCGATAAGCAAAAGTTTGCTGTGACCTTGAGAATGAGAATTTGACCTTGGGTCAAGGTCAAGGTGAAACAGCTTCACTGAACAATTATATCTACGAAGTTTGAACTCTGAAGGTCAAATAGTCTCTGATCTATAAGCAAAAAATGTTGTTGTGACCTTGAGAATCAGTATTTGACCTTGAGTCAAGGTCAAGGTGCAAGAGCTTGATTTACCATAATATTTATGAAGTTTGACCTCTGAAGGTCAAATAGTCTTTGTCATATAGACAAGAGTTTGTTGTGGCCTTGAGAATGAAAATTTGACCTTGAAAGTAGGTCAAGATTAAATGACTACCTATAAGTAACCTACTATTAACGTTTCAGCTCAAAATCTCAAAAACTGTAGAAATTGGCACTGTGCCAATTTAAAGTTCCATTTTCAACTCGGAATAGCGCGAAAACCGTAAATATTTTATTGAGCATGTCAGCGTACAAAAGTTAACAATTTTCACAAAGAACATTTAAAACAAATTTCTTTCAAATCGTACTGTTAGTTTAGGAGTTATAAGTGTTTAAAGATTTGACCTTTGGTGACCTCTACCGGGGGAATTGGTGAACTTATCGGCAAACAAAAATTAGTTAAAGAAGACCTTTGTCTGCTCTTTCTAAAGGTACCATCCTTTGTGTTCTCTGTTAAAAGACCTTTGAATAAAGTGTCCGGAAATGATGAGGGGTAAGAATAATAAGAATAACTAGATGGCTACTGTTGCAAGCAACAGACGGATTCCTCCTTTATTAGACCTTCCTCGGAACTGAAGTGCTAAAATCCGAATAAAGAAGATGGAAAAAAGAATAGTTGCTTTAGTACCATATTAACTTCAGCAAATGAGTCAAAAGAGCTTATGTCTAATTTGGGACTCTTGTTTATTTATCAACAAAATAGAAGAAAAAATAATAAATACCTTTCATATTTACGAAAGCTTTAAACTCCATGCACAATCAATATCTAATCCTTTACAATGACTTTCTCAAAAAAGAATTGCACAATGAATTTGCAATGAGATAATTTCTATTAATAGAAAATGACAACAACATGAAACTACTGATATGTAATGCTACTATGAATAAAAAAGAAAGAAACAGAAAACAAGAATAAAAGAGTTATCCATCTTACTATGTAAAGTTCAAATAAGAAGTACTACTTGTGTGAAGAATAAATAGTTAAGGACAAAATCCTGTGTATTCTACAAGAGTAAATGTTTGTTATGACCTTGAAAAAGTTAATTTGACCTTTAACAAAGGTCATGGATAAAAGATAAGCATTTGAATTTATTCTCATCATGAGTCCTCTTAATCTAATCAAAGCTCAATATTTTATCGACAAAAGTATGTTGTGACCTTGAAATCGAACAAATGACCTTGGGTCAAGGTCAAGGTGAAAGGACTTGATGCAAGGAATATTTGCGCCAAGTTTGAACTCTCAAGGTAAAATGGTCTTTGTTCTATATGCAAAAGTTTGTTGTGACCTTGAGAATCAAAATTTGACCTTGGACCAAGGTCAAGATGAAAGGGCTTGGCTCAATGATTGTATTTATGAAGTTTGAACTGTCAAGGTCAAATAGTCTTTGTTCTATAGGCAAAAGTTTGTTGTGACCTTGAGAATCATAATGTGACCTTGAAACTAGGTCATCATCAAGAAACACCTATTAGTAGCCTACCATCCAAGTTTCAACTCAAAAACTCAAAAACTGTAGAAATTGGCACTGTGCCAATTTAAAGTTCCATTTTTAACTTGGAATAGCGCGAAAACCATAAATATTTTATCGAGCATGTAAGCGTATAAAAGTTTACAATTTTCCCAAAAAACATTTTAAAACAAATTTCGTTCAAATCGTACGGTTAGTTTAGGAGTTATAAATGTTTAAAGATTTGACCTTTGATGACCTCCAGCGGGGGCATTGGTGAACTTATGGACAAACAAAAAATAGTTAAAGAAGATCTTGTAATGCTCTTTCTGATGGTACTATCCCTTTTGCTCTGTGTTAAAAGACCTTTGAATAAAGTGTCTGGAAATGATGAGGGGGTAAGAATAAAAATAATAATAATAAGAATAATAATAAGAATAAAGAAAAGACATTGCAATAACAGAAAGGATTCCGACGGAATAGTCGGAATCCTTAATAACTAGATGGCTACTGTTGCAAGCGACAGACGGATTCCTCCTTTATTAGACCTTCGTTGGAACTGAAGTGTTAAAATCCGAAAAAAAAATGGAAAAAAGAATAGTTGCTTTAGTACCTTATTCACTTCAGCAAATGAGTCAAAAGAGCTTATGTCTAATTTGGGACTCTCATTTATTTATCAACAAAATAAAAGAAAACAATAATAAATACCTTTTATTTTTACGAAAACTTTAAATTACATGCTCTATCAATATTAGATCCTTTACAATTACTTTCTCAAAACAGAATTGCACAATGATTTTGTAATGAGATTATTTCTATTAATAGAAAATGACAACAACATGAAATGACAAATATGGATAATGACCATATCCCTGTCTACAGTACAAAATCGATAATTCAGAAAATCAGAAACCGAAGGCATACAAAATCAGGATAAAACAGGAACCAAAGCAAACAAAAACAAAAACCTCCACCATATGAAAAGAAGCGAACTCCCGATATGAGAGTGAGACCAGGTGCCCAGGAAGAGTAAGCATCTCCTGCTTGCATGCAACACCCGTCGTACAGATATGTTATGCTACTAAGAAAAAAAAATTAAGAAAACAGAACAAGAAGAAAAGAGTTATCTCTCTTATACTATATTAAGATCAAATAAGAAGGACTACTTGTGCAAAGAATAAATAGTATAGACTGAACAAAAAGTGTGAAATCTACAAAAGTTAATGATTGTTATGACATTGAGAATAATCATTGACCTTGAACCAATGTCTTGGATGAAAAAAAAAGTATTGTGATTATTCTCATCACGATTGATTTTAATCTGAGCAAAAATCAATATCTAATCAAACAAAGTCTGTTTTGACCTTGAAATCGAAAAATGACCTTGGGTCAAGGTCATGGTGAAAGGCTTTGATGCAAGGAATATTTGTGTAAAGTTTGAACTCCCCAGGTCAAACAGTCTTTGTTTTATAGACTAAACTTTGTTGTGACCTTGAGAATGCGAATTGACCTTAGGTCAAGGTGAAGGTGAAAGAGCTTGGTCCAAGCATTATATGTGTAAAGTATGAACTATAAAGGTCTAATAGTATTTGTTCTATAGGCAAACATTTGCTGTGACCTTGAGAATGAGAATGTGACCTTGGGTCAAGGTCAAGGTGAAACAGCTTCACAGAACAATTATATGTATGAAGTCTGAATTCTGAAGGTCAAATAGTCTTTGTTCTATAGGCAAAAAATTGTTGTGACCTTGAGATTCAGAATTTGACCTTGGGTCAAGGTCAAGTTGCAAGATCTTGCTTAAACGATAATATGAATGAAGTTTGAACTCTGAAGGTCAAATAGTTTTTGTTCTATAGGCAAAAGTTTGTTGTGACCTTGGGAATGAAAATGTGTCCTTGAAAGTAGGTCAACATTTAATGACTACCTATAAGTAACCTACTTTCAAAGTTTCAACTCAAAATCTCACAAACTGTAGAAATTGGTACTGTGCCAATTTAAAGTTCCATTTTCAACTCGAAATATCGCGGAAACCGTAAATATTTTATCGAGCATGTAAGCGTATAAAAGTTTACAATTTTCCCAAAGAACATTTTAAAACAAATTTTGTTCAAATCGTACGGTTAGTTAAGGAGTTATAAGTGTTTAAAGATTTGACCTTTGACGACCTATAGCGGGGGCATTGGTGAGCTTATCGACAAACAAAAAATAGTTAAAGAAGATCTTGGTCTTCTCTTTCTTATGGTAACATTCCTTTTGCTTTGTGTTAAAAGACCTATGAATAAAGTCTCTGGAAATGATGAGGGGGTAACAATGAAATTAATAATAATAATAACTAGATGGCTACTGTTGCAAGCAACAGACGGATTCCTCTTTTATAAGACCTTCCTCGGAACTGAAGTGTTAAAATCCGAATAAAGAAGGTGGAAAAATGAATAGTTGCTTCAGTACCTTATTCACTTCAGCAAATGAGTCAAAAGAGCTAATGTCTAATTTGGGACTCTTATTCATTTTTCAACAAAATAGTAAAAAAACCATAGATAGATACCTTTCATGTTTACGAAAGCTTTAAACTCCATGCTCTATCAATATCAAAATCCTTTACAATTACTTTCTCAAAACAGAATTGCACAATGATTTTGCAATGAGATAATTTCTATTAATAGTAAATGACAACAACATAAAAATACAGATATGTAATGCTACTAAGAAAAAAAAAGAAACAGAGAACAAGAATTAAAGAGTTATCTTTCTTAGACTATGTTAAGTTCAAACAAAAAGGAATACTTGTATGAAGAATAAATAGTATAGGACAAAACGTGTGAATTCTACAAGAGTAAATGATTGTTATGACCTTGAAAATCATTATTTGACCTTGAACCAATGTCATAAAAGAAAGACAAGTATTGTGATCATTCTCATCACGATTGATCTTAATCTGAGCAAAGCTCAATATCTAATCAACTACAGTCGGTTGTGACCTTGAAATCGAACAAATGACCTTAATTCGAGGTCATGGTGAAAGGGTCTGTTGCAAGGAATATTTGTGTAATGTTTGAACTCACAAGGTCAAAAAATCTTTGTTTTATATACTAAAGTTTGTTGTGACATTGAGAATGAGAATTTGACCTTGGGTCAAGGTCAAGTGGAAAGAGCTTGACTGAACAATGATATGTATCAAGTTTGAACTCTGAAGGTCAAATACTTTTTGTTCTATAGGCAAAAGTTTGTTGTGACCTTGAGAATGAAAATTTGACCTTAAAAGTAGGTCAACATTAAATGACCACCTATAAGTAACCCACTATCAAAGTTTCAACTCAAAATCTCAAAAACTGTAGAAATTGGCACTGTGCCAATTTAAAGTTCCATTTTCAACTCGGAATAGCGCGAAAACCGTAAATAATTTATCGAGCATGTAAGCGTATAAAAGTTTGCAAATTTCCCAAAGAACATTTTAAAACAAATTTCGTTCAAATCGTACGGTTAGTTTAGGAGTTATAGGTGTTTAAAAATTTGACCTTTGATTACCTCTAGCGGGGGCATTGGTGAGCTTATCGACAAACAAAAAATAGTTAAAAAAGATCTTGTTATGCTCTTTCTTATGGTACCATCCTTTTTGCTCTGTGTTTAAAGACCTTTGAATAGAGTGTCTGGAAAAAATGGGGGGTAAGAATAAAAATAATAATAATAATAATAAGAACTAGATGGCTACTGTTGCAAGCAACAGACGGATTCCTCCTTTATTAGACCTTCCTCGGAACCGAAGTGCTAAAATCCGAATAAAGAAGATGGAAAAAAGGATAGTTGGTTTAGTACCATATTGACTTCAGCAAATGAGTCAAAAGAGCATATGTCTAATTTGGGACTCTTATTTATTCATCAACAAAATAGAAGAAAAAAATAATAAATACCTTTCATGTTTACGAAAGCTTTTAACTCCATGCTCAATCAATATCTAATTATTTACAATGACTTTCTCAAAACAGAATTGCACAATGGCTTTGCAATGAGATAATTTCTATTAATAGAAAATGACAACAACATGAAACTACTGATATGTAATGCTACTAAGAATAAAAAAGAAAGAAACAGAGAACAAGAATAAAAGAGTTATCTATCTTACTATGTAAAATTCACATAAGAAGTACTTCTTGTGTGAAGAAAAATAGTTAAGGACAAAATCCTGTGAATTCTACAAGAGTAAATGTTTGTTATGACCTTGAAAAAGTTTATTTGACCTTGAACTAAGGTCATGGATAAAAGATAAACATTTGAGTTAATTCTCATCAAGATTCCATTTCATCTAATCAAAGCTAAATATTTTATCAACAAAAGTCTGTTGTGACCTTGAAATCGAACAAATGACCTTGGATCAAGGTCAAGGCGAAAGGACTTGATGCAAGGAATATTTGCGCCAAGTTTAAACTGTCAAAGGCAAATGGTCTTTGTTTTACAGGCAAATATTTGTTGTGACCTTGAGAATGAAAATTTGACCTTGGGTCTAGGTCAAGGTGAAAGGAATTGGCTCAATGATTGTATTTATGAAGTTTGAACTGTCAAGATCAAATAATCTTTGTTCTATAGGCAAAAGTTTGTTGTGACCTTGAGAAACATAATTTGACCTTGAAACTACGTCATCATCAATGACTACCTATAAGTAGCCTACCATCCAAGTTTCAACTCAAAATCTCGAAAACTGTAGGAATTGGCACTGTGCCAATTTAAAGTTCCATTTTCAACTCAAAATAGCGCGAAAACCGTAAATATTTCATGAAGCATGTAAGCGTATAAAAGTTTGCAAATTTTCCAAAGAATGATATAAATTAAATTTCGTTCAAATTGTGTGATTAATGTAGAAGTTATAAGAGTTTAAAGATTTGACCTTTGATGACATCTAGCGGGGGCATTGGTGAACTTATCGACAAACAAAAAATAGTTTAAGAAATTATTTGTCTGCTCTTTCTAATGGTACCATCCTTTTTGCTCTGTGTTGAAAGACCTTTGAATAAAGTGTCTGGAAATGAAAAGGGGTAAGAATAATAAGAATAATAATAATAAGAATAAAGAAAAGACATTGCAATAACAGAAAGGATTCCGACGGAATAGTCGGAATCCTTAATAATAATAAGAATAAAGAAAAGACATTGCAATAACAGAAAGGATTCCGACGGAATAGTCGGAATCCTTAACTAGATGGCTACTGTTGCAAGCAACAGACGGATTCCTCCTTTATTAGACCTTCCTCGGAACTGAAGTGTTAAAATCCGAATAAAGTAGATGAAAAAAGAATAGTTGCTTTAGTACCTTATTCACTTCAGCAAATGAGTCAAAAGAGCTTATTTTAAACTTGGGACTCTTATCTATTTATCGACAAAAAAGAAGAAAAAGACGATAAATACCTTTCAAGTTTAGGAAGGCTTTAAACTCCTAGATCTATTCTATCCATTTTGAATCCTTTTAAATTACTATCCCAAAAAGATTTGCACAATGAATTAGCAATGAGAAAATCTCTATAAATAGAAAATGACAACAGCATGAAAGTACAGACAAGTAATGCTACTAAGATAAAAAAGGAAACAGAGAAAAAGAATAAAAGAGTTATCTATCTTACTATGTAAAGTTCAAATAAGAAGTACTACTTGTGTGAAGAATGAATATTTAAGAACAAAATCCTATCAATCCTACAAGATTAAATGTTTGTTAAGACCTTGAAAAAGTTTATTTGACCTTGAACAAAGGTCATGGATGAAAAATAAGCATTTTAGTTTATTTTCATCAAGATTTCTTTTCATCTATTCAAAGCTCAATATTTAATCAACAAAAGTCTGTTGTGACCTTGAAATCGAACAAATGACCTTGGGTCAAGGTCAAGGTGAAAGGAATTGATGCAAGGAATATTTGCGTCAAGTTTGAACTCTCAAGATCAAATGGTCTTTGTTCTATAGGAAAAATGTTGTTTTGACCTTGAGAATGAGAATTTGACCTTGGGTCAAGGTCAAGGTAAACGGGCTTGGATCAATGATTGTATTTATGAAGTTTGAACTGTCAAGGTCAAATAGTCTTTGTTCTATAGGCAAAAGTTTGTTGTGACCTTGAGAATCACAATTTGACCTTGAAACTAGGTCATCATCAATGACTACCTATAAGTAACCTACCATCCAAGTTTCAACTCAAAATCTCAAAAATTGTAGAAATTGCCACTGTGCCAATTTAAAGTTCCATTTTCAACTCAAAATAGCGCGAAAACCGTTAATATTCTATCGAGCATGTAAGCGTATAAAAGTTTGCAAATTTCCCAAGGAACAATATAAAACAAATTTCATTCAAATCCCACGGTTACTTTAGGAGTTATAAGGTTTTAAAGATTTTACCTTTGATGACCTCTAGCGGGGGCATATGTGAACTTTTCGACAAGAAAAAATAATTTAAATGAAGATCTTTATTTGCTCTTTCACATGATACTTTCCATTTTATCATATGATGCGGTACTTTGTTGTAACGTCTCTGAATTGGCTTGGGGGTAACAATAATAATAATAATAATAAGAACTAGATGGCTACTGTTGCAAGCAACAGACGGATTCCTCCTTTCTTAGACCTTCCTCGGAACTGAAGTCTTAAAATCCGAATAAAGATGATGGAAAAAAAGAATAGTTGCTTAAGTACCTTATTCACTTCAGCAAATGGGTCAAAAGAGCTTATGTCTAATTTGGGACTCTTATTTATTTATCAACAAAATAGAAGAAAAAAAAATTAAGTACCTTTCATCTTTGCGAAAGCTTTAAACTCCATGCTCTATGGATATCAAATCCTTTACAATTAATTTCTCAAAACAGAATTGCACAATGATTTTGCAATGAGATAATTTCTATTAATAGAAAATGACAACAACATGAAAGTACAGATATGTAATGCTACTAAGAAGAAAAAAAACAGAATAGAGAACAAAAATAAAAGAGTTATCTATCTTACACTATGTTAAGTTCAAATAAGAAGGACTACTTGTGTGAAAAATAAATAGTATAGGACAAAAAGTGTAAATTCTACAAGAGTAAATGATTGTTAAGACCTTGAGAATGATTATTTGGCCTTTTACCATTGTCATGGATGAAAGCTAAGTACTGTGATTATTCTCATCACGATTGATCTTAATCTGAGCAAAGCTAAATATCTAATCAACCAAAGTCAGTTGTGACCTTGAAATCAAACAAATGACCGTTGGTCAAGGTCATGATGAAAGAGTTTGATGCAAGGAATATTTGTGTAAAGTTTGAACTCTCAAGGTCAAACAGTCTTTGTTTTATAGACTTAAGTTTGTTGTGACCTTGAAAATCAGAATTTGACCTTGGGTCAAGGTCAAGGTGAAAGCTGGGCCCAAGCATAATATGTATAAATTATGAACTCTGAAGGTCAAATAGTCTTTGTTTTGTAGCAAAAAGTTGCTTTGACCTTGAGAATGAGAATTTGACCTTGGGTCAAGGTCAAAGTGAGAGAGCAAGACTGAACAATTATTTGTATGAAGTTTAAACTCTGAAGGTCAAATAGTCTTTGTTCTATAGGCAAAAGTTTGTTGTGACCTTGAGAATCAAAATTTGACCTGGGGTCAAGGTCAAGGTTAAAGAGGTTGGTTTAATGATATTATGTATGAAGTTTGAACTCTGCAGGTCTAATAGTCTTTGTTCTATAGGAAAAAGTTTGTTGTGACCTTGAGAATCAAAATTTGACCTTGGGTCAGGGTCAATGTGAAAGAGCTTCGTTCAACGATAGTATGTATGAAGTTTGAACTCTGAAGGTCATATAGTCTTTGTTCTACAGGTAAAAGTTTGTTGTGACCTTGAGAATCAAAATTTGACCTTGAAAGTAGGTCAACATTAAATGACTACCTATAAGTAACCTAGTATCCAAGTTTCAACTCAAAATCTCAAAAACTGTAGAAATTGGCACTGTGCCAATTTAAAGTTCCATTTTCAACTCGGAATAGCGCGAAAACCGTAAATATTTTATCGAGCATGTAAGCGTATAAAAGTTTACAAATTTCCCAAAGAAGATTTTAAAACAAATTTCGTTCAAATCGTACGGTTAGTTTAGGAGTTATAAGAGTTTAAAGATTTGAACTTTGATGACCTCTAACGGGGGCATATGTGAACTTTTCGACGACAAAATTTTTTTACCTCTAGATCTTTATATGCTCTTTCACATGATACTTCTTGTTTTATCATAAGAAGTGGCACTTTTTTGTACAGTCACTGGAACGATCTGGGGGTAAGAATAATAATAATAAGAATAACTAGATGGCTACTGTTGCAAGCAACAGACGGATTCCTCCTTTATTAGACCTCCTCGGAACTGAAGTGCTAAAATCCGAATAAAGAAGATGGGAAAAAGAATAGCTGCTTTAGTACCATATTAACTTCAGCAAATGAGTCAAAAGAGCTTATGTCTAATTTGGGACTCTTATTTATTTATCAACAAAATAGAAGAAAAAAATAATAAAGACCTTTCATGTCTACGAAAGCTTTAAACCCCATGCTCAATCAATATCTAATCCTTTACAATGACTTTCTCAAAAAAGAATTGCACAATGATTTTGTAATGAGATATTTTCTATTAATAGAAAATGACAACAACATGAAACTACTGATATGTAATGCTCCTAAGAATAAAAAAGAGAGAAACAGAGAACAAGAATAAAAGAGTTATCTATCTTACTATGTGAAGTTCAAATAAGGAGTACCACTTGTATGAAGAATAATTAGTTAAAGACAAAATCCTGTGAATTCTATAAGAGTAAATGTTTGTTATGACCTTGAAAAAGTTTATTTGAACTTCAACCAAGGGCATGGATAAAAGATAAGCATTTGAGTTTATTATCATCAAGAGTCCTCTTTATCTAATCAAAGCTCAATATTTTATCGACAAAAGTCTGTTATGACCTTGAAATCGAACAAATGACCTTGGGTCAAGGTCAAGGTGAAAGGACTTGATGCAAGGAATATTTGTGTTAAGTTTGAACTGTCAAGGTCAAATGGTCTTTGTTCTATAGGCAAAACTTTGTTGTGACCTTGCAAATCAAAATTTGACCTTGGGTCAAGGTCAAGGTGAAAGAGCTTGGCTTAACGATAGTATGTATGAAGTTTGAACGCTGAAGGTCAAATAGTCTTTGTTCTATAGGCAAAAGTATGTTGTGACCTTGAGAATCAAAATTTGACCTTGGGTCAAGGTCAAGGTGAAAGAGCTTGGCAAAAGGATAGTATGTATGAAGTTTGAACTCTGAGGGTCAAGTAGTCTTTGTTCTATAGGCCAAAACATGTTATGACCTTGAGAATAAAAATTTGACCTTGAAAGTAGGTCAGCGTTAATTGTCTACCTATAAGTAACCTACCATCCAAGTTTCAACTCAAAATCTCAAAAAAATAGAAATTGGCACTGTGCCAATTTAAAGTTCCATTTTCAACTCTGAATAGCGCGAAAACCGTAAATATTTGATCGAGCATGTAAGCGTATAAAAGTTTGCAAATTTCCCAAAGAGCAATATAAAACAAATTTTGTTCAAATCCGACGGTTAGTTAAGGAGTTATAAGAGTTTAAAGATTTGACCCTTGATGACCTCCAGCGGGGGCATATGTGAACCATTTGACAAGAAAAAAAATTTCATTCAAGATCTTCATATGCTCTTTCACATGGTACTTTCCGTTTTTTCATGTGATGCTGTACTTTTTTGTAAAGTGTCCGGAACGGTTTGGGGGTAAGAATAATAATAATAAGAATAATAATAAGAATAAAGAAAAGACAATACAATAACAGAAAGGATTCCGACGGAAGTCGGAATCCTTAATAATAAGAATAAAGAAAAGACAATACAATAACAGAAAGGATTCCGACGGAAAAGTCGGAATCCTTAATAAGAATAAGAATAATAAGAATAAAGAAAAGACAATACAATAACAGAAAGGATTCCGACGGAAGTCGGAATCCTTAATAAGAATAATAATAAGAATAAAGAAAAGGCATTGCAATAACAGGAAGGATTCCGACGGAATAGTCGGAATCCTTAACTAGATGGCTATTGTTGCAAGCAACAGACGGATTCCTCCTTTATTAAACCTTCCTTCGAACTGAAGTGTTGAAATCCGAATAAAGAAGATGGAAAAACGAATAGTTGCTTTCGTACCTTATTCACTTCAGTAATTTGCTGCAAATGAGTCAAAAGAGCTTATGTCTAACTTGGGATTCTTATTTTATTTATCAACAAAATAGAAGAAATAGATGATAAATACCTTTTATGTTTACGAAAGCTTTTACTCTATGATCTATCAATTCTAAATCCTTTAAAATTACTATCTCAAAATAGAATTGCACAAGGATTTTGCAATGAGAACATTTCTATAAATAGAAAATGATAACAGCATCAAAATACAGACAAGTAATGTTACTATAAGAAAAAAATGAAACAGAACAAGAGTAAAAGAGTTATCTTTCTTACACCACGTTATCTTCAAATGAGTACAACTTGTGTGAAGAATAATAGTACGGTGACCAACAAGCCAAATTTGTTAGTTTAAAGGTCATGAAAGGCATATGGCTATATTATACATCAAATGAAAGCTTAAAGTTTCTTCTTTCAATCAAGCTTGGTCGTCAAAACCAAAGGTGGTGCAAAATACGTTTAAAATGACGTCATCTGTAGAAAGAATTATGCTATTTTGCAATATCGCAAACTGTTACAATATTTGTAAACTTGAAACAAAACATATTCTAAAGTAAAAAGGATATAACCCTCCTTGATTAAGGATAAACATCGAATGTGAGTTAGCGTCACAAAGCTGTTAAAAATGACGTCAAATCACGTATCCAATTCTTTTCATCAGAATCATTTATTTCTAGATAACTAGCTTTAAAACTCAATTTTTTCCTCTTATACATGGTTATCTGTTTTACAAAATAAAGTTAAACTCTCTTTCACTAATTCTATATTATTTTTGGCAAGCTAGTCGGGTCAGTGTCAGGAAAGAAGGACGCCAATCAACGTCACCCTTCAATATTGGTCGTAGGCAATTATGTGTTTTAAAAAGGATTTTACACTATGATATCCTATTCATTCGATTATATTGCGATATTTAGTCATTCTTTGGTTCTACTCATGTTCAAGAATAGATTTCGGATAAATGTCACTGGTCAAAAACATCCCGATAGATGATGACGTCACAATAAAAATGGCGACGTAAGTTCATGTTTTAGCGAGAAATGTTGAATTCTTCCAATTTTTAGATATCAATTTTCCCATTGAATTGCAAATTATATGATGTTAATTTCAAACGCTTCCACTAAATCATACAGAATTCGTCCAATTCTTTTTTTTAAGTTAAAATTCCCAGCAAGGACTCATGGACGTAAAATCACTCAACAATTTTACGTCATTTTTTCCATTATGTACATTGCGGTTTATGAGATATATAAAGAATACCATAAATGGTTTTTCTTTTATTTCATACTAATACATGCAAATCTCAACAGCACTCACAATAGAGTACAAAATTAAGCATCGACGGACCCCTAGCAAGCTAGAGGTGGGATCAGGTGCCCGGGAGGAGTAAACATCCCCTGTTGGCTAGCCGCACCCGCCGTCGATGTTTAAGCACGAAAATGAAAACAATATATAAACTTCATGCCTGTCTGACGTTATGTCTATATAGAAAGTGCTATGGCAACATTGTCAGGGAAATATATTCAAAACTCTTACTGTCAAACCCCTCGCGGGGAACTTTTTTACGAGCTCCACACGACAAAGGGCATAAGTGTGACACAAATGAGTTAAAGAAGATCCTGATGATAATCTCAACAGCATTCACAATAGAGTACAAAATTAAGCATCGACGGACCCCTAGCAAGCTAGAGGTGCGACCAGGTGCCCGGGAGGAGTAAGCATCCCCTGTTGGCTAGCCGCACCCGCAGTCGATGTTTAAGCACGAAAATGAAAACAATATATAAACTTCATGCCCGTCTGACGTTATGTTTATATAGAAAGTGCTATGGCGACATTGTCAGGGAAATATATTCAAAACAGTTACTGTCAAACCCCTCACGGGGAACTTTTTTACGAGTTTTTTTGCAAGTCATATTGAAGTGAAGGTCCCCCGAGCAAAGACTCGTGGATCATCGTTCGATATATAGACAATTCATTTAGTTTATTGTTATTATCATTAAGAAGTAAACGAAAATCTTCCTCAATTCCACGTACTTGTTCTCACAATTCCTTATAAATCACCTGGTAAAACTATATCAATTGATAGAATAGTACCGCTAGTTTTTTCCTCACGGCGACTACACGTGACCACTGAAGCATTACATATAACGTGTATTCAAACTGTACCTTTACCTAGTAGTGGTAGTCTGGTTAAATTTAATTGATAACTTAAAGAATCTATCTTTTGATTACCATGGTGATTATCCAAGGACAGGTTGTAGTAAATTTGGAGCGGAGAAAAAAAAAAAGGGGGGGGGTCAGACTTGTGTATCGGAGGGACTATCAAATGTGAATCAATTTTCTCTATTTTCAGACATTTTTTCATATGTTTATAATTTTTTTTCAGTAACATACGGACCCTTTCCCTATAAAGGTACATTTACGAAATCAATAATCATACGTACATTTAAGAAATGACTGTCTTACTTTTGGTGTTCATGGGTGTATAATTCTGGTTGGTCACGTGCAAATTCCGTGAATCGCGGAGCGATTCTCGGAAAATTTGCACGTGTCCAACCAGAATTATACACCCATGAACACCAAAAGTAAGAATGTTATTACTTATATTTACATTTATTCTAAATATTGGTCATTTTTAATTGCATGCACTTCGAATATTTTGCCTGTTATAGCGTCAAATGTTTTGAACGTTGGTAAATTCTCCCTACATGCAAAACTTGAACGTGACGTCACAATAGCAACCCAAGTTATTGGAATATAATTATAGTTGCCTTATGAGCGTTCAACATGGGGAATATACTAGTAATGTAAATATTCAATAATGAATGAAGTATGGACACGGAAAATATGGATATTTGGATTCTTCTCCAGACCTCTCAGGAGCTGTTTCTTACCAAAAAGTATAAAATTTTGCTAAAGAAATCTAAGTGTAGTATAAGCCATTGATTACAATGCCAAGAAAAGAAACATCGTCTCTTTCCTACTTTGACATTTTTTAAAAGAATTTACACAATTCAAATAACAACGAATATATATACTATTTTATGGCGTATTCGTTTGTTTAAAATATTTCAATATTCCTAAAAGTTATGCTGATTGGAAATATGTTTTAGGTATAAAAATGAGCAGCAAAATCGTAGAGCGTATTTTGTACGTCAAAATTTGTAAAAATAGATAGGTCTGCTTCTCGATGATCAACAGCCCCCCCCCCCCCTCCCCCCGGAAAGAATTGGGTTGCAGTTTTCAATATTTCAGAATGCTAATTTAAGATTTTTTATTCAACTAAAGTCATGTCTGTGTTTTAATTCATATGTATTGAACATGTTGAAGTAACGATTCCAAAACAACAATTTTTTTTCTTTGATATATATGAAAAGCACGTGAGAGAATGCTGCCCAGTGAAATCTTAAAACGCTTCAGTGGTCACGTGTACTCGCCTTGAAAAAAACTAGCGGTACTATTCTATCAATTGATATAGTTTTACCAGGTAATTTAATTGTGAGAACAAGTACGTGGAATTGAGGAACTCTTTTGTTTACTTCTTAATGATAATAACAATAATAACAATAAGATGGTATCTATTTTTCGAAATCATTACAGGTCCTCTTTTGTTCACATCAAACTTCATATTTTCGATCTAGTCACGATATCATTTCATGATACGTGTAATATGATATATCAGAATATGACAAATTCGATCTCACTTTGTATCTTTCTTACAAGATGAAGCATTCAAAATCGAAAATGACGTCAAAACCAAAATGGCGACGTTAGCAGTTTTTTTTAGCAATAATGGTTGAAATCACTCAATTTTAATGCTAACATTTCCTTCGGAATTCAGGCAACTCGTGTTGTAGTGAACTTCCTGTAGCAAAGATTCATGGACGTAAAATATTACACTTGCTTGATAGATACCTTCGACACAGAACGTAATTTAAAATAATCCTTTGTTGGAGATCCCCTCCTTTGTTTTGGTCACATCAAACTCACTTTATTCGATTTTGTTATGTAATG
The DNA here is from genome assembly GCA_028142955.1 of Pinctada fucata. Classification (NCBI taxonomy): domain Eukaryota; kingdom Metazoa; phylum Mollusca; class Bivalvia; order Pterioida; family Pteriidae; genus Pinctada; species Pinctada fucata. Next base: position 92,032,727 of record AP027103.1, read on the forward strand.
TCATATCATGGTACATTAATATGACACAAATTCGATTACACTTTGTATCTTTCTTTCAAGATGTAGAATTCAAATTCGAAAATGACGTCACAATAAAAATGGCAACGTTGGCGTGTTGTTTTAGCAAAATCGGTTCAAATCGTTCAATTTTACGCTATTTTCATTTTTGCATATTATAAGTTATAGAGAATAATATTAATAAATGCTTAATATTCTATTTCATACGGAATTCGTGCAAATTGTCTTGAAGTGAAGGTCCCTTAGCACGGTTTGATGGATATAAAATCACGTCACCTGTTTTGATAAATACCGTTCGACACCAGACAGCATTTGAGATCCTCTTTTGGTGAAATCTTCCTCTATTTGGTATAATAATGTTATTTCATGATGACTCGGTATGATACAAATTAGATTTTTTAAAAGATGCAACATTCAATTTCGAAAATGACGTCACATTCAAATTGTCGACGTTTGAGCATATTTTAAGGAACAAAAATGCTAATATGACTAACATAAAACAGCGTTTAGACTTTTTCACGCTAGGTTCGCTCGGATCCCTTTTGTCTCTTCTTACGGTATTTGATCTACTCAAAACGATGAAATGACGCCATGGAACAGCAATCCCATTCGGGTTAGCCTCGATCTTTTTCCTCTTTTATGCTGTTACAAATTAAGGGCGAGGGGATCCGAATGCGGCAGTCCATGTCACGGTTTAGAGCGATACGACGTCATTTCTTCGTCTTCAGTGTATAAAACGTCATGCGAAAAGATACAAGTGAGTGAACATTATCGTGAAAGCGTACATCATTTCGTTAATTGTCTCTTGAGTACGAGTATATACAGAGTACAAACTACGTAATTACTACGTTAAGTGTTTTTGTACGCCCTTATGCTTTGTTTTTGATTTCCGTTTGCAAATTACATGTCTTCAAATTCATAGCATCATTTAAATCTGCAGCATAGACCAGACATGCACGTTTCAGGTACTTAACCCTCGCTTCTGATTCTCAATCTAAACAATGTTATATGGCCAAAGAGTGTGAAAATTATAATGTCCAAAATGTACCGAAAGACGTAGCATGACGGGACGTATAGAACGTCAATGGTACGTCAGTTCAATACAGATTATATAATTGAATGATCGAAGAACATACGCCATGAACGCGTACATGTATATATCAACATTTTTGGAAAGTCCATGACACGATACAAGCTTTTTTTCATATTAACGTCACCTTGACGTCATAGATATTTTTTACATTCTTAATTATATACAATATCAATCAACATTCATAAAAAACCTGTATCACGTCCATAACTTTTATTCAAAAGTCTTTGCAAAAAGCATAGATAATCATGTATAAGAATAAACAAATAAAGCATGAAGAAGATAGAATCAACTGATTTTCTATTTCATACGAAATTTATAACTTCCTCTTATAATTCTCCAACACACGTTTTATATGATTTTATTCCAAGATTCTTGGTCACTGTTTTGAATGAATTTAAATCTTTTGATTACTGATGAAATTGAACAATAATTCGAACCATTATGTCAACCTCTTACAGATGAAAATTCTCCCATAATGAGCAAATACAAATTTCACTTTGTAAGGAAGGTACGCTAAAGAAGACGTTACGTCATGGTCAAATGGCTAATTTTTTTATCTTATATTGAATTATAAAACAAAGGACGGAATTATATCTCTCTATGCATTTATGAAGTAATTTCAATAAAACAAATAGTATCTATTTATTTCTTGCTTCTAAAACATACAGTAAAGACGAAGATATATATGTAACGTCAAACATAAATTCTAATTACTAGTATATGTTGGAAACGCACCGAAGACTTCATTCAGCCATGACGTCATTGTCAATTAAAGTCTTACATCTTACAATGACCAGGGTTTTGTGTCATTGTGAATTATCTTCTGCTATTTCCGTGGCAGATGGCCGTCCTAAGTCGGCACCGGTTGCCCATTGGCCTCGTTGGTTTATGTGTAGTCCTTTGTGTTTGATGTTTCTGTGTTGTGCGTTGACGTTCCTTGTCCCTTATGCGTCTCTCTCCGTGCTTGTCTGCTTTGTGTTTTTGCATTGGGTGTTTTGGGGTTTTGCTGTGGGTGCTACAACCGGGTGTTGTTGGAGATCCCCTCCTTTATGAAATAACATTATTAGATTGAATATAGGGAGTCTGATGTGATCAAAAGGGGGTATCAAATAGTGTTGTCAAACGGTATCTATCAAACAGGTGTGGTTTTACGTCAATGAGCCTTAACTAGGGAACATGTATGAATTAAACAAAAAAGCATTTAGGATTCTTTATATCTTATTGTATGCAATCTACATAATGGAAAAAAAACGTAAAATCGAAATTTTGAACAGTTTTGGTCAAATAATGGGCCTACCTTTCTTTGCTCAAATCACGAACCTACGTCGCAATTTTAATTATGACGTCATTGTCGATTTTAAATGCAACTTCAAATGAGAAAGCTTCAAAGTTACATGGGAGGTATGCCATATGAATCATTCTGAAATAACTTCATTATATGGAGATAGAGTATTTGATGTGATCAGAAGAGGATGCAAAATGATTTTCGACGTAGAATAGTTTTATCGAACAAATTACGTCAACGAGCCTTTGCTAGGGAATCTTAACTTCAAAAGAAATTTCACGAATTCTGTATGATATAGAATCAGCATTTGAGATTCTAAACATCATATAATTTACAAAATAACGGAAAAAATAGCCGTAAAAATGGTAGATTTGTACACTTCTTTGCTGAAGCCACGAATTAACGTCGCCATTTTTAGGCGAGTTTCGCGTAGCGATCTCGGCTATAGTGATAGCAGGATTTTCATGACGTCACATCCGTGACATCCACGGCCCCAAAATGTATAAATCGAGTGAAGATAAATATATATTCACAGTTTTTCTCAACTCCGATCGTGTGGCCCGATGACCCTGGACCTCATTATTCACCATATTTATTTAAGACAGCGTACAATGCATTCCGCGTTTTAACAGTTGTTTCATAATGTTTTAAAAAGTTAGAGATTATTTAAAAAAGGATACTTTAGGATGCAGTAAACATCAACCGTCTCGTGTGCACGTGTGTTGAGATTGCTTATAAGTTTATCGGCTATACTGTACCACGTGACACGATCCTGTAGGTAAAATTGCTCTCAGTGGGCAAGGAAACGCAGAACGTTCGGTTTTTCTATAATTTCGTGCAATACAGACCACTGCGCTATGAACGCTTGATTGTTTGTGAATTCTAAAATATAATATAGATCAGAACAAGACTACGGTAAAAGTTCGTCCAATCAGTTTGCTTATTCCAATTCAGTCCGACTTATGTAAATAAAATGGAAGGCGCTGATCTTCAAATCGTAGCAGTTCGAGTGTTTTAGCGATTAACGAGGAGTTACGGTCATACATTACACTTCTAGGTATAGAAATCAATTTAGAATTCACAAACAATCAAGCGTTCAAAGCGCATTGGTCTGTCGCATCTTGCAAATAGAATGCACTGACTGAACACCGAGCCAGGGCTGGAAGGACACGCTAAACAGCTACTGTCCGCGCGGCTCACTTCGGAAACTGAATAAACGTGATTTGACTACTTTATGATGCAAAAATTTTAATGAAGTTTATACCATTCAATAGATCTCGCTTAGTCGTAAATTTTGGTATATGTTACATGATAGTGAGTTCCTCAAATCAAACTTTATAGACAAAACAAGTTTTAGATGGGCCATTTCCCATGCTAATTTTTCCCGTGACGTCGTGACGCTCTCCATAAGCGCAATGTTAAACTCGGCGACGTCATGCTGAATTTAACATTGGAAACGCCCTATCTAAAACTAATTTTGTCTGTTCAATATGATTGCATAAACCCTCGACCATGTAACATATACCAAAATTTACGACTAAGCGAGACCTATTCAATGATATAGATTTTATTTTAATTGTTGCATGAAAAAGTTATCAAAATCTCGATTATCCAGTTTCCGAAGTGAGCCGCGCGGACGAGTAAACAAAAACTAGGCCACTGAAGAAATGGTACCTACGATATCTCTGGAAGTACGGGGAATTTTTGAATGAAATTTGGTGACATAGTAGATAAAATATATAGGTACAATCGTAGAAAGTATGATCTTATCTGAACCCCTATAGCGAATTTTTGCAATGGTTGAAGTTAGAAATTTGACATGACTGTATATCTTCAAGATACTGGCCTTAAACAATACACAGGTCGTACACATATGTACACACACCAGGGGCTTTTACGGCCTGTGGAACAGATATGCATATCTATACACCACAGGGGTGAGGTATCATCGCTTGGTCACAAACCCTTTTCTCAATACAAACCCTTCTATATGTCTATATATAAAACGTTTTTAATATAGACGGTACGTATAGAGGAAAGGGTTTGTGACCAAGCGATAATACATGTACCTCACCCCTGTGCTATACATGAAGAAAAATAAACGTCTGTACTATCAGTGCGGATCCAGCTTATTATTTAGGGGTGGGGAGAAATTGGCAAGGGGTTTGGGGACTTCCTAGGTCCCCAGCGGGTCCAGGGCAGAGCCCTGTTAGGGGGGTTGAAGCCCCCTGGAATTTCTTGAATTTCAGCCTTTTTAGGACCCATTTTCGTGACTGTAATTAATTAAAGAATGAAATTTGATGCATTTAACAATTATATTTACTAAAAGGTAGGTAATATTCACTAATATTCACTCTTTTTTTGATTTAGAATAATTGTTTTACCCATGATTGGAAAATTTTAGGGGGCCCTACGCCCCCCTTCAATCCGTCACTGACTAGCAGTCATACTGACATAGGTTCATAAATGTTTTGTTCCCAAACATTGGAAAATGGATTTGTTCTATCTGCTAATACAATATTTAAAAATCCCATGAAAGAGTTTGATATCATTCTAAAATGAATAAACGAAACTCGCCATCAGTTCCTTCAGAGCTTTGATAATTTTGACGTCATCGTCGATCGTGATTTTTTTACCAATGACATTCATCCGAAATCTATTTCGAATGTGTAGAACCAATTCATTACAGAATATCATAATGTGAACGAATAAATAGTGTAATATATGATAAAATATTTTTTCAAACACATAATTGCCAACTACCAAATATTGAAGGGTGACGTTGATTGACGTCCTTCTTTCCCGACACTGATCTGAATAGCTTGCCAAAAAATACACATAATAAGTCAGATATATTTTAGCTTTACGTTTACGATGTATATCAGAAAAAATATCGAGTATCAAATAAAATTATCTTGAATTGAAAGATTCTGATTGAAAGGAATGGATACGTGATTTAACGTCATTTAGAGCACTCTTATGATGTGCAATCGCATTCGATGTTTATCCATATTCAATAAGGGTTATATCCTTTTTACTTTTAAACAATTTTATATCTAGTTCACTTATTTTTTGTAACTATTTGCGACATCGCAGTATAGCATATTTCTTTCTACAGAAATAATGAATTTTGGGATGACGTCAAATGACGTCACTTTAAACGTATTTTACACCACTTTGGGTTGTGACGACCAAGCTAGATTGAAAGAAGAAACTTTAAGCTTTCGTTTGATATACAATATAGCCATATGCCTTTCATGACCTTCAAACTCCTAAAATAGAACCCTTTTTGAAGTTTGGTCACCGCACTATAAATAGTGCAGGACAAAATTGTGAATTATACAAGAGTATGTGTATGTTATGACATTTAAAACGATTACTTGACCTTGAACCAAGGTCATGGATAAAAAATAAGTACTGGAGATTATTTTCATCATGATTCATCTTATTATTATCAAAGCTCAACATTTTATCAACAAAAGTATGTTGTGACATTGAAACCGAACAAATGACCTTAGGTCAAGGTCAAGGTGAAAGAATTTCATGCAAAGAGTATTTGTGTAAAGTTTGAACATTCAATGTCAAATAGTCTTTATTTTAAAGGCAAATGTTTGTTGTGACCTTGAGAATGAGAAATTGATCTAAGGTCAAGGTCAAGGTGAAAGGGCGTGACTTATCGATTATATGTATGAAGTTTGAACTCTGTAGGTCAAATAGTCTTTGTTCAATAGGCAAAAGTTTGTTGTGACCTCGAGAATGGAAATTTGAGCTTGGTTCAATGTCAAAATGAAAGGGCTTGACTCAAAGATCATATGTATGAAGTTTAAACTCTGAAGGTCAAATAGTCTTTGTTCTATAGGCAAAAGTTTGTTGTGACCTTGAGAATGGAAATTTGACCTTGATCTTAGGTCAACATTAAATGACTACCTATAAGTAACCTATCATCTAAGTTTCAAGTCAAAATCTTAAAAACTGTAGAAATTGGCACTGTGTCAATTTAAAGTTCCATTTTCAACTCGAAATAGCGTGAAAACCGTAAATATTTCATCGAGCATGCAAACATAAAAAAAGTTTGCAAACTTTCCGATGAATAATATAAAACAAACTTCGTTCTAATAATTCATTCATTTTATCATATCATGCATAACTTTTTTGTAAAATGTTCGGAAGAGGTGGGGGTAAGAATAATAATAATAAAGATAAAAAAAAGACAATACAATAACAGAAAGGATTCCGACGGATTAGCCGGAATCCTTAATAAGAATAATAAGAATAAAGAAATGACATTGCAATAACAATAAGCATTCCGACGGAATAGTCGGAATCCTTAACTAGATGGCTACTGTTGCAAGCAGCTGACGGATGTTTCCTTATTTAGACCTTCCTCGGAACTGAAGTGTTTAAACCTTATACATTCAGCAAATGAGTCAAAAGAGCTTATGTCTAATTTGGGACATTCATTTATTTATCAACAAATTAGAAGAAAAAAATAATTAATACCTTACATTTTTACGAAAGCTTTATACTTCATGCCTTTACAATTACTTTCTCAAAACAGAATTGCACAATGATTATGCAATTAGATAATTTCTTTTAATAGAAAATAACAACAACATGTAATGCTACTAGGAAAAAAGAAAACAGAGAACACGAAAAAAAAGAGTTATCTTTCTTATGCTATGTAAAGTTCAAATAAGAAGGACTACATGTGTGAAGAATAAATAGTATAGGACAAAAAGTGTAAATTCTACAAGAGTAAATTATTGTTATGACATTGAGAATGATTATTTGATCTTGAACTAATGTCATTGATGAAAGATAAGTATTGTAATTATTCTGAGCAAAGCTCAATATCTAATCAAACAAAGTCTGTCATGACTTTGAATAAAAATAAATCTGCAACAAGAGGCGAACCTGCTTAATGTGTAGATCTTTTAACAGAAATGTTAAGCTTGAAACTTCAATATATGATTAAGTGTACAACATTTCTTCAAAATTACTTTCCCATTCATGCGTTGTAAAAATCTTTCTCATAGAACTATCATTACCTTCGGTACTCATAATTTGTCATACTAAAGGACTCGAAAACAGTACCAGTAATAGTTCCTTTTGATGTATGAATTCAGAAGTTTTCTTTCTGACACGCAATTTGACTATGGTCTTCAGAATTTATCATTCTTAGACTTAATGGTCTAACCCTACTAGGGTCACTGCAAATAATTCAATAGGGAAATTAAGATTCTTTTTCACTCATTATTATTATTACTCAGTATTTTATTTCATTGTACTTTCTAAATTATGAAAATGAATTTCAGCTTCAACGTATCTTTAATGCAATTCCACAAGAAACAGCAAAGGATCCTAAAAATATGCTGTTTATCTGCAACAAATGGGACCAGGTTCCACAAAATGAGCGAGATGGTCTTTTGAATGCCACGAAAGATAAGTTGAAGCAGATTTTCCCATCAATATCCGATGACAGCGTCTTTACGTCATGTACATTACAGGTAGGTACATTTACATTTACGGCCTTCAATTGTACGAGAGTTGTCCGTAAAGTTCGTAGACTGTCTTGATAAAAGCTAGCACACAATGGTAAAATAAATGAAAATATCGTTAAACCAAGCTCTTTCACCTTGACCTTGACCCAAGGTCAAATTTTGATTCTCAAGGTCAGAACAAACTTTTGCCTATAGAACAAAGACTATTAGACCTGCAGAGTTCAAACTTCATGCATAATATCATTAAACCAAGCTCTTTCACCATTTACCTTGACCCAAGGTCAAATTTTGATTCTCAAGGTCAGAACGAACTTTAGTCAAGGTCTCAACAATTATTTACTCTCGTAGAATTTACACTTTTTGTCCTATACTATTTACAGTACCGACAACGTTATCTTACAAGCAATAAACGAACGGAAACGATTAACGACCCAGATGTAACGAACGCATAACGCATAACGATTAAGGAAAAACGAACGGTAACGTTTAACGTTGTGGGAATCGTTTCGTTTTAATCGTTATCCGTTATTCGTTATCCGTTATCCGTTAATCGTTTATCGTTATCCGTTTTTCGTCAAGCGTTATTCGTTAATCGTTTTCTATTATGCGTTATCCGTTTTTAATGTTCTTTTGTTCGTTATTAAACAAAAAGATACAAGAATGAACGAAATTCATATTTAATCAGCAACGTACGTACATGTATATAACTAATGTATGACTTTTAAAAAAATAAAATATCAAGGGAGTTTTTGCATGTTGATTTTTATATTGATTATGGATTATCTATATCTCTTTTTTTTTTATTTGCGTTTTTTGTCGATTCCAATAAGATCTTGCTGAAAACTTTACAAATTGTTGGGTCACTTCCAGGAGGAAAGGGGGCCGGACGCCGCCTCTACACCCAGTGAACCCATCTCTGTTAGTTTTGTATACGTCTCGTATGGTTAGAATGTGTGCGAATGTACAGTTTATGCATGCCGTACTTTTTGTTATGATTGTACGTAAATACCGTCGGAGTCACAGTCACTTCAGAGGTTTGTCCTTTACTAAGACAGAGCACATTGTGAAAAGAAGAATTATCAAATGTATTTTAACTTAAAACAAATTTTTTAATAAAAAAGATGAAACAGAAAGAAAAATGAAAGCGAATTCTATGATTTTCAGCTCATCGAAATTTTGCAATTCTTGTCTCCTCGCTATCGAGGAAAAAAGATCAGACTGTATATAAAATCTTTTGCATGTATTTCTATTTTTGCCGGAGTCCGTAGACGTAGATCTACTGTGGCCCCACTCTAAGCCCCGCCTTTGACCAATTCGGGCCAGCTGTCAATCATTATCTATTTCACGGACTAGTGACCGGTCAATGTGTGATCAACCAAGCGTAGAAAAACTCCAGATTAGATGTAACATGGTTTCAATCTACAGATATTTCATGTCTATTTGAACTTTCATGAGTATTATCGCTGTATTTCAAAAGATATTATATATATGTATTAATTAATACGTCATTGTTTACACGATAAAATTTTCTCATAGTAGATATTAAACAAATTTATTATTGAGATCAGAGGGAGAACTTCGATTTAAAATCGTGGCCCTCAACGACTATCTTCGGCCAATATCGGAAATACGCACTTTCACAGTCAGAGCAAACCGGCCTTTATAATTTTGCTCTCTCTCTCTCTCTCTCTCTCTCTCTCTCTCTCTCTCTCTCTCCGGACGTACAAATATACATACTGGCAAAAGATTTTTATTGTCCCACAAACGCGAGGAGGCTGACTCTTCAATATAACGACATTTCCTATTAATTTGGATAGTAGATTATTTTATAAAATGTTAGTGTGTTCTTTGATAAGTTTCTTTTTTTTTCCAATTCTTTTAGAAGCTTTCTTTCTTTCAAACAAACGAAACAACCAAATGTAGTCTCAAGTGAAGGCTCCAGTCAACATTGCAATAAAAATGTATAACTCCTTTCCTAGCCCCTAAAACTATAAATATGGCTTCTTGTATAGTATCTTGCCTATGAAGTCATGTGATAGGAAAAAAATAATTATTATTTACGATTAGATTTTCAGAAAAACAACATGTTAGAAAACCAAAAACATCCGATGACGCAAAAAAAAAAAAAAAAAAAAATGCTACGAATTCAATTCAATTCTTTTATTATCTTATGCCATATGACACATTGATGTACCTATAAACATTCAAATAAACATGTGACAGGACATAGTCAAAAAAGTGTTCAGATAATGTATGAATGACTCTCACACACATATATATATACATAAATAATGTCAAAATATAATCTATAGAGCGTAATAAGGAACAAGTACTCTGTATTTCACTGATATAATCATATATTGTCTAGGACATGTAATGCGAAAAGTAAAATAATATTCATGGAGGCATAATATTACAAGTATTTGACAAAAGAAAGAAATATTTCTGGTTGACAGCGGTGTTCATTTTATGATGAAATCGGAGAGTGATACATTTAACATCAATTTATCTCAAAGATCTTCTTTTAAAAGCAAAATATAAAAATTTACCTAAGTTGTTCAGTTCCTTATTATTGGGAGTGCTTAGCAACATAATTTGTTTAAAAATAGTCGGTCTGGTATAATAAAATTGTTTAATGTATTTCTGTCTTAAATCATTATATTTAGAACATTTTAGAACAAAATGAAATTCATTTTCTACCTCGTTCGATGAACAATACATACAAATTCTGCTATTTCTATCTGTTCCGACATACCTCCCTTCCTCAATATGTAAATTATGGCTAGATAGTCTGAGACGCGTAATACATTTCCTAAAAATTTCGTCAATCGGTTTATTCAGATAAGTTTGCATACAAAAATTATCCACTAAATGTTGGTATATTATACCTTTTGATGAATTACAAACCTCAGCCATAATATTTTGTTTGAAATTATCATATACTCTTTGTTCTATCATTTTATATAAGGTTTTGCTAGGAATATCGTTATTATTAGTCCAAACATGTGATAATCCTAATTTTTGCAATTCAATCTTTATATTGACTATCCAAATGTCGTCTAAATCTATTCTTTCTTGCAAACACGATTTTAATATACAGTTTGTGGAGTCTCTAAGTTTAATCCAATATTTGAAAATGCGTAATTTTCTGGTAATAATGAATGGAACTCTACCTAATTCTAGATAAACGAAGCTACTAGTAGTACTCTTTTTAACCCCTAGAATTCTTTTACAAAAATTTAAATGCAATTTTTCAATCTCTTGAGCTTTATGAAATCCCCAAACTTCAGAGCTATAGTTCAAAACACTGGCAACAAAAGTATCAAAAACTGAACATAATGTTTCAATATTAAATGCATGATTACGAAATTTATTCAATATTGCAAAATACGCTTTACGGCCTTGTTCCGTGAAGTGCTTTTGAGTTTCATTAAATTTTCCATTAAAGTTGAAAACAATCCCGAGATAATTAAATTGATTCACAATTTGTAACTCTACACCTTTATAATGCCATTTTTCATTTGACTTAATTGTACCCCCGTTTCTGAATACTACAATCTTGGTTTTCTCTGTATTTAACGTTAAATTCCAATTATCATTATATTTCTGTAATGAGTCTAAAAGTTGCTGTCGATGCTCGGGTGAATGTGCGAATAGGACCATATCATCTGCGTACATGAGCAAGAACAAATTAATTAAGCTTAGTTCAATTGAAGGGCAATTTTCTTTTAAAAAGTGCATCTCACAATCATTGACAAATAAGGAATACATTATCGGTGACAAGACCTCACCCTGAAATAAGCCGATTCTGTTACTAAAGTATTCAGATAAGAACCCTTTAAATGGGTAGGGCCACGAAGCCAGATATTGGCCCTAATTTTGATAAATTTTGAACATGGTACTTCATAAAATTTTTAACTGTTATTTGACATTTTGAAACGTTTTCTACTAAATCACGAATCTACTTTTTGTAAACATTGCTTTTATCAACACCTTTTAGCCCTTTGAAAACACCAAAATAGGTCATATTCGGCGAAATTGATGCAAAAACTCAATATTTCTATTAAATTAGAAATGGCCGCATGCATTAACTATGATGGAAAATTTATATGTGAAAGATTATCATTATATCCTTTTGTCATAAACGTTTTATCTCAGTTATCGCATGCGGCCACATTGAATTCTACGACAAAAGATAAAATTCCCAGCAATTTTCGCCATATTTTGTCAATAACGTCAAAATGACGTCACTTCATGACGTCATTACAGTTAAATGGCACATTGTTTGGTGATATTATTCTTTTCATGAAAAGCGGTAAACATTCATGTATTTTCATGAGAGATATCAAGTATTCCTCATGAAATTTATTTTGAGAGAAAAATCAAGGGCCGATTGAGGGGTCTCGTGGCCCTACCCCTTTACACAGGATTTTACATTTTCGTATAAAGAACGGATAATTTGAAGCATCTTCCCAGTGATTCCTTGTTTTATCAATTTAAACCATAATTTTGATCTATCAATCAAGTCGAATGCTTTCTTGTAGTCGACAAAACAGCAGTAGAGACGCCCTCCCCGTTTATTTAAAGATTTATTTATTAAGGATTGTAAAATAAATATAGCATCTACTGTAGAGTGATTTTGTTTGAAACCAAATTGCGCATCCGTAATAACATTATTTTCTTTATCCCAAGTGAGTAACCTGCTATTTAGAACTGATGTAAAGAGTTTGCCCATACAGCTTACAAGAGTTATCCCCCTGTAATTATTCGTCCCCCTTTTTATGTAAAGGTACAATACATCCCTCAGCCCATGATTCAGGAAATATGCCTGTGTTAAAAACCATGTTAAACAATTTTTCAATGAAAGGAACAATGAAATTTTTACACTCTATAAACAATTCATTTACAATGCAATCCTCATTACAACTTTTATTACGTTTTAGATTACCTATTGCTTTACATATTTCATCCTTGGTAATAACACTGTCTAATTCATCAAAAATACATAAATCTACACTGTTAGCAAACCCTGGTTCAACTCCCTCCAAATCATCCTGCATGTTACTAGTACTTAAATTTCTGAAATGCTCGACAAACTGATCCATAGAAATATCTGTGTGTGCTTTGGAGCTACTATTACGTTTTGAAAAGATCTTATAAAATTCTTTAGGATTATGTCTTTTCAGATAACTCATCATGTTACCTTCATATCTTTTATACTGCCTTTTCATTCTAAACTCAAACTTTTTATATTTACTTTTCTTTTCAATTAAAATTTCATGATTTTCACGTGATTTGCACCTATTAAAGTTTTGAAGTGCTTCTTTATATTCTTTGAATTTTTTCTTACATTGGTCATTGAACTATGGTTTACTCGCACTTTCCTTCTTATGTAAATTTGATCTATTTGATACTGCAGTTTTGACATCACAACATGGTAAAACACACTCATTAATAATATTACAAAAATTTTTCACACAGTCGTTCATATCTGATTGACTTAATATTGTGACATTAATTGACTCTAACAATCGATCTACATTCATTTCAAGATTATTAACAGCCGTTCTGGCATTTTCTGTGTTCCATACAACTGATATACTTTTCTTTCTTCCAATATTACCCGTATCTATAGAAGAACTTGAATCAATACATCGAAATTTCAAAGAAAAATGTAATGGATAATGGTCTGAAAACTCTGTAAAATTTCCTGAACAAAAATCATATATATCCGTAAAATTTTCTGATTTTGTTACCAAATAATCAATCAAGCTAAGTCCGTTTGTCCCACAAAAAGTGAAATTCCCGTTTTGATCATTTAAATGTCTACCGTTAACAATTCTCAGTCCAGAGGACTTACATAATGACAGTAATCTATGACCAAATGTATTAATACCCTTATCCATATTATTACGTTGTGTATAATGATCGTCACGTACATAATCTATACCTCTCAACAGATCTGTTAGATTAGAATCTAATGAATCGTTTGTTATATAGTCTGGCCTTTCTCCAGTTCTAGAATTAAGGTCGCCTACTATAAACACTTTCCCCATATTTTGATATTTGATAATAGTTTGCTCTAACTCGTAAAATAAATCAACATCGTCATCTACATCATTTCGATAAAATACGCTGTTTACTGGTGGCATATAACAAAATGCAAAATATTTATAGTTTCCATTATCATTCAGTTTTAACCATATAATGCTGTCGTATATGTTTTCAACTACTTCTATTTTTCCAGCAAGTTTTGATCTGACATATATAACAATACCCCCGCCTCTATATCTACGTCGTGGGTATACATATTTACAATAATCATCTATACCTAAATCTTCATTATCACATGTTATCCAACATTCACTCAAAAATATGATATCATGTTTAACAATAAATGATAGAAAAACATCATCATGAAGTTTATCATGTAGCCCTTTTCCAATATTCCATGCAATTACGCTAATGTCATCATGATAGCATGTTTCACCCCCCGCATTCCCCTATGCTGGTATAAGGCGATCACCAGGGACCTGACCGGTTACTGTCTGTCTACCATTCTGCGTACTTCCGCTCTGTGTATGTCCGTTTGCGTCCAATGTAGAATCACTGAAAGAACGTCCGTTATTTACACTTCCGTTCTGCGCTAGTCTGTTTCCGTCATCGCTACTTCCGTTCTGTGCTTGTCTGTTTCCGTTATCAATACTTCCGTTTTGCATATGTCCGTGTCTATAATAGGTATTTGTACGCCGATTTTGTCCATTGCCGCTTACTCGCATGCCCTGATTACGACTTCCTGTGTGTTCACGTACTTGAAAGCCCCGATATTGCGACTGACTGTGTTCGCTTGGGCCCTCGTCCATCCTCTCTCCATCGTGACTGTCATCGTACAATGCGCCGTTAACATACAGCTTGTCTCGCACTAATTTCACATTTGCGGATCTATCGCGCCTTTTGATTCTCTTCATGACGGGATAAAGCATCTTTCTGCGATCCTCTATGACTGCCGGAAATTGTTCATTAATTCCGAAGTTACTTCCCTTAAGCTTGTAGGCATTGCGTTTCACGAATGCTAAATCTTTGTGGTACAGGAAGCGAGCCACTATCGGACGGGGTTTACCGTTTATTCTTTTGCCATAACGGTGCACATTGCCGAATTCAATATTGGAATCTATCCCCAGCTCATAATATATAAAATCTCGTAGGACGCCCTCAGTGTCTTCAGTGTTCGTTTCACCCGATAACCCAGTAAAAATAAGATTGTTCTTCATGGATCTGCATTGGAGATCTACTACTTTATCTTTCAGGTCATCACGTTCGTTTCTAATTGCTTCTATCTTCTCTTTCATTTCTAATATTGCTCGACTTTGTTGTTTGACAGTCGTAACGAGCGCCTGGATTTCACTGCTATTCAATTTCGCTTCATACTGGTCAACTTTTTCCGATACAAAATCAACCGTTTGTCTAAATTCCACGTTAGCTTTCTCTACCTCACTGATTCTATTACCCATACAGGCTACCGTATTGTCTAAACTCCCTACTCTGTGCTCTATATCGTCCAGTTTTGATAATTTTGACAACTGCGACATGATGACATCTAACTTATTATGCAAACCAGCATCTGACGTAACTAATGGCGTGGACGTAGGTGGATTAGGTGGATAAGGTCCGATACTAGTATCATGTACCTTTCCATCTGTTTGTCCAAATAAGACTTCGTTCGCCCCATTAATCACAGTACTGATATCATTCATGGTGTGAGTATCGCTCTGATCGCTGTGATCTGTGTAATCACTAGAAGTATTAGTGTTTTTCTTCCGCTTTTCTCCTTTATGCCTTTTCTTATATTTTCCCATTTTTCACAGTGCATACACCAAATAAGATCTGTAATCCATTCCCAAAGAAAAGCATTGCTCAAGTTATAGTTTTAAACATTAAATTTCTCTTTCAACGGAGCCGCTCAAAAACACGTCCTGTCACTTCAACGACTACTCACTACTCTTGCGCATTGTTCTGATACATTGTACAAACAAGTCGGTAACAAATGATTTTTCAAAGACAAAGAATCATGAAAAAACAACCGGCATTTTTTTTTTCAGAATTGGTATATAATGCCATCCATATCTTCTTCCGTTTCATCACTCTTATTAAGGTGTAATGTATATGGGCTGTATATGAAAGCTACATCAGTTGAAAAGAACGTTCATGTACATGATAAATTCTGACAAGCGGAAGCGAGCCTGAGAAAAAAAAAATGAAATGCTACTATCAAAATAAAAGATTTCCAATACAATTTTCAAATATTATGACAGCAAAGAGGAATCGGGACTTATTCGTATGAAATTTATACCTTTATACAAAAAAAAAAAATCCAGGGGTTGTTCGGACCCCCTAACTCCCCTCTGGATCGGCGATTTGAGGCACTTCCGAAGTGCCGATTGAAGGGGGGAGGGGGTACGGGAGGGGGGTGCCCCCTCCTGTTAGGGGAGTCCGGGGGAGGCCCAAAGAATGTATAACTGATTATCTATCTGAATCTTTGAACGAATCGGAAAAGTGTACTTGAGGACATTTCTTTTACATAACTAAAATATTCCTTTTTTTTTCTTAATTTCGATGTGACACGCACTCGAAGGGGTTTTGATCTTACAATAGGGTACGTAGATGTATTTGGTCCGAAAGGTCGAAAAGATAATGCATGTGAAGGTTTACACTTTCCCCTCAAATAGAAGGGGGTTCGGATCTACCCAAGAAAACTTTGTAAAAATCAAGCAAATAACTGCCCCCCCCCCCCTCCCCCCGGAGTATCATGATTTGAGCTAATTCTACAGATCAATCTGGCCTGTACACGTCCTTCCATTTTCTAATGTTTTGTAACTTTTTTTTTCATTATGGAACAAAAGCAATTCGATATCATGAGCTAAAAGCAGCAAGGGCGCAGGAGAAGGGAAGGGGGAGCGGGGGGGCATGTGTCCACTTTGAAAAGCGCCCCCGCTGCCCCTCCCCCCTTCAGCTACGCCACTTTTGGGGTAATAGTTAAGTTATTAACAGCAATTCTCTGTAAGAACCAAAGAATTTCAAAACATTTTGGCACGGCATGTCATGGATTTTTGAGATTTTTGGTATGGATCGAAGTTCAATATGAAGTACTTGTATGTTAATCAACCCCAGTTTTTTCAAAAAGGTTGTCGTTGCCATGGTAACCGTGTCTGAAGTTTCAAAAATCGGGAAAATCTATAGGACAAGGCATATCTGTAGGCTTCGTTACCATGGAAACAGGTACATTTTAAACCTTAAATTGCTTTGAATATTTTCTTTTAATCCTTATTATTACGCATATTTGTAAAGTTTTTTACATTCATCTCGGATGCCTTATGTATACAAGATGAAAAATTGGGCCGAAACAGGGTATCAAAAGGCTTTGTTTTGGGCACTCAAAGACCCTTTTTGCATGTTTTTACTGTTTTACAATGTTGAAAATTTCATAAAAGCACCAATTTTTGAAGTCCAAATTGTAGTTATCCAATTAGTATCATCTTTGAACTCTACATGAATATAAAAAATTAATTGGGCTAATTTGTCCTTTTATATGCAAAGCAGCATCAAATTTAGTTGCTATGGCAACAATTGGCTGAAAAGTTTCAATACGATGAATTTAAACACAACCTCTATCAAACTATCTACGCATGATATTGGAACAGAAGTTCATGTATACATCTATCAAAGGCGTTTTGATATAAAAATGACCTTGAAAATATTTCAAGGTCACCCGCTGAATTTTCAAGGTCATTAAACTTTAAGTGACAAGATTTGACGAAAAATCCTGATTTTTCATAAAATGAAGGTGTCAATATTTTAGAAACCTTGAAATATTGAACTTAACAGTTATTTGCCATAAAATGATAAATGTATCACTTATTTCTTAGAACTATTGATTACGTTTCTTCACATCTTCGAATATCTAAATTCTTGGTGAGTTTGTTGATAAAAAAGGGACGAAATCTGTATTTTTCTTGTTTTTTGACGGAAAAATATTTTCCTATTGAATAGCTATAATTCAATAAATTCTAAGATTTGTCTTTCTTATATTCATGTGCTTTCATAATATATATGACCTATGAAAATATTTAAATAAAAAAATCACTAAAATCGGTAACAAAAAATTAAAAAATCAATATTTTCTGCAAAATTTGAGTCTCAAAGTATAAATGACCTTGAACATCAAGCCAATGACCTTGAACATTTTAATTGTTCTCATGTAAACGATACAAGTCATATGTATACATGCATACATTTTGACAATCTTATGTAACTCTAAAGAGGAATAAAATCAATTTCAAAGATAATATGAAACAAGCAAAAAGGTCTAATGTTGCCATGGCAACGGTCTTTGACGACAGAATTTAGGTAAAACTCTTAAATACCCACTCCAATTTTTCGTTCATTTTATTTGTCAATAAACATACATTTCCATTGATGAAAATCACTAGTCTCCTATTGGTGCCTTTTGTGATATTTAAGATTGAAAATGGTCAAAAACACACTAAATTGGCCCTTATTTTCACCTCTATTTTTCGCATCATTTTGACTTAGTTTTGGCTTAATACAATAAGCTTCCTGTAATAAATATCACATAACTAAGTGCACTAAGTAAGAATGGAAGTAAGGAAGAATAGATTATATAAAGATGAACAAGCTGTTACAGTGGTATCCATGGCAACGAAGTCTCCGGAGCTGGCTTATTTCATGGTCCCAAAAGTGCTATAAATAGAATGACCTCGTTACCATGGCAACCAGAGGTCACATTGCATGAAAAGTGTTATTTTCATGGTCAGCACTCAATATATACCCATTATACCGAAAATCATCAAAATCCATGACATGCCGTGCCGAACTATTTTGGTCCTTACAGAGAATGGCTATTAAGACTTTTGAGCAAATATTCTTTGAAAATTTGAAGCAAATTTTAAACGTCTTATCTCTATTCCGTAACTACAAAGGCTGATTAGGCACGGTCCATTCGATATTCTGGGGGAGGGGGGATTTGGTTTTTTTTTTTTTTTTTTTTTTTTTTTTTTTTTTTTTTGAAAAAATAATTTTGCTCTGAATTTTGATGAAATAAATATTTGCTTATGGCGTGTCAGAAAAAAATAATCTTGCTCTTACCAGGGACGTACATAACTAAATATATATACGTCCCTTCTCTTACAAGTAATCTGAATTTGAAGATTTACCATAAAATTTCGCTTAATATTCCTGAAAATTTTCCGCCTCGCTACGCTAGCCATAGTTTTCTATCAAAACGTTATTAAACAATGGCAAAGTTCCTTTTTTTGAAGATATCAAAAGAATACATATTATTTAAACATGTATAATGTATTACTACTGATTTTTTAAATAGACATGATAGATGCATATCACCATAGAGTCTAAGTTTATATACAAACTTTGAAGGAGAAATTTAGTTTTTACCAATTTATATATATAATACAATTCTAAATTTGAACATTTGTCAAGGAGACTCTCCCCTCCGACACTCTAAATTGTACCTTATATAAATTTTGTTTACTGAGGATTATATTGTCAAATTCTTTTAATATATATCTCTGTTCCTTAAAATTGAATTGAACTTTGGCATATTTAGTATTATTTCAGAGTTTTAGTAAAAATAAAGAATTTATATTGAGAAAACACAAGCATTCTTAACATATTGCACATCACTTATGTTTGAAAAAAAATTCTTGCTCCAGCTTTGCACGAAAAAAATAATTTTGCTCCATTCCGGGGCGAAAAAAAATAATCATGCTCCGACAAAAAACCCAAGCCCCCCCCCCCCCCCCCCCCGAACATCAAATGGACCGTTCCTTGTTTTAGATTTTGTACTGGATGTGGGCGTATCCGGATTACACAACAAGCAAAGTGTGGAATAAATTCAATCACAAGGTAACATGTCCAGGTAACATGCACTGACTATATTAATCATTAAATACAGTGAAGTGCGAGAGAGGAAAATTGCAGCTAAAAAGCTTTTTTTTTTACTTTTCACTTTTAGGAGGTTGTGCCCCCCCCCCCCCCTTCTCTACTGAGCTACGCCACTAAAGCAGATAAAGTACCCCCCCCCCCCCTTTGCACTAGATTGGCCACGGTTGTACCAATGTTACAGTCTTACAGATTACAATACAGATCACAATTATTTCAATCCCTCGTCTTCTTACATTTAATTTCTACGACTCTTTTTACACTAGATGATTCGTTTTTTACGTCAATGAGTCGCAGATGAGTTGAAAAAAAAATATTCTAGCATGTTGAATGATACTGCATCATCCTAATCGCGGAATGACAGATGTGTTATGAGGCTCTAGAATTGATAGATTGTAGAACTACCCCCTTTCGGGTTTAAAAAGATATTAAAAGTCTACTAAGCGACAGATTTTTGCATGAATCCATTTCTGAGCTTATTTTGATACTATCTAGCAGATATAAAAGTTTCAAGCAAAAAATGGTGGTGCGATTCGAGTATTTAATCGTCATATTAGTATGATTTACAAAGGAATATATAGGAAAAAATAATTGGGGTCTGATACCTATAAGCGCGCGCAGTGATATCACGTGTGTAACTAAATAAAGACCAGACGAGGGCAAAAGGAGAAAATATGATGGATGTAGGATGAGAATATCATTTTCATGATACTGCTAGATGCCAATTCATGGGTACTCAGGGCTGATCTGGCAAAAATGGGGGGGGGGGGGGGGGTCGGGGCGAGCGAACACATGTACTTAAATGGGAAAGGAGGCCGAGGTAAGGACATAATGTGATTTTTTCATCACTGCGACATGCTTGCATTAGATTTGTGTCATGCTGTTACTTTTACCATAACTATATTTGATCTCATTGCATTGCCTGGGTCCAACGCCGCCCCCCCCCCCCCGAAAAAAAAAAAAGAAATCGGGGAGGGGGTCCGTTTTTCGTTCTCCGCTCGTAGTTCACATGTACAGCTGAACTTTATTTGCTGGAATAATGTTTTTATATGACATCTCATGCGGCCTGCACTAAAAATATAATTCAAATCGTAAAAGAATAAGTTTTCTGATGTTTTAAACATCAATTTTTAATTTTTTGTCGATACACTAAGAGGGCCTAACGAAAATTCATATAAATTCGAAAACGGTACATATGCAGTTTTTAGCACCATAAATTATGAGAATTCAGCCACTTGAAATAGTCACATTTCATTTTTTTTTTACATATCTGTAGAATTGCGGAAATAACAGAAATTTGAAATTAGCGTAATTGAAAATAATTCTTATCAAAAACTTGATTCTGGGGACATAAATAGACTACCTGTAAAATGCTACTATTTGAATAATAATGAAAGTATTGAGCTGAAACTTGATAGTTAGCATCAGAAGATACCAAGGAAGGGTTCTGATGCAAAAGTTTGACTTTCAATTAAAATTTTTGAGAGTACAAATCCGGCCGGTTATTTCTAATTAGTTTGGTATGGGACGTACATGTACATAAAAAAGCCCCGTGTAAGCTCCGATGACCGTTTCATTTCCATTCAACATGATTGTCTGACATATTTTCAAATATTTCAGATTATGATCATGAATTTCTTTAAATAATCAGGAAACATAAGCCTACGATTTGTAACGTACCAGTATACCGGTTATGATGATGCAATGTAGAATATTTCAGAAATTTTAATGAATATCGATTAAAAGTTGTTCATTCTGGTTTACAATTGGCAATGACTGTTACGTTTGTAGATTTTGTCCTGTGTCTATGATTTACTAAAATCAGGAATCGGGGGGGGGGGGGGGGGGGGGAGGGAGTTTTCTTGCCGTCCTTGCGTACAAACCTTCCCCTTTACTCCTTATTCTCCCGACTACTGTATTGTTCCAATTAGTAAGCAAAACGAAAACTTAGAAATGAATCTAGTGATTCATTTACTCCGAGTCTTTCACTATCATTTATAAACCCATGCCAAAACGGCTTATCCTTGCAGTACTGAACAAAACATTGCTTTCGTCTATTTCTTTACTCTTTATGGTCCATTTATCGCTAATTTAATTATGAAAAATTATTTGGAATGTTTTGGATTTTTCTTCCTCTTCTTCTTCTTCTTTTTTTTTTTTTTTTTTTTTTTTTTTGGTCTTGAATTTCTAACAATATTTTGACCATTTACATGTACAACATACAGTATATATAATTCATAAATATATCGCTGTGACTCTTTGATGTGTATATTCTATAGTATGGCATTTATCCCTGTCCTGTACAATGTTGTCGAATAAACATCCCGAGAGTGTCACTTTTCCTGGTAATATACATGAACGTTACAAAATACCCCGAACCTTGTTACTGTGGTTACGGGTACGATTAAATGGCATGGGGCCTTCTACGGGGTACCTATTTACCAATAAGTACATAGTAAATAAAGCGATAATTTATTATCACAAATGTACATGTATGTTGTTTATGTGTATATGTCCGGTATAGAAAATTTTTCTATATGATGAAACGCATATTTTTCTGGATTCACATACATTTATGTTCAAATTTTGATTAAAAAAATAAGAAAAATAAGTTATACATAATTATATATTATAGGTCAACGATTAAGTTGTGAAATGATTTTTTCCCCGAGATTAATTTTGTTTTCAAACGGTTGCGGACTAAATTATTCGATACCATCCTGGCAAAGAATGAATAAAAAAAAAAAACGTGCTAAAGTAAAAATGAATTTCTATTCAGTGTTAAACAGATTTGTCTGATGTATCAAAGCTTTTCGAAAATTGATTATTTTTGGAATGGCCCATTGTTTTTGAAGTGGCCTTAGTCCCATTGAACAAGTTTGCCTTCCCGACCACTGTTACTGAATTGATTTTACATACGCCTTAATTAAAAAAAAAAAAAAAAAAAAAAAAAAAAAACATGCATGCTTGGTATCAATATACACTTGAAATAATATATTAAGAGCGAATTTGAGTATGCTAAAGATTTACATTTACATATATATTCGTTTGCAGATGTATGCATTGGTGACTCTAGAACTCTTCCACGGGGGGGGGGGGTCAACGCAGCCAAGCCAATCATGTTTTAAAAAGAATATACATGTAGTCATCTCCTAAAAATGGGAAAATAAGTGATTGCAGCATATTCTCCGATAATGGGAGCCCTTGGTCTCCCACATGTAATCCTAAAATCTGTCCAGTGTTATATTTTGGATTTTTCAGGTGAGGGAGATCGTCCAAAGAAAAAGAAATAGTGATTTGTCATTCGTCACTCATGCTCTTACTTTTTGTATCTCTCATCCTTGCTTTCTCATCACTAAACTGTCGATCAACATCAAGGTATTTCTCTTTCGAATATAAGTTTATATGTTTAAAATACTTAAACGTACATGCACACTTTCTTGCAACTTTCATAACAAAAGTCAAAATATTGCAGTTTTAAAATGAACTGAAACGGTAATTTTATCGGTGAAAACAAAGAGGCGGTATAATTTTTGAAGCCCACGGGTATTGTACAGCTTTAAAGTGGAATTAATGTGTACATGTAATTTTTAACTGGTGATAATTAGCGAAACTTGATATTTAAACTTATTAAGAATGGTGTTATATTTACGTGTAATGTACTTCTCACTTATTCATCATATTGATCCTATTGTTTCAGCAATGTAAAATTGCAGACGGTATTAATGTAATACATTTGTACTAGTAATTGAGAATAAGATGTACATTTATTTATTTCTTTATTTATTTATTTATTTATTTATTTGTTTATTTATTTATTTATTTATTTATTTATTTATTTATTTATTTATTTATTTATTTATTTATTTATTTAGTCAAAGCCTATTTAGTCAATATACATAAAAATAAATATACATGTACACGGAATACCCTGTCCTATCCATTAAATCACATGTACAAATGACAACTAAAGGGTTCGTGACAGGCAGACAAAATGAATACAAGATGTAATCCCGGCTTTCCAAATGAAAAGCAGGCAAATGTATAACCTTTTTTCCACATCGGGTCAGCAATATACTATTCGCCTATGATATGAACACGACGGAAGAACGGTCGATTTTATATTCCGGGAGGGGGGTGGGTTAGGGTATTTATTTATTTATTTATTTATTTATTCATTTATTTATTTATTTATTTATTTATTTATTTATTTATTTATTTATTTATTTATTTATTTACTTATTCTTTGAAATTTTGCTCTATGAATTGATAAAAAAATTAATGTATGGTGTGACAAAATAAGTGCATTTTCTATTTGATTTAAAGAACTTCCATAGCGTACATAACCCGGCTAATATGCATCTTAGCTACATATAATTAAAGCACAGAAAACGAAGCCATTATTTAATCGCTCAGCAATCGGGCTGTGCTATGTATATTGTCAATCCATGTATATTGAGTTGGTAAATAAAGAAGCAAGAAGTTGTGGTTAGACAAAGATTAATTTACGACGGACACTCGTCCGGTGTTTTATTAAGGATTCCGACTATTCCGTCGGAATCCTTTCTGTTATTGCAATGTCTTTTCTTTATTAAGGATTCCGACTATTCCGTCGGAATCCTTTCTGTTATTGCAATGTCTCTTCTTTATTAAGGATTCCGACTATTCCGTCGGAATCCTTTCTGTTATTGCAATGTCTTTTCTTTATTCTTATTATTATTCTTATTATTATTATTATTATTTTTATTCTTACCCCCTCATTATTTCCAGACACTTTATTCAAAGGTCTTTTAACACAGAGCAAAAAAGATAGTTCCATCAGAAAGAGCATTACAAGATCTTCTTTAACTATTTTTTGTTTGTCGATAAGTTCACCAATGCCCCCGCTGGAGGTCATCAAAGGTCAAATCTTTAAACACTTATAACTCCTAAACTTACCGTACGATTTGAACGAAATTTCTTTTAAAATGTTCTTTGGGAAAATTGTAAACTTTTATACGCTTACATGCTCGATAAAATATTTACGGTTTTCGAGCTATTCCGAGTTGAAAATGGAACTTTAAATTGGCACAGTGCCAATTCCTACAGTTTTCGAGATTTTCAGTTGAAACTTGGATGGTAGGCTACTTATAGGTAGTCATTGATGATGACCTAGTTTCAAGGTCAAATTATGATTCTCAAGGTCACAACAAACTTTTGCCTATAGAACAAAGACTATTTGACCTTGACAGTTCAATCTTCATAAATACAATCATTGAGTCAAGCCCTTTCACCTTGACCTTGACCCAAGGTCAAATTTTGATTCTCAAGGTCACAACAAATTTTTGCCTATAGAACAAAGACCATTTGTCCTTGACAGTTCAAACTTGGCGCAAATATTCCTTGCATCAAGTCCTTTCACCTTGACCTTGACCAAAGGTCATCTGTTCGATTTCAAGGTCACAACAGACTTTTGTTCGTAAAATATTGAGCTTTGATTAGATGAAAAGGAATCTTGATGAGAATAAACTCAAATGCTTATCTTTTATACATGAATTTGGTTAAAGGTAAAATAAACTTTTTCAAGGTCATAACAAACATTTACTCTTGTAGAATTCACAGGATTTTGTCCCTAACTATTTTTCTTCACACAAGTAGTACTTTTTATGTGAATTTTACATAGTAAGATAGATAACTCTTTTATTCTTGTTCTCTGTTTCTTTCTTTTTTATTCTTAGTAGCATTACATATCAGTAGTTACATGTTGTTGTCATTTTCTATTAATAGAAATTATCTCAGTGCAAAATCATTGTGCAATTCTGTTTTGAGAAAGTCATTGTAAAGAATTAGATATTGATTGAGCATGGAATTTTAAGCTTTCGTAAACATAAAAGGTATTTATTTTTTTTTTTCTTCTATTTTGTTGATGAATAATTAAGAGTCCCAAATTAGACATAAGCTCTTTTGACTCATTTGCTGAAGTCAACATGGTACTAAAGCAACTATTCTTTTTTCGATCTTCTTTATTCGGATTTTAGCACTTCAGTTCCGAGGAAGGTCTAATGAAGGAGGAATCCGTCTGTTGCTTGCAACAGTAGCCATCTAGTTCTTATTATTATTCTTATTATTATTTTTATTCTTACCCCCTCATCATTTCCAGACACTTTATTCAAAGGTCTTTTAACACAGAGCAAAAGGGATGGTACCATCAGAAAGAGCACACCAAGATCTTCTTTAACTATTTTTTGTTTGTCGATAAGCTCACCAATGCCCCCGCTGGAGGTAATCTAAGGTCAAATCTTTAAACTCTTATAACTCCTAAACTAACCGTACGATTTGAACGAAATTTGTTTTAAAATGTTCTTTGGGAAAATTGTAAACTTTTATTCGCTTACATGCTCGATAAAATATTGACGGTTTTCGCGCTATTCCGAGTTGAAAATGGAACTTTAAATTGGCACAGTGCCAATTTCTACAGTTTTTGAGATTTTGAGTTGAAACTTGGATGGTAGGTTACTTATAGGTACTCATTTAATGTTGACCTACTTTCAAGGTCAAATTTTGATTCTCAAGGTCATAACAAACTTTTGCCTATAGAACAAAGACTATTTGACCTTGACAATTCAAACTTCATAAGTACAATCATTGAGCCAAGCCCTTTCACCTTGACCTTGGCCCAAGGTCAAATTTTGATTCTCAAGGTCACAACAAACTTTTGCCTATAGACCAAAGACCATTTGACCTTGAGAGTTCAAACTTGGCGAAAATATTCCTTGCATCAAGTCCTTTCACCTTGACCTTGACCCAAGGTCATTTGTGTGATTTCAAGGTCACAACAGACTTTTGTCGATAAAATATTGAGCTTTTATTAGATTAAGAGGACTCTTGATGAGAATATATTCAAATGCTTATATTTTATCCATGACCTTGGTTAAAGGTCAAATTAACTTTTTCAAGGTCATAACAAACATTTACTCTTGTAGAATTCACAGGATTTTGTCCTTAACTATTTATTCTTCACACAAGTAGTACTTCTTATTAGAACTTTACATAGTAAGATAGATAACTCTTTTATTCTTGTTCTCTGTTTCTTTCTTTTTTATTCTTAGTAGCATTACATATCAGTAGTTTCATGTTGTTGTCATTTTCTATTAATAGAAATTATCTCATTGCAAAATCATTGTGCAATTCTTTTATGAGAAAGTCATTGTAAAGGATAAGATATTGATTGTGCATGGAGTTTAAAGCTTTCGTAAACATGAAAGGTATTTATTATTTTTTTCTTCTATTTTGTTGATAAATAAATAAGAGTCCCAAATTAGACATAAGCTCTTTTGACTCATTTGCTGAAGTGAATATGGTACTAAAGCAACTATTCTTTTTTCGATCTTCTTTAGTCGGATTTTAGCACTTCAGTTCCGAGGAAGGTCTAATAAAGGAGGAATCCGTCTGTTGCTTGCAACAGTAGCCATCTAGTTCTTATTATTATTCTTATTATTATTATTATTATTTTTATTCTTACCCCCTCATCATTTCCAGACACTTTATTCAAAGGTCTTTTAACACAGAGCAAAAGGGATGGTACCATCAGAAAGAGCATTACAAGATCTTCTTTAACTATTTTTTGTTTGTCGATAAGCTCACCAATGCCCCCGCTGGAGGTCATCAAATGTCAAATCTTTAAACACTTCTAACTCCTAAACTAACCGTACGATTTGAACGAAATTTGTTTTAAAATGTTCTTTGGGAAAATTGTAAACTTTAATACGCTTACATGCTCGATAAAATATTTACGGTTTTCGCGCTATTCCAAGTTGAAAATGGAACTTTAAATTGGCACAGTGCCAATTTCTACAGTTTTTGAGATTTTGAGTTGAAACTTGGATACTAGGTTATTTATAGGTAGTCATTTCATGTTGACCTAGTTTCAAGGTCAAATTGTGATTCTCAAGGTCACAACAAACTTTTGCCTGTAGAACAAAGACTATTTGACCTTCAGAGTTCAAACTTCATACATACTATCGTTAAACCATGCTCTGTCACCTTGACCTTGACCCAAGGTCAAATTTTGATTCTCAAGGTCACAACATACTTTTGCCTATAGAAAAAAGACTATTAGACATTCAAAGTTCAAACTTCATACATAATATCATTAAACCAAGCTCTTTCACCTTGACCTTGACCCAAGGTCAAATTTTGATTCTCAAGGTCACAACAAAATTTTCCCCATAGAATGAAGACTATACGACCTTCAGAGTTTAAACTTCATACAAATAATTGTTCAGTCAAGCTCTTTCACTTTGACCTTGACCCAAGGTCAAATTCTCATTCTCAAGGTCACAGCAACTTTTCCCTTCAAACAAAGACTATTTTACCTTCAGAGTTCATACTTTATACATATCATGCTTGGGCCCAGCTCTTTCACCTTGACCTTGACCCAAGGTCAAATTCTCATTCTCAAGGTCACAACAAACTTTAGTCTATAAAACAAAGACTGTTTGACCTTGACAGTTTAAACTTTACACAAATATTCCTGGCATCAAACTCTTTCATCATAATCTTGACCCAAGGTCATTTGTTTGATTTCAAGGTCACAACTGACTTTGGTTGATTAGATATTGAGCTTTGCTCAGATTAAGATCAATCGTGATGAGAATAATCACAATACTTAGCTTTGATCCAAGACATTGGTTAAAGGGCAAATATTCATTCTCAATGTCTTAACAATCATTTACTCTTGTAGAATTTACGCTTTTTGTCCTATACTATTTATTCTTCCCACAAGTAGTCCTTCTTATTTGAACTTAACATAGTATAAAAAAGATAACTCTTTTATTCTTGTTCTCTGTTTCTTTTTTTTTTTTCTTAGTAGCATTACATATCTGTACTTTCATGTTGTTGTCATTTTCTATTAATAGAAATTATCTCTTTGCAAATCATTGTGCAATTCTGTTTTGAGAAAGTAATTGTAAAGGATTTGATATCCATAGAGCATAGAGTTTAAAGCTTTCGTAAAGATGAAAGGTACTTAATTTGTTTTCTTCTATTTTGTTGATAAATAAATAAGAGTCCCAAATTAGACATAAGCTCTTTTGACCCATTTTCTGAAGTGAATTAGGTACTTAAGAAACTTTTCTTTTTTCCATCTTCTTTATTCGGATTTTAACACATCAGTTCCGAGAAAGGTCTACGAAAGGAGGAATCCGTCTGTTGCTTGCAACAGTAGCCATCTAGTTTAAATATATTTTTTAAAGTTAAATATGGTGTTATCGCATTTATTCTAAGATTTGAAGTACATAAATGTAATGTCGAACATGTCATTATACTATATGTATTGCAGTCTCGCGTCCTGTCGTTATTTATCAACTTCTTATCTGATATATCCGAGAAACGATGAATTTCTTGTTTCATGTATTAAAGAATCTGTCAAGCATTTTCTGGTTGTTAATTGATTATTCACATATTTTACAAGGATGTCATTGAATTTCATAGACTTTTGTGTCGTGCTTCTTTGTTTTCTATAGACATTGCCCCTTTTAAGAAACGTGTAAATTCCCCTCTAATGATTAACAATTATAAAATACCCCTCAGCTTGCCCACAAGTACATCATTTTCAATATACTAAAATTTCGTCAATAAAGGAGCCTAAGAAATTCGTGAACAGCGATTTGTCATCTATATGGAAACGGTCCTAACGTTTAACGGATAACTTAAAACGAATTACGATTAACGAATAACGAATAACGAATAAAGCATAACGCATAACGAAAAACGGATAACGAATAACGGATAACGATTAACGATCCACGGCACCCCTAAACGAACGGAAACGATTAACGATTAAGAGCTAACGAACGCATAACGCAAAACGATGAAGAAAAAACGAACGATAACGATTAACGCATGTAAGATAACGTTGTCGATACTGTATTCTTGACACAAGTAGTCCTTCTTAATTGAACTTAACATGAACTTGTCATTTTCTATTAATAGAAATTATCTTATTGCAAAATCATTGTGCAATTCTGTTTTGAGAAAGTAATTGTAAAGGATTTGATATTGATAGAGCATGGAGTTTAAAGCTTTCGTAAAGATGAAAGGTACTTAATATTTTTTCTTCTATTTTGTTGATAAATAAATACAGAGTCCCAAGTTAGACATAAGCTCTTTTGACTCATTTGCTGAAGTGAATAAGGTACTTAAGCAACTTTTCTTTTTCCATCTTCTTTATTCGGATTTTAACACTTCAGTTCCTAGGAAGGTCTAAGAAGGGAAGAATCCGTCTGTTGCTTGCAACAGTAGCCATCTAGTTATCCTTATTATTATTTTTATTATTCTTACCCCCAAACCAATCCAGAGACGTTAAAACAAAGTACCACATCATATGATAAAATGGAAAGTATCATGTGAAAGAGAAAATTAAGATCTTCGTTTAAATTGTTTTTCTTGTCGAAAAGTTCACATATGCCCCCGCTGGAAGTCATCAAAGGTAAAATCTTTAAAACCTTATAACTCCTAAACTAACCGTACGATTTGAACGAAATTTGTTTTAAAATGTTCTTTGGGAAATTTGTAAACTTTTATACGCTTACATGCTCGATAAAATATTTACGGTTTTCGCGCTATTCCGATTTGAAAATGGAACTTTGAATTGGCACAGTGCCAATTTCTACAGTTTTTGAGATTTTGAGTTGAAAATTAGATGATAGGTTACTTATAGGTAGTCATTTAATGTGGACCTACTTTCAAGGTCAACTTATGATTCTCAAGGTCACAACAAACTTTTGCCTGTAGAACAAAGACTATTTGACCTTCAGAGTTCAAACTTCATACATGATATCGTTAAACCAAGCTCTTTCACCTTGACCTTGACCCAAGGTCAAATTTTGATTCTCAAGGTCACAACAAACTTTTGCTTATAGAACAAAGACTATTACACATTTAGAGTTCAAACTTAATACATAATATCATTAAGCCAAGCTCTTTCACCTTGACCTTGACCCAAGGTCAAATTCCGATTCTCAAGGTCACAACAATTTTTTTCCTATAGAACAAAGACTATAGCACCTTCAGAGTTTAAACTTCATACATAATATCAATATACCAAGCTCTTTCATCTTGACCTGGACCCAAGGTCAAATTCCGATTTTCAAGGTCACAACAAACTTTTGCCTATAGAACAATGACTATTTGACCTTCAGAGTTAAAACTTATTATTGTTCAGTCACGCTCTTTCACCTTGACCTTGACCCAAGGTCAAATTTTCATTCTCAAGGTCACAGCAACTTTTGCCTATATAACAAAGACTATTTCACCTTCAGAGTTCATACTTTATACATATAATGATTAGGCCAAACTCTTTCACCTCGACCTTTACCCAAGATCAAATTCTAATACTCAAGGTCAGAACAAACTTTAGTCTATAAAACAAAGACTGTTTGATCTTGAGAATTCAAACTTTACAAAAATATTCTTTGCATCAAACACTTTCACCCTGACCTTGACCCAAGGTTATTTGTTCGATTTCAAGGTCACAAATGACTTTTAGATGATTTGATATTGAACTTTGCTCAGATAACCATCAATCGTGATGAGAATAATCATTATACTTCAATGACATTGGTTAAAGGCCAAATAATTATTCTCAAGGTCATAACAATCATTTACTCTTGTAGAATTCACACTTTTTGTCCTATAACTTTTATTCTTCACACAAGTAGTCCTTCTTATTTGAACTAAACATAGTATAAGAAAGATAATTCTTTTATTCTTATTCTCTGTTTCTTTTTTTTCCAAGTAGCATTACATATATGTACTTTCATGTTGTTTTCATTTTCTATTAATAGAAATTATCTCATTGCAAAATCATTGTGCAATTTTGTTTTGAGAAAGTTATTGTAAAGGATTTGATTTGATAGAGCATGGAGTTTAAAGCTTTCGTAAAGATGAAAGGTATTGAATATTTTTGTCTTCTATTTTGTTGATAAATAAATAAGAGTCCCAAATTAGACATAAGCTTTTTTGACTCATTTGCTAAAGTGAATAAGGTACTGAAGCAACTATTCTTTTTTCCATCTTCTTTATTCGGATTTTAACAATTCAGTTCCGAGGAAGGTCTAATAAAGGAGGAATCCGTCTGTTGCTTGCAACAGTAGCCATCTAGTTCTTATTATTAAGGATTCCGATTTCCGTTGGAATCCTTTCTGTTGTTGTATTGTCTTTTCTTTATTCTTATTCTTCTTCTTATTATTATTATTATCATTATTCTTACCCCCAATCCAATCCAGAGACGTTACAACAAAGTCCGCATCATATGATAAAATGGAAAGTATCATGTGAAAGAGCAATTAAAGATCTTCATTTAATTTTTTATTTCTTGTCGAAAAGTTCACATATGCCCTCGCTAGAGGTCATCAAAGGTAAAATATTTAAATCCTAATAACTCCTAAACTAACCGTGCAATTTGAATGAAATTTGTTTTATATTGTTCTTTGGGAAATATGCAAACTTTTATACGCTTACATGCTTGATAAAATATTTACGGTTTTTGCGCTATTCCAAGTTGAAAATGGAGCTTTAAATTGGCACAGTGCCAATTTCTACAGTTTTTGAGATTTTGACTTGAAACTTGGATGGTTGGTTACTTATAGGTAGTCATTGATGATGACCTAGTTTCAAGGTCAAATTATGATTCTCAAGGTCACAACAAACTTTTGCCTATAGAACAAAGACTATTTGACCTTGACAGTTCAAACTTCATAAATACAATCATTGATCCAAGCCCTTTCACCTTGACCTTGACCCAAGGTCAAATTCTCATTCTCAAGGTCACAACAAAATTTTTCCTATAGAACAAAGACAATTTGACCTTGAGAGTTCAAACTTGACGCAAATATTCCTTGCATCAAGTCCTTTCACCTTGACCTTGACCGAAGGTCATTTGTTCGATTTCAAGGTCACAACAGACTTTTGTTGATAAGATATTGAGCTTTGAATAGATGAAAAGAAATCTTGATGAGAATAAACTAAAATGCTTATCTTTCATCCATGACCTTGGTTCAAGTTCAAATAAACTTTTTCAAGGTCTTAACGAACATTTACTCTTGTAGGATTGATAGGATTTTGTTCTTAAATATTTATTCTTCACACAAGTAGTACTTCTTATTTGAACTTTACATAGTAAGGTAGATAACTCTTTTATTCTTGTTCTCTGTTCTTTTTTTTTTATCTTAGTAGCATTACTTGGCTGTACTTTCATGCTGTTGTCATTCTCTATTTATAGAAAATTTCTAATTGTTAATTCATTGTGCAATTCTTTTTGGGATAGTAATTTAAAAGGATTCAAAATGGATAGAATAGATCAAGGAGTTTAAAGCCTTCCTAAACTTGAAAGGTATTTATCGTCTTTTTCTTCTTTTTTGTCGATAAATAGATAAGAGTCCCAAGTTAGACATACGCTCTTTTGACTCATTTGCTGAAGTGAATAAGGTACTAAAGCAACTATTATTTTTTTCATCTTCTTTATTCGGATTTTAACACTTCAGTTCCGAGGAAGGTCTAATAAAGGAGGAATCCGTCTGTTGCTTGCAACAGTAGCCATCTGGTTATTATTATTATTATTATTATTATTATTACCCCCAAGCCAATCCAGAGACGTTACAACAAAGTACCGCATCATATGATAAAATGGAAAGCATCATGTGAAAGAGCAAATAAAGATCTTCATTTAAATTTTTTTCTTGTCGAAAAGTTCACATATGCCCCCGCTAGAGATCATCAAAGGTAAAATATTTAAATCCTAATAACTCCTAAACTAACTGTGCGATTTGACTGAAATTTATTTTATATTGTTCTTTGGGAAATTTGCAAACTTTTATACGCTTACATGCTCGATAAAATATTTACGGTTTTCGAGCTATTTTGAGTTTAAAATGGAACTTTGAATTGGCACAGTGCCAATTTCTACAGTTTTCGAGATTTTGAGTTGAAACTTGGATGGTAGGTTACTTATAGGTAGTCTTTGATGATGACCTAGTTTCAAGGTCAAATTATGATTCTCAAGGTCACAACAAACTTTTGCCTATAGAACAAAGACTATTTGACCTTGACAGTTCAAACTTCATAAATACAATCATTGATCCAAGCCCTTTCACCTTGACCTGACCCAAGGTCAAATTCTCATTCTCAAGGTCACAACAAATTTTTTCCTATAGAACAAAGACCATTTGACATTGAGAGTTCAAACTTGACGCAAATATTCCTTGCATCAAGTCCTTTCACCTTGACCTTGACCCAAGGTCATTTGTTCGATTTCAAGGTCACAACAGACTTTTGTTGATAAAATATTGAGCTTTGAATAGATGAAAAGAAATCTTGATGAGAATAAATTAAAATGCTTATCTTTCATCCATGACCTTGGTTCAAGGTCAAATAAACTTTTTCAAGGTCATAACGAACATTTACTCTTGTAGGATTGATAGGATTTTGTTCTTAAATATTTATTCTTCACACAAGTAGTACTTCTTATTTGAACTTTACATAGTAAGATAGATAACTCTTTTATTCTTGTTCTCTGTTTCTATTTTATATCTTAGTAGCAATACTTGTCTGTACTTTCATGCTGTTGTTATTCTCTATGTATAGAAATTTTCTCATTGCTAATTTATTGTGCAATTCCTTTTGGGATAGTAATTTAAAAGGATTCAAAATGGATAGAATAGATCAAGGAGTTTAAAGCCTTCCTAAACTTGAAAGGTATTTATCGTCTTTTTCTTCTTTTTTGTCGATAAATAGATAAGAGTCCCAAGTTAGACATAAGCTCTTTTGACCCATTTGCTGAAGTGAATAAGGTACTAAAGCAACTATTCTTTTTTTCATCTTCTTTATTCGGATTTGAACACTTCAGTTCCGAGGAAGGTCTAATAAAGGAGGAATCCGTCTGTTGCTTGCAACAGTAGCCATCTCGTTATTCTTATTATTAGTATTCTTATTATTCTTACCCCTCACCATTTCCAGACAGTTTATTCAAAGGTCTTTTAACACAGAGCAAAAAGGATGGTACCGTTAGAAGGAGCACACTAAGGTCTTCTTTAACTAATTTTTGTTTGTCGATAAGCTAACCAATGCCCCCGCTAGAGGTCATCAAAGGTCAAATCTTATAACTCCTAAAACTAACCGTACGATTTGAACGAAATTTGTTTTAAAATGTTCTTTGGGAAATTTGCAAATTTTTATACGCTTACATGCTCGATAAAATATTTACAGTTTCCGCGCTATTTAGAGTTGAATATGGAACTTTAAATTGGCAAAGTGCCAATTTCTACAGTTTTTGAGATTTTGAGTTGAAATTTGGATGGTAGGTCACTTAAAGGTAGTCATTGAAGATGACCTAGTTTCAAGGTCACTTTATGATTCTCAAGGTCACAACAAACTTTTGCCTATAGAACAAAGATTATTAGACTTTGACATTTAAAACTTCAGAAATACAATCATTGAGCCAAGCCCTTTCACCTTGACCTTGACCAAAGGTCAAATTTTCATTCTTAAGGTCACAACAAACTTTTGCATCTAGAAAAAGACCATTTGACCTTGAGAGTTCAAACTTGGCGCAAATATTCCTTGCATCAAATCCTTTCACCATGACCTTGGTCCAAGGTCATTTGTTCGATTTCGAGGTCACAACAGACTTTTGTCGATAAAATATTGAGCTTTGATTAGATTAAGAGGACTCTTGGTGAAAATAAACTCAAATGCTTATCTTTTATCCATGACCTTGGTTAAAGGTCAAATAAACTTTTTCAAGGTCATAACAAATATTTACTCTTGCAGCTTTCACAGGATTTTGTCCTTAACTATTTTTTTTTCACACAAGTAGCACTTCTTATTTGAACTTTACATAGTAAGATAGATAACTCTTTTATTCTTGTTCTCTGTTTCTTTGTTTTTCTTAGTAGAATTACATTTCAGTAGTTTCATGTTGTTGTCATTTGCTATTAATAGAAATTATCTCATTGCAAAATCATTGTGCAATTCTTTTTTAAGAAAGTTATTGTAAAGGATTAGATATTGATTCAGCATGAAGTTTAAAGCTTTCGTAAACATGAAAGGTATTTAATAATTTTTTTCTTCTATTTTGTTGATAAGAAAATAAGAGTCCCAAATTAGACTAAAGCTCTTTTGACTCATTTGCTGAAGTTAATATTATACTAAAGCAACTATTCTTTTTTCCATCTTCTATATTCGGATTTTATCACTTCAGTTCCGAGGAAGGTCTAATAAAGGAGAAATCCGTCTGTTGCTTGCAACAGTAGCCATCTAGTTGTTTCTGTTATTGCAATGTCTTTTCTTTATTCTTATTATCAAGGATTCCGACTTTTCCGTCGCAATCCTTTCTGTTATTGCAATGTCTTTTCTTTATTAAGAATTCCGACTATTCCGTCGGAATCCTTTCTGTTATTGCAATGTCTTTTCTTTATTCTTATTATTCTTCTTTTTCTTCTTCTTCTTCTTATTATTTTTATTCTTGCCCCCTCATCATTTATAGACACTTTATTCAAAGGTCTTTTAACACAGAGCAAAAGGAATGGTACCATCAGAAAGAGTATACCAAGATCTTCTTTAACCATTTTTTTTGGTCGATTAGCTCACCAATGCCCCTGCTGGATGTCATCAAAGGTCAAATCTTTAAACACTTATAACTCCTAAACTAACCGTACGATTTGAAAGAAATTTGTTTTATATTGATCTTTGGGAATTTTGCAAACTTTTATACATGTACGCTTACATGCTCGATAAAATATTAAAGTTTTTGAGATTTTGAGTTGAAACTTGGATGGTAGGCTACTAATAGGTACTCATTGATAATGACCTAGTTTCAAGGTCACATTATGATTCTCAAGGTCACAACAAACTTTTGCCTATAGAACAAAGACTATTTGACCTTGACAGTTCAAACTTCATAAATACAATCATTGAGCCAAGCCCTTTCACCTTGACCTTGGCCCAATGTCAAATTTTGATTCTCAAGGTCATAACAAACTTTTGCCTATAGAAGAAAGACCATTTAACCTTGAGAGCTCAAACTTGGCGCAAATATTCCTTGCATCAAGTCCTTTCACCTTGATCATGACCCAAGGTCATTTGTTCGATTTCAAGGTCACAACAGACTTTTGTCGATAAAATATTGAGCTTTGATTAGGTTAAGAGGACTCATGATGAGAATAAATTCAAATGCTTATCTTTTATCCATGACCTTGGTTAAAGGTCAAATTAACCTTTTCAAGGTCATAACAAACATTTACTCTTGTAGAATACACAGGATTTTGTCCTTAACTATTTATTCTTCACACAAGTAGTGTTTTTTATTTGAACTTTACATAGTAAGATAGATAACTCTTTTATTCTTGTTCTCTGTTTCTTTCTTTTTTATTCTTAGTAGCATTACATATCAGTAGTTTCATGTTGTTGTCATTTTCTATTAATAGAAATTATCTCATTGCAAAATCATTGTGCAATTCTTTTTTAAGAAAGGAATTGTAAAGGATTTGATATCCATAGAGCATGGACTTTATAGCTTTCGTAAAGATGAAAGGTACTTAATTTTTTTTCTTCTATTTTGTTGATTAATAAATAAGAGTCCCAAATTAGACATAAGCTCTTTTGACCCATTTGCTGAAGTGAATAAGGTACTTGAGCAACTATTCTTTTTTTTCCAACTTCTTTATTCGGATTTTAACACTTCAGTTCCGAGGAAGGTCTAAGAAAGGAGGAGTCCGTCTGTTGCTTGCAACAGTAGCCATCTAGTTGAACATTATATTTATTTATATACTGTAAAACGAGAATATTTAGCGCAAACATATTTTAGCGCAATGAGGGATGAAAACCTTTTGGCGCAAACTTAATTTAGGCATTGACACCATCTGGTCAATAAAATTAGCGCACAGTGACTTTAGGACTTCGTTTCTCAAACATCGCCGGTAGCAAATTGCCGTCGATGAATCGTAATTTTTTGTAACGTCAGACAAAAAATATCCGTCGTGTTATATGTTCGGACGATCGTTGGTAATACGAAATAATTATCAATTCTATTTAAAGTGATGAAAGAAAATAACGCTGTTCTGTAACATGGATGAACATATATCGTCCCAATTTTTCAACTTGGCGTAACAAATCATTTTACGGCAACGGCGCTAACATCCCGATTTTATTCACGTTGTGTAAATAAATCCTTTTAAAGACTGCGCATCTAATGTACATGTTCACAACGATATACATAGAGGCATTGACTACATGCCGGCACGTGTCTTGGACAATTGAATTGCCTATTCGTATGCTTGTATTAATGTTTGTAAGCTTTTTTTTAGATCTCCTTTTTACCGTATATGTACCTTGTGTTATAAAGTACTGTGTTTTCACACAAATGTTACGCCATCTAAATATAAGCTAGAGAGAAGTCTTCTCGTTAGAAATAATACATATGAACGTCTATTCCTGCATTTAGGTACGACTACAATTTTTTTATCTGATTGATTGGAATGAAAATTTGTTCCGATTAAATACAACTTCAGTTTTTTTGTTTTTTGTTTTTGGTAAAAGAATAATCTCCTCCGACTCTTATCTATATTTCATGATTGGTTATTACGACACGTAGACAATCATGATCTACTCAGTACAAATGCACATATTAATAACGGCCCGTGTACTCTCATTATCTACCCAAGCGTGAGCGTTAATCCAATTATCTAATTAGCTATAAAAACAACAAGCGTTGCCGGATATATAGACCATGCCGTGGACACGGTGTAATGCACGTTGAATAGAATGTCGAAAATTTTAGCGCACTACTTAATTAAGCGCAACCATGCCTTTGTGCTAATGGCGCTAAAATAAATCGAGCGCTAAACATTCTCGTTTTACAGTATATATCGATTTATTTATTGATTTATTTAATTTTTTTAAATAATTTAAAATAGTCGGATTATGTAACAACGTGAAAAATAGAAATGCTACCATGTACCGTAAAACTCAAAGTTTATTAAGTTGATGTACATTTAAATCTTCCATTGGTGGATCAAGTTCGGGACAGGTATAATGCATTAATGGAAGCTCTCCTTCACTTAACCGTGGGTAGGCAACCCAAATCAACATGAGTTAATGAAGATCCTGACAATAATCTCAACAACACTCACAATAGAGCACCAAATTGAGCATCGACGAACCCCTACCAAGCTAGAGGTGGGACCAGGTGCCCGGGAGGAGTAAGCATCCCCTAATTGCTAGCCGCACCCGCCGTCGACGTTCATGCACGAAAACGAAAATCTAAAATACATGTACATGCACTGTCTGAGGTTATGTCTATATAGAAAGTGCTATGGCGACCATGTCAGGGAAAATATTCAAAACACTTACTGTCAAACCCCTCGCGGGGAACTTTTTTACGAGCTCCACACGGCAAAGGGCATAAGTGTGACACAAATGAGTTAAAGAAGATTTAACTGGGGCGGGTGTAAATACATATAGTATATAGCTTACAATTCAATACACTTGATGATGATGATGATGATGATGATGATGATGATTTCTTGTTTAGGTGAAGGATTCTCCATTTAAATAAAAATTACGAAAAAAAAAAAAAAACACCATCCATTTGACGTATTATTCCCTAGAAAATTAAAAGTTTAATATTTCAGTGCAAAGGAAGACTTACGGAAGCCCATTGGCTTCACAGAAAAAATAAATTTATTGCGTATATACGCAATAACATTGCGTATATTCGCAATAATTATTGCATATATACGCAATGAATTGAATGTTCTTCGCGGCTCTATATGTCTGTTTTAAACATTTTGGGGGTTAATTGGAAAATAAAAGTAGGGGGAGGGAGTGATAGAGCTTTATTTCTTTCCGATGGCCTTGTTTATTCTCTGTTTTTAAAAATCTCCTATTATCGTCTACTGAACGTGCAATATTCTTTGATACAAAAAGATGTATCAAGGTCAAAATAAGCATTAAAATGAACATCCATGCATGTTGGGTGGGGGGGGGGGGGGTCATAACATATCATCTTCCATCTGTCCATAAAAGTTTCATCTTCTGAAATATTTTTATGAAAATATATACGAAAAAAGATCGTTTGGATCTCTATTTCAACCCGATTACTTGAATTCAGGGGTGGATCCTGGGCGGAACAAATATGGGCATTAAAGGCTACCCATCTTTAAAAAAAATCTGCATGGATTGAAAAACTAATGATATCTGAGTGATCAGAATGATGTTCGATTGATGTTTGTTTATTTTGTTATTTTTGTGAGTTTTTACGGCGCCTTTTGAATGTACCCAAAGTATTTCTCCTATTCTTTTCTCTTTTAGTTGAATCAGTACCTCAATTCATTTTAGGCGCAGATCTAGCACTTTACCTCAGAGGGGGTCCAAACTAAAGTCATGAAACTTAAGCAGCTCATTATGACTTTATCGGTATAAAAATCAAGTTAAAAAAAAGTATGGCCTCGTCCCCCCTTTACCTACTTTCATATCCACCATTTACAGGGATTGAGACATTTCAAGTGCCTGAGTATAATGTCGGTTCTTCAGACAGGTTTGGCAGGATACATGTATGAGTGAAACTTTACAAGTTTTGATTCTTTTTTATCGACCAGCCAGATTTTTTTATACTAAATAAAAGCTTTGTTGTTGAGGGTAATATACGAGGGCTGATTGATATGTTGTGAGCCTCGGTTTTCTGGAATGCAGAAGATATTCTGCTGATAGATTATCTCCAAAAAGGACAAACAATCAATGGTACATACTATGCTTCACTTCTGACATAGTTACGAGAAAATATCAAACTTAAGCGCCACAGAAAGCTCACTAGTTAAAGGTGTTCCGTTCTATCAGGACAATGCTCCTGTTCACAAGTCTGTCACTGCCATGGCTGTCATTCATGATTGTGGC
The DNA here is from genome assembly GCA_028142955.1 of Pinctada fucata. NCBI lineage: Eukaryota > Metazoa > Mollusca > Bivalvia > Pterioida > Pteriidae > Pinctada > Pinctada fucata. Next base: position 92,073,528 of record AP027103.1, read on the forward strand.
TTTAACTTTATTGAGCATCCACCTTATTCACCTGATCTTTGCTCCATCAGACTTTCGTCTATTCCAAAAACTGAAAGCAGCTATTTCTTGCGCCCATTTTCAGTCCGATGATGACGTCATACTTGCAGTGGCTGGCTTTCTTACCAGTTCTTTAAAAGTGATATTGAGGTCTTTAAACACCGGTGGCAAAAGTGTATAGATACTGAAGGGGATTATGTAGAAAAATAATGCAAAACGTCTGATAAAATTCAAATCCATCAATACGAGGCTCACAACATATTAATCAGCCCTACAGAGCTCTTCAAACAAGACACTCTCGTATTGCCTACCCTGGTCAGAGTGTATTATGTCAGGGACTCCGAATCTACAGACGACTTCTTCTACCAATATCCTAGCCACTGTCTGGGCTTCCATATTGGGCATTGGGAAACTTTCGGTCCATTTGGTGAAATAGTCTGATATCACCAGTATATACTTATTCCCATTCTTAGTCATCGGTAATTCCCCTAGTATGTCAGTGGCAATGCGTTGCATAGGCATACCACTTGTAACCAGCTGCATGGGAGCTCTTTGCTTTCTATTTGGTCCCTTTCTACGAGAACATTTCTGACAGCCATTTACATATGCTTGTACATCTTTCTTAAGTCCAGGCCAGTAATATTTTGTTCTTATTCTTTCCAAAGTCTTCCTGTACCCTAAATGACCTGAGCCTTCATGATCGTGACCATAGTACAGTATCTTACGTCTTTCAGATAGTGGCATGACTGCTTGAAGGTACCCATTGTCTTTACCTTCTGATACTTTCCTGTACAAGACATTGTCTTTAATAACTAAGTTGTCCCATTGACTTATAAGAGCTTTAACAAAGTTACCTTGCCCCTCAACTACTTTGTGACCTGGTCGTTTACCATCTTTTATCCAAGATTTAACTTGACCAATTTCTGGTACGTTTTCCTGAACGTCTTTTCGTCTAGAGTCAGTATCATCTGGCTTACCTTCAGCTTTCCTAACAACGCCAGCTTGAGTCTCTATCTCTACATTACTTACTGAGTAACCACACTGCTTACATGGTATGCGACTCAAGGCATCTGCATTTTGATGTTTTGCCCCTGGTCTGTGCTCGATGCGCATATCATATGTACTCAAGACCTCTAGCCATCTGGCTAACTGGCCCTCAGGATTCTTGAAATTTAGAAGCCAGCGTAGTGACCCATGGTCTGTTCTTAGTTAGAACTGCTTACCTTTAAGATAGTGCCTAAACATTTTCACGAAGTAAACTACTGAAAGCAACTCCTTTCTCGTGACACAATAGTTTCGTTCACTCTTGGAAAGAGCATGACTTGCGAAAGCTATCACATGTTCTTTTCCATCAATGTTCTGTGAACGGCACCTATAGCTTCTTGACTAGCGTCGGTGTCAAGAATGAATTCCCTTGAAAAATCGGGATGCATCAGGACAGGGGCATCTGTTAAATTTGTCTTTAGGCAATCAAATGCATCTTGACATTCTTGATTCCATACAAAGGGGCGTCCTTTCTCCGTTAGACGATGTAAGCACTTGGCTGTGCTAGCAAAGTCCTTTATGAACTTGCGGTAATAGCTACACAGGCCAAGGAATGATCGTACCTGAGTAATGTTGGAAGGTGTTGGCCACTGTTTAACACATTCAATTTTGGAAGGGTCTGTACTGATACCTTCCTCTGACACTACATGCCCGAGGTATGCCACAGATCTTTGGAACAGATGGCATTTCTTTGCCTTGAGTTTAAGCCCTGCTTCCCTAAGTCTATCAAACACCTTACCTAAATTAAGCAACATTTCATCGAATGTTTTCCCCATGATGATTATATCGTCCAAGTAAACTAGACAGATGTCCCATTGCAACCCAGCCAATACCGTTTCCATCAGTCGCTCGAATGTTGCAGGCGCGCAACACAAACCGAAAGGCATTTTGTTAAAGTGGAACAACCCTCTTCTTGTCACAAAGGCAGTTTTCTCTTTGTCCTTTGGATCTAGCTCAAACTGCCAATATCCTGAGAAGAGATCGAGAGTGGAGAACCAAGAGAACCCTTTCATGTGGTCTAGAGCCTCGTCAATTCTTGGGAGGGGATAGGCATCTTTCACTGTGCATGCATTCAGTCGCCTATAATCAACACAAAACCTGAACGTATTGTCTTTCTTTTTCGCCAGGACAACAGCTGAGGCCCAGGGACTAGTCGATGGCTCTATAATATTGTATTCAAGCATCTCGTCAATATTCCTATCTATTTCACTGGTGAGATGTAAGGGTACTCTACGGAGTGGTTGCTTAATGGCTCTTGACGTCCCAGTGTCAATCTTGTGTTTGACCAGTGTCGCTTTACCTAGTTCTTTATTACTTTTAGCAAACATGGCACTATGTTTGCAAAGGAAATTTTTTACTTGTGACTGTTCTTTTTGTGTCAGATTACGAGACGACTCACTTGCCAATTTCTCTAACTCGTCATCTAAGATTTCATCTTGGCATTGGGACATCTGTACTTCTTCAGCACTTTCCAATTGCCCTATATCAGTATCTTTGTATACTACCTTAGATGTATCTTCGAGATTGAGAAGTCTCACCGGTATTATTCCCGTATCATCCGTTGCCACTAGTACTCTGGCAGTTAGTGGTCTAGAACTTGTCAGTGACTTCACAGACGACTCTATGATACCTACCGAAGGCAATGTCTCATTAGGTTGTTTGTCAATTTTCCCTTGAATTACCATCTCGCTCCTTGGTGGTATGCTTACCGTCTGACAAGATGTAATCCTGAAACAACCTATCCTACCTTCAAATGTCAAAGGTAATGTATGACTCATGTCTTTGGCAATGAATCTTGCATCACTGATATCGAGTAAATAGCCACACTCTTTAAGAGCATCTAACCCTAATATACCTTGTGCTAGAATACTAGATACTACTGCTTGTATCTTTACCTGTTTCTGGCCAAGTGTTATGGTAACTTCTGTGAAACCATCTATTGGCATTTCTTTTTCGTTTGCAGTAAATACCTTCATATCTGTGTCATGCAATACCAGGTTCAGTTGTTCGAAATGTTCCCTAGAAATGATTGTAGCAGTTGAACCTGAATCAACTAGAAACTTACCAGGGACCCCATTTATAAGGACGTCTACGTATATACCAGCACCACCTGAACAATTACCTAGAGATGCAGACGCGTGCTTGTTACTACCTACTCCTGGTGTTGGAGCCTTGGACTCGTCCTTGTGTTCATTTGGGCCTTTGATAGCCTTAGGACATTTCTTTTTCACATGCCCTTTCTCGTGACAATTGTAACACTCTAGGTCCTCTAGCTTCTTCCTGCGTCTCTGACCTTGATTACCCTTTGCCTGGGACGTTGCAGTCTTTAGCTGCTGTATTTCCTTACCCATAGTTTCTACAGAACTTTGCAATTTCTCAATCAGACGTTTCATGTCGTCTGACTCGTTTGCTTCACTTGTAACCTGACGCTGATAGCCTTTACTTTCAGTTTTATCCTCTGCTCTAAGGAAAGCCTCTAGCTCTACTGCATGCCTTATTGCATCATTCAGATCCTTGGGACGAGCCTGTTTAATTCTAATCCGCATGTCAGAGTCTGGTAAGGCATCAAGAAACTGTTCCCTAGCAAGGGTTTCTCTTACCTCTGACGGTGCACTTGCGTAAGCTAAATTTATAAGTCTACGTATAGCTTGACCAAGTTCCGGGATGGTCTCTGTCGCACGCTTACGCCTTTCCCGCAATTGAACTCTGTATAATTCTGTTTGATTAGGTGGAAGGAACCTATCTTCAAGAGCTTTGATCAACGACGTGTAGTCATCCTTCTTGGAGTCAGGGAGATCACCAAGTACAGCTTGAGCATGACCCCGTAATGATGCTGCGAGGTAAAGCCCCTTGTCATCATCAGTCCACCTGTTAATTTTACTTACCGACTGAAAATGTGATTTGTAATCAAGCCAGTTACTACTACCATCGTAAGTGGCAGGTTTTATCTCTCTCCTTCTGTCAAAGGCAGGAGATTGTACATGACTATTTACCTGACCTGGTGTCGGTACATTGCTTGTTACAGTAGGTGTCTGTACATTGTTTGTTACAGTAGGTGTCTGTACATTGCTTGTTGCCTGTCCAGCAGGTGTATTATTACCTACATTACCTTGTTGTCTGTTCGTATTGCGCCTGTGCGTGACACCACTAGATAACTGACTAATATTATCAGAGTTTGCAAAACCAACTCTGCGCCTGGTACTTTGACTGTTGGTACCACGGGCATCTGGGACAGAGGATCTGCGCATTGTAACAATACCAGAGTCGAATGAGACATGACCCGACCCGTTACCTTGTAAGTGAGTATTAGGAGTCGAGTGGCGCATACTATTTTCCTGAATACTACGTTCAATAAGTTGAATCTCAGCCTCTAACAATGTCACCTCTCGTTGTAAATCGTCAGCAGACATACTACAACCAATTCTACCGTAAATGAAAAAAAAATCATCCCACCGCTGCCACCAATTTTATGTAACGTGACCGAGGTAGGGGTCACCTACTGATATATAAAATTTACGGTAGGAAAACAATATAAATTCAAATATCAAAGTACTTTCCTTCAGTTACTTGACTGACTAGACGATTCGACAAATGAATGACCAATGATACGAACAAATGATTGGTACATGAAACAAATCAAATGTATAATTACAGAGGGGAGATTATTTTCACGACAACGACGACACTCTGTCACCTGGCTCTTGCCTCTGACGATTGCCTCTGGTACTTGCCTCTGACTACTGTATAGCCTCTGACACAGTACCTCTGACACTCGCCTCTGACAGTAGCCACAGGTTACTGTATAGCCTCTGGCACGCACCTTGCCTCTGGCACAATACCTTATTACCAAATGCTACCTATCGATCGCTATCAACCTTATGCAGGTAATGTTTAGCGTTACTATATTTAGAACCTTACACCTCGGTAGCTTGACAAAGAGTGTGTCACGACGGACGCCGCTTCCTTATATACTGGACGGATACACATTAGCACATACACCGATCCCGTCAATTTAAAGATAAAAAACATAACACTTTGATCAACCAAAAAAATATTACAATGATTCTTTAATTGATAACAAGAATTTGGACTTCAAAAACAGGTGCTTTTATGAAATTCACAACTTTTGTAAAACATTAAAAACATACATAAAAGGGCCTTTAAGTGCCAAAACAGTGCCTTTTGATACCCTGTTCGGCCCAGTTTTTCATCATGTATAGAAAAGGCATCCAAGATTAATTATAAAAAAACTTTACAAATATGTATAATAAAAAGGATTGAAAGAAAATAATCAAAGTATTTCAGATTAAAAAAGTACCTGTTTTCATCGTAACGAAGCCTACAAATATACCTCGTCCTATCAATTTTGCCCGATTTTTGAAACATCAGAAACCATTACCATGGCAACGACAACGCTTTTGAAAAAAAGTGGGGTTGGTTTGCATGTATTACTAGTACTTCATATTGAACTTCTATACCAAAAATCTCTAAAATCGATGGCAAGCCGTGCCAACATGTCATTGAAATTCTTTGGTTCTTACGGAGAATTGTTGTTAAACGTAATACATGTATATTTCCGTTCGATCTCTCACTTGGAAATCGATGTGCCTCTAGATTTTTCAGTGTGCCCTATGAAAAAATCCGTGATTTTGTTTGTTCCTTCTTCAAATCTCGTTTTATATTGGGGTTTGAGGAGCTAAGAGCTAATTCATCAATGGTTCCTTCAATGAATTCTAGTAGTTTTATTCGTGATATAAACGTTAGATTCTAGATATAAAGCAATTTCCATACACTATGCTCTATGATAAACACCGAGTTTATCCCCCAACTATTTTCGGAACTTCTCTGTGCTTATCTCTAATTGAACCTTTGTGTGACATTACGCCGACTTAGAGAATCTTGTCGGCTGTCTGATATTTTTATGTTCTCCGAAAATTTTCGGGGAGCATATAGTCGCGATAGTCGTGTCTGTCCGTCCGTCCGTTTGTCTGTCTGTCTGTCTCTCTCCCTCCCTTCTCCCGTCCCGTCCGTCCGTCCGAGCTTACATCTCTTACATGTACATCTTTCATCAGAATTTGATAAGAATACTTCACCAAAATATTATTCAGGTCAAGGTATTTCCGATTTTTTTTTTGGTACCCGAAAATGGGGGGGGGGGGGTAGCATATAATTTTACAGAACTGATACAAATGCACTACATGTACGTATCTTTTCACTATTTTAGCATTTTCAACATATTCCATACAATTGTTTAGAATGATGTTTGTATTAATAAATCATCGGCGATTAATTCTTGGAAGCACACGGACACCCTCGGAACCACCCCCACCCCCTCGATTTCGTAAACAGAGAGAACTTTTACAAAGAACAAACGCTAGTAATACAGTACCCCAAGTCAAATGTCAGGCTCAACGGACCCTTCTCAGTATGGATCAATTTCTCCAGTTTTTATGCATATCTTTTTAAATCAAAGGTTGGCCCCAGTCCCGATGGGTTGGACCCCTTGGATATTTTCCAGATCCAAACTCATATGAATGATTATTTCTTATGGGGTGGGGACAGTCAAGCCATGCAATCTGGTGAACTTAGTTTACCCCCTCGGTCCCTCTTTTAACTCCAACTTCATGATTCCGTCATATATATCAATATGTTTGTTTGCTGCGTACGAAGTAGGCCTCACACTGTCCCGATTATGATATCCGATGGCCACACGAATATGAAATTTTCAATTTCGTGCGAAGTTACTCCCGAATATGGTTAAGATCCGCTCAGCAACCGATGTTTTTACGATGCTAAAAGATGGTAATACGATGCTAAAAGATGACTACACGATTGTATCCGAACCGCTCCCGATGACGACACGACGGGACGAATTTTATCTTAAAACATATCCGAAGGTCATACGAAGGCTTACGATGTATTAACGAAGGCTATAAGATTGCTTCACGACGTCGTATCTAGAATGCGATGCATCGGATTATAACCAGGAATGCATCACGTTTTGGATGTTTAAAAATTCTTGTTTAATCAGTAGCACAGTATCAATGGTTTCCTCCTCTGCCAGCATTTGTCTCAGAAATATACAAAAAAGACCAAAAAGTTAGCAACTCAAATACATGTTATCGAATATCTGAATCGCACTGTCTATATAGCATGGCTAGCCCAGATACATGAATGTTGATTCTTATCATGCTCGACCATCTTTGAAAGTTTGATTTTACAAGGCATATCTTTACAGTTCTTTATGTGAAAGTGTAACTACCAGACGGACAAATAGACAACGGGTTCAGTTATCAGTGACTTTTGCGTAGCAGTTGGCATGTATTAGGGAGCAACCATTTGATTTTTATGAGGGGGGGGGGGGATGACTTTGCAAAAAAAAAAAAAAAAAAATTCCGGATCGAAATTTTAGGGGGAAAAAATCCGGGTCGAAGGGCCGCCGAAATTTTTTTTCCGGATCAGGAAATTGCCCCTCCCCCCTCTCTTCCGACCTATCCATTGCCCAGTAAACACTTTTTTGTGTATCATAAACTAAGTATGAAAAAAAATGGAACTAACTTTATGCAATTTGGAGCGAATAAATCAAATTCAAGTCATTAGCACCATATAGCCTGTCACCGTTGAGAATCATTAAGTAAATAGATTATAGGCATCATATGCCATTCAAGAAATTAAAATGAAGTGATCTGCTGGCAAGAGATGAATTAAGTCTGTGTTTGATGTTTAATATGGCCGAAAAATCGCTGAATTATTTGAACTTTAGAGTAATTTTCAACATTGGAAAATTACACACAAAAAAAATAATAATCCGGCCCGAAGGTCTGGCGAAAAAAAATTTCCGGCTCTTAAAATGGTCGAAAAAAAAATTCCGGCTGGCAAAAGTCTTCCGCCCCCACCCCCCCACCCCCTAAAAATCAAATGGTTGCTCCCTTATTGTCAACCAAAAATCGTCTTAAAATATCTCGAATTTCATTTATAAACATCATTGGTGGAAACAAGTGGAAGACGTGATGATTCAATGTAAGAAAGATGAAAATGGATAATTTTATATGTCACAACAAGATACTAGTATTACCAGCAATTATAGAAAATACTGAGTCTGTACATGCTCTCTTAGATGCATTTAAAGAAGCAATGGTTCTGCCCGCTTTTTCCTTATCGTAACATTATCAAGGCATGTCATTTTCCTTTATAATGCATTGATTGTGTACTTGCAAATTGAACTTGCAAATTTGAAGAAGACAGAAAAGTTTTTATTTTGATAAATTTGGATTAACTTAGAATATCATGTATTTGAAATGTTTTGTTTAAAATTTGTGTCTGTCATCTTTGTATCTGGATCCCATCTTAACGTCATCGTACTAGAGTACGATGACATTACGATGTCATTTCGACGGAATTGCGAGGTTGTCACGAAGTCGTATAGCTTTCCTAACTCCATTGGGGGGTTCTTGACACGTTCGTAAAACCTTCGTATGGCAAAATTTCCCCGATGGTCCCGATGATAATTCGAAGGAGAAACGAAGATGTTACGAATACGCAAGATGCCTTCTCGATGGTCTTACGAGGGGCAAGATGATTACACGAACCTTTTTCGAAGGTGGTCCTTCGGGAGTGCCATCGGGAATTTTTTGGCATGCCAAAGATTTTACAGCACACCCGAAGTTGTTCCCGAAGTTTGACAAATCAAGCCGGCGGTTATACGATTGTTCAAGATGGCCTTACGAATAGCCCGATGAAATTACGATCACACCCGAATTTGAAAAAATCTTTTATCGTGTTGCCATCGGCTGCTTAAATCGGGACAGTGTGACGCCAGCATTTCAGCATAATAATGTTGATTTGTTTTGAAATAATTCAGCGAAAATGAAGCGCGATTGGCATTATATCTTACCACGCAATTTGTGGCAAAATTCATCACATTTTCATGTCCTCTATTTTCAAAATTGTCTGAGTTAGTTGTCTTCCTTCAACTTTGATCTAAGAATATTTAAATGCAAAAACTTCATACTGTATTTTTAGAATTCAAATGATTTTTTCCGAGAGGGGTGAAACGATCGGTAAAAATTGCGTAAAATCACCAAGAAAAAGAAATTTCTGGGCTCGTATTGTAATTCTATTCCTTATTCTGTGGCATTCACTAAATTAACAAACTAATAGTATACAAATATCGATATAACGACTCGCAATAAGGCAAAAACGCTAAATCTATCTGGCGTCCGCCACATAATTATCTGGCGGCCAACAGATAAATCTTTTGTAAGATTGTATCTGGGTATTTTGTATCTGTCATATCAAAAATATTAAAAGAGAGGATGAATTTAGCACCCTATAACAGAAAGAACATGTTGTGGCGGCCGCCAGATAAATTATAATTCATACCTGTCACCTACGGTCCTCCGTAATTTTCCAATCCCGTGTTTTTCTCTGTATGTATACGGTATAAGCTCAGAATAAAGCATAAAACTGTATGCTAGACTCCGAATTTGCTATTTATACACTTGTAAATAAGTTTTACGTAAAATGAAAATCAAATTCTTTAAATATTATTCTTTTTAATCGAAAATGATAGAAAAAATGGCCTGGGGGGGGGGGGGGGGGGGGGGGGGCTGGATCCAGCATTTCGTCATGCATGCTAAATTTCATCTTCACTTTATATTTTTCTTATTAAATACGGTTATAATAAGCACAAAACCACATATGATTTAAAAGTTTTGAGAAGAAAATGAAAATGAGGGAGCGAGGTACGAAGTATGTATATTCATGAACACTGGCTCATGAATGCTGAATTCAACGTCAGGTTGAAATATCAAAAATGCACATATCAATCGTATGTGATATGTTTTATTTGAAGTATATATCGCAGAATGTACACCTAAAATTCCACAAAAAATTAAGATTCCTTAGGCACAGCCCATTTGATATTCGGGGGGGGGGGGGGACTTGGGGTTTTTTGTCGGAGCAAGATTATTTTTTTCGCCCCAGACCGGGGCAAAATTATTTTTTCTTGCATAGTTGTAGCAAGGATTTTTTTTAACAAAGTGATGCACATATTAAGAATGTTTGTGTTTTATCAATAGAAATTATTTATATTTTTACTCAAAACGCTAAATATTATGGAATCCTGTTTGGATCCATTCGCATCATCGTGCCATCGCCGCCGATGATACGATGACGATGCTACGATGTAACGATGGCGATGGCACGATGCTGCGATGTTACGATGGCGATGTTACGAAGCCACGATGGCGAAGATACGATGTTACGATGGCGAAGATACGATGTCACGATGGCGATGATGCGATGTTCACATCGTATCATCGCCATCGCACATGTAACATCGTGTCATAGCCATCGTAATATCGTGTCATCACCATCGTAGCATCGTATTATTTTACGCATGCGCGGTGAATTATTACGGATGCCCGTTAACGCAAACCATTCTTTAAGATCCAGAGAATGTGAAATTACGGCCAAGATATTTATATTATGAGGCATTATGTACCACCTCATTTTTAAGATGTAAATTTATCATTAATAAGATTTCCTTCTAGGGTGTTTTCTCCTTTACAAAATGGACTATGAAAAGAGGAAATAAAAGTAGTCAAAATGAACCCAAATTTTCGATCATTATCAGACAAAAATTATAGAATAGACGCAGTCCTCTCAATACCTCATGTTTTAAATGGTTCAGGTTCCATCTGTCTGGACATAATATGTTTGTAGCCCCGACCCCTACTTCTGAGATAATCTTCCCCTCCCCTACAGATGAAAATCAGTCGAACCCCGCATAATATAAAATGCCAAGTCATTTGATATATAAACTTTGAACGTGCTTTTTAAGTGCTATCAAAGATACATTTGATGAAGCTAAGGCCAAGGGCGGATCTTAAGGAGGCAAGATTGGTTGGGTCTAGTTAGAATCTAGAATTTGCCAAAAATGCTGAAATTTCCGGTTTCTGTGGATGTATAATGCCTTATTAAAATCAGGCTTCGCCTAACAAGCTGGACAACCCCTTATCGTTGAAAAGACATACCAAGTAGTTTTTTCAGCTAGCAAAAGTTGCATTGGGTCATCAGGGATGTTTACAGAATTTGAGTTAAGGGTCTGAGCGTCATTGCGAAGTCCAGTTGGGAGAGGGGGGGGGGGGGGCTCCTCGACAGAAGAATTATTTTTATGGTAAAGGAGCTGGCATTTGTAAGATAAGAAAATACTGAAATGAAGTATTAGCAATTAGAAATCTTGTTTGGAAAGAAATCATTCATTGTTTTAAGATAAATAAAATGCATAAATCTTACGACAGGGGACGTTTGCCAGTACGCAAAATCGTACTCATCGTTTTCGCAAAAAGAAGTTGGCCATTATTACATGTTTTTAAAGCAAACTACTGTCGGTTAAACTCCAGAAAGTACCGATTTGAATATACATTTTATTTCAAAATTTAAGTAGGTTTATACATTCTTGACACGCACTGATCGCTATCAATAAGCATGTGTTCAGTTGGGAATGCATGGTTATTCAATATCTGTATGTGGCCGTACATCTATTTTTGGCGAAAAACGACTGTCACAGCATTTCATGTGCATGTCGGATTTTTTTTTTTTTTTTTTTTTTTTTTTTTTTTTCGCATCTTTATTTAGATCTTAGGTTCACCATACGCTTGATCCCTTTAGTCTAATTTCATTTCTACTGCGCTTCAGAAGTCACCATTTTCCTTCATTTTTCAAATTTTTTCTCTCAGAAGGCCCCGAACTCCTGCAAACGAGAGGGAAAAACTCATAGCCTTTCGGTTCAACAAATCATCCCCTTCTGTGTTGACCCCTCTATAGCATCCACGTCGAAAACACCCTAGCTACGCCCCTCGGCGAGTGAAGGGGAGGGGATTTAATCATTACATACCACAAATCCGATCCCTTTCGCTTTAAGGGCACCCTGTCTGAAGTTTATTAGTATAATTATCAGAAAAAGACCGATCAAAAAGCAAATTTTAGGTGAAGAAGGGTGACATCACTTCATGAATTTGATACACGAACAATGCTTTGGTTTGAAATTTTATAGCAAACGTTAGGTGGCTGCAAAATGTTCTGAATGTCGCCGCATGTAGCCTGAAAAATACCTTACTACGACGAGTTTAAAGGTGGGGAGGGGTGTGTGCCCCACTCCAATAAAATAAGCATATGGTTATTCATGCCTCTTACCGAACTTCGATGACTTTATTTTCTTTCAGTTAAGCTACTTTTCTGAAAAAAAATTCTGTTCAGGACAACATTTCTTTTATCGGAGTTTATTTTTGGGTTGCACTAATGGACTTTCATAGTAAAACACTCGCGCATGCGTAAAATTATGCGATGTTACGATGGCGATGACAAGATGTTACGATGGCGATGACACGATATTACGATGGCGATAACACGATGTTACGATGGCGATGGTACGATGTCACGATGTGAACATCGTATCTTCGCCATCGTAACATCGTATCTTCGCCATCGTGTCATCGGAACTTCGCCATCGTAACATCGTAGCATCGTAACATCGCCATCGTTACATTCATTACATCGTAGCATCGCCATCGTGACATCGCCGTCGATGGCACGATGACACGAAGCGGTCCAAACAGGATTCCATAAGATATTAATATATATCTTTGAATTTATACAAGTATTCAATTCCCTTCTAAACACAGCTGACAGATAAAAGATCAATACAATTCTCAATAAACGAAATTTATATAAGGTACATGTACATGTATATAAGAGGGTCTGAGGGGAAGGTCCTCTAGAGAAATTTTTAAATGTAGAATTGTAAATTGGTGAACAACCTAAGTTTTCCTTCCAAGCTTTTAAGAACATATTCATAGAATTAGACTCTATGGGGATACATGCATTATACATATATTAATAGTAATACATAAATATTGATAATATATTTAAGCTTTTAAGGAAGCCCTTTCTTCATTCACATACATGTATACTTTTGATATGTTCAAACGTATGAACTTTGCAATTAGTAGATAATGTTTTGATAGAAAACTATGGCGAGCGAAGCGTTGATATAAATTGAAAAATTGATATAAATTGAAATAAATTGAAAACTGCGGCGATCGAAGCGAGCTGTCTTACTATAAAATATGCAAAGCAGCAAAAGCAATGAAGATGAAATCAGTTGGGTGGTTAGAGTTAAAAAAGTCCTACTTGCTTGAAACATCCATCACTTTAAATAGCTTGTAAAAAAGTCAAAACCAGTGAAGCAGGGAATCCATCTAACTGTGATGTTCTGTTGTTGTTGCTCATATCAATTAGTTTATATTCTCACCTTTAGTGAATCAACCGCAGCGACACGTAGCACCTCTTCGTATGCTGTACAGAATTTTACGAAACTTTACAGGAAGCAAGTCCTCAAGGTCCTCTACTAAGTTTGTGTTTTTCTTGCCGATCGGTCAACAAATATGGCCGCCAAGGGCTCCGATCGGCTGACGCCTATTTGACTTCTCCTTGTAACCGCTGCACGGAATTTCACAAAATTTTACAGGGAGCAAGTTTTGTAGGCGCTGTAGTCTATGGGATAGGGCGTCGGGCTAGTAATCTTAACATTGTTTGTTCAAGCCTTGCTAGGACCATGGGTCGGTCGTTGTAATATACTCTTCAATATTCTGTGTTTATATACACAAATGTCCTCATCTATGCATTGTTTACATGAATGTGGTGTTTTTAAAAAATAAATTTAAAAAAAAAAATTCTGTGTTTTACATGCTGATCGGTCAACAGATATGGTCGCCGATTGCTCTGATTGGCTGACGCATTTTTGACATCTCCAAAACTGATGCTCATAATTTCACGAAACCTTAAAGGAAGCAAGTACTCAAGGGCCTCCACCGAAGTATCCACTACCATTCTTTTGTTTGCAACTCAGTTGATCTATATGATCCCCTTGGGAACCTCGTTTTCTTGACTTATGATAAAGTCATGATTAAGTCTATGGCCTTTTCAAGAGTTTTTCTTTGATTTTTCTTTGATTGACGAATTTAGAAGGGGAGACAGTCAGAGTTAAACAAAACAAAAAAAAAAAAAACAGAACAAAACAAAACAAAACAAAAACAAACAAAAAAACAATTAGAGATTAATTATTAAATATTTTTGAATTTTATACACTTGTCAAAACTTCTAAGTCATGAAAATGCTTGTACATATAATAATCTACACATGCAGCTGTTATGAAGTTTCCTTTTGATTTCATGAGAAATATTGAGCTGTGACAGTCAAACATGAAAGTGATGAAATCCTATCTATTGGACATGTACGATCAATTAATGGAGGACCGCCCCCCCCCCCCCCCGCCCCCAATATTCATTTCAACATTTTGGTGGGTTTTTTTTTTTAATTTGTTTTGTTTGTAATATTCCCATTGGTCAATTAAAACAATATTTTGTTCTTGTCCTAAACAGTCCGCTTTAGCCCTGAACCCAGAGTATTTTGGAATGGTCCGCGGCCTTTTACTTTCCACCGAATGAGGAAAGAAAGATAACTCTAGCAAAAGCGTCGATCCAACTCGTCTTGAAGCTTGAATTATTCTGGTGAAACTCTCTCTTTGTAATTAAAATAAACATGGTCGCATTATGATAATAATAACGTGTTCTTGCAAGCAACATTATTATTATAATCGGTCAAAAATAAAAAAAGTGTGCTAGTTTTTTTTCCTGGAAGGGAAAGAATTATAAATTAAATGACCTTGATCAGACAATAATTATAATCCAGCTTGCTTTTTAAAGACGACATTATTATTTTTACATCACATAGGCTAGATAATAAAGATGTTGCAGAATCATGCTTGATGACGACATTTTTATTTTCACAATAATGATGACTCAACATAAAATAAAAAAAAACTGAGCCAGTAGCAAGATTATTATTTTGGATCAAAATAAAAATAATGTCGTTCTAGAAAAAAGTAACATCTTTATTTTTTGGTTCAACATTTTTATTTGATTGTATTTTTGTAGGGAAAAATAATAATAATGTAGGGGTACCCTACGGCTTTCCATATCTAACGTTACGCTTTGTCATTTTTGTTTTCTCCACAAACTAATACAAAAGTATTATTAATATCCAATAAGTATGAATTTAAAATGATACCATTTGAAGATAATAAATATAGTTCAACGACATAAAAGTAAAGAAAAAATTAAAAGTTCGAAATTGTTATGCTATGGGATTCAGTTGATTTTGGAGTATTTCTATCGATAGTAAGGTATACTTTAAGCTTTCAGAATAGATAACTAGTTTTTCCCCGATAGTTTTTTATTTTCCTTTTTTTCCCCCCTTAATTCTGAGGAGGATATGTGTCCCTCCTTTCGCCATGAATTAATCATAAAGATGAGAGAAAAATTACGTACAAAAGAAAACTGGAAAGTACATGTGTACATGTACGTGTAGGTTGAGATGTAACAGTTATGATCGCCCTATGTTACGAAAACATGGTCAGGTGACATGGTACCTTAATTACCGATTGCATTATATTTTCCCGGGTAAAGGACACCCTCCGACTGTTAATTCACCCTTACACACAGGTGCGAGGGAGAAGTGTCAACATCCATTTACATATTCATCTGTGTTGCTTGGGCCCCTGCGTTTTGCGGTCATGTTTGTGTGCGGTCATCTGACAGTAAGGAGGTTGATTTACACCTAAATTGTTCGTTTTTTGAGACCTCTGGGTTATCGTTAAAATGGGAGGGATGTGCGCACGTCATCCAGGATAACCACAACTTCTGCTATTTGGCCGTCCTAAGTTGGCACCGGTTGCCTATTGGTATTGTTTGTTTATATGTAGTCCTTTATGTTTGATGTTTCTGTGTTGTGTGTTGACATTTCTTGTCCCTATATGCGTCTCTTTATGTGTGTGTCTGCTCTGTGTTTTTGTACTGGGTGTTTGGGGGTTTTGCTGTAGTTGCTGCAACCTGGTGTTGTTTGAGATCCCCTTCTTTGTTTTGTTTACTCATTCTGAAATTTCTGTTATAAAATTTTTAAAAAATTTCTGAAACGGGCATGTCCGAAAAGATTATTTAATTCCTCTTCAGTTGATACAATTTGATTTTTTCGATGCTCTTTCTTTCTGTGTGTCATGTAAATTTGCTTCAATTTCAAGAAAAATTGCTTATTCAAAATGAGCCATTTTCGGCCAATTTAGGCCTTATTTTACCTATATTTTACTTACTTTTGACACGAGTGATAATGCAATTGCACAAGATTTGAAATACAGTTGACTATTTCCTGAAGAGTATTATCCTAGGACTTCATGGGAATCGAAGGAAATTTATCTAGAAGTGAGATTTTTCTGTTTACATGCCTTTGAAATAGGTTACCATGGCAACATTTGGTACGAAGGTGTAGATACCTGTCATAAGTAAAAAGCTAATTTCTACAGATGTATGCCTGCTATTGTTACAAAACTTGGTATGTAGATGTATTAAAGACCATTTGATGCTATCATGACCTTGAGAAAATGTCAAGGTCATTTGCTCAATTTTCAAGGTCATTTAAAAATATATGCTATTTTCAGGCCAAATTTTGTGGTTTTTCACTAAAAAGAGACATGATTAACAGTAAACAGTATGGAACCTTGACAAAACAATCAATTATCAGTAAAAGTATGATAAATGCATTATTTGTTGGGATGAGTATCACATTTATCAGAGTCCAATGAAGACCCCAAAAAATGTCACATATTTTACGAGAAAATTTTAGAAAATCGCAATTTTATGCTCTTTTGAAAGTATGTCATGCATAGAAGTGAAATACAATTTAACAATATTGTGATGAATTCTACTTCTTTTGATCGGTTGTTCAACTGTAAATATTTAAAATCAAAATATCTAATGAAATAAGTTAGAGAAATCAATTTAAATTAATTGGAAATCCTGATTTTTGTCTTAATTTTAGTCTAAAGTTAGAAATGACCTTGAGATTTGGACAGATGACCTTGAAATGATTTGAAGATCAATTGATAATGATAAATACAATTTGTATACAGGTATGCTATTTCATTATCATAGGACTCAAACATGAGGAAAAACAATGTTTTTAAATATGCGGTATATGGTAATATGGATTCCAAGTTGCTATAGCAACGGATTTTGATGGGCATTCATGACAAAATGGTGCGTTTCACCATAAATTTTATTTCTTGATTTTTTCCAGCTATAGACATTTATTTTGGCAAGGTGATGTTAAATACCCATAACATTCACCGAATAATGGTTTTCAACCTTCAAAATAATCAAAAACAGGCCAAAAATGACCCTAAAATTAGACCTTATTTTTGCTAAATTTTCACATAATTTGACTGATTATCAACAACTACCTGATAGCCCCCTCCCCCGAAAAAGTTATTCTTGTCAGAGTTAAACTTACAAAGAAAAGTTTTTGTGTTCATAAAGTAAATTTTGACCATGGTTTCCATGGCAACAGAATGCCACAATATGTCTTATCTCTCATATTTATTGGGGTGTCAAATAGATTGACCCTGTTACAATGGCAACCGTTGTTCAAATATAACAATATCGTTTGTTTTCATTGTTTTTACATTAAGTATGATAATTGCAGAAAGTTTCATCAAAATCCATGACATGTCGTGGCCAGCTGTTTTAGGTTTTTACACATGTTAAGTTTCAATGTAATGCGTTTGGTATATCAATCAGAGTATCAAATGTTTTAAGGGAGTTAAGACTGTTCTTTTCCTAGGAAGCGAGAAAACAAATAAGGCCGACGCCATCTTGGTGTTCAAACCCTCCTTAAATGATGCTATTCAATATGAAGACGTTTAATAGCAATTCTCTGTAACCATTTAAACAATTTCGGCACGCATGGTCTCCGATTTTCATGAAATTCCACATACAAGTAGGGACCAATCAAAAAAGGTAAATTGACAGAAAAATTAATTCTAGGTCATCTGGTTACCATGGCAACGACCTTCAAAGTTGACAAATTGGCAAAATTGAGCTAATTTGAAGCTCTATACTTTGGTATCTATGTGACATGAATGGAAGATTTTTTATGCATCCTAAAGATTAGGACATAACATTTTAAATAAGCTCACTAGTAGTGTCTGATATTGTGAAAAAGGCTGGTTACCATGACGACATAATTAGCTAATTTTGATATTTTGATTTCAAAATGCTGTTTGTATTTTCCAATTTTCCTTCTTTCTTGATGGGTATATGATAAGGAAATAGGATTTATTTTATAAAATGAACAAATTCAAGATAAGCCAACTTGTTGCTATGTACATAAGTTTCCTTGGCAACGGTAACTATGGTCTTTAATATTACTTATTTTGCAACTTCAGAGTCATTTAAAAAATGTTGCATCATGATGAACAGATAAAAATTGTTGGGAAATATCCAACACAATGAGCTCTTTCAAAAACCGTGAAAAGGCAATGAGGAACATATGTTACCATGGCAACCATTTTTTTTATGATTTTTATAAAACAGTAATTCTTAATCGCAGGAACTTCAAATTCAATAACAATAAAGATCAAGTAAGCCTCTATAAAAATACAATAAAAAATATTCAAATAATTAATGGTTGCTATAGTAATTTGGCCATACATTATAAAAAATAAGCATTTTTTGTTGTTTTTCGAAGCCTTTTCCTCAAAAAAATGAAACAGGCGTACACAACCTTTTTACATATACGATAAAGCAAAGTCTAAACTTTGTTTTAGATTTAAAAAATTCAGATTATATAATTTTTTATGCCCGTATCAAAGGACTCAAAGTAGGCATATGTGCAATTTTAAACAATTGTTCCCATAGCAACGGGCTATTTCCTGAATATTTTTAAAAAATTTTCTTTCGTGTAATGAAAGATCTACTTGAATACATTAATTAATTTTCATCACTTTGGATTAAAAAACAATGATCTAGTAAAAAGGACTCTAAATATTGTCCAAAATTGCTTTCATTTTTGCGATTTGTGGTCATGTTGCCATAGCAACGAACATCAATTTTCTCCCAATGTGAATGTTTATGTATTATTTGCATAAAAAACTCAAAAATGTACGTAATTTATCGTTGAATTTTGATAAATGCCAAAAATACTATTTTGATAGGGTACCTGTGTTGTTGCTATGGAAACATATAGATAAGTCCATAAACCCAACATTATTATTTCTTAACTTGAAAGAGCAATGATAGGGTACTGATAATTCATCAGTATTTGTTTTAGATTATGCTGCATAAATTATGTATGTGACTTCAAAAACGCCGAAAATGGCATTTTTTCAATATTCAAAGTCCGTTTCCATGGCAACCGGATGTGATATTAAGACATTTTTTAGCAAACTTTTAATTTTTGGGTCAGACCCAACCTTATGTACAAATTTTATCAAAATCTGAGACATGCCATGCGTCCTTCATAAAAGTGCAAATGCTTACAGAGAATAGCTTTTAATATTTAAGAGGCAATCTGACAGCTCAAACACACACGAAAAACGGCCGACCCTCCCCTTCTGAATTTGCACTCAAAGTATGACAAGTTTTACATGATTCTGTGGTCCGGAAAATTCGTTTATCCGGGCTAATTCCTCGGGAACCGATTCGGACTAAGGAATTGTTACTGTACTTCTTTCTAACTCTGTCGACTGAGAGAATCTTTGTTTCGGTTCTTTATCAATTTGACATCATATATATTACTTTCATCCAAAATTTCCATCGAAATCAAAGGAGATTCACGCCTGAGAACTATCCCTCCGATGCTACTAGTATCCAATCATGCTACTGAATCGACCCTACTTAAATTTTGGAGACGAGAACTGTCCGCAAAGCAATTGCAATCATTTATATTCAGAAAATAAACTAGAAGGCGCTACTGAAACGAATTTTGTCTGTGTCAGAAAATCAGTTCTGCATATTATAAGTACTACTGATGAGTTTTTACACGTGTCTGGTGATTAAAATTGGTTTGCAATTGTCTTCAAGAAGGTAAAGAAAATGAGGGGATCTCCAACAATACTCGGTTGCAAAACCCACAGGAAAACTCCAATGCAAAAACACAGAGCATACATTAACAGAAAGAGACGCAAAAGGGAAGGAACATCAACTCACGCCATAGAAACAAGCAACCAGTGCAGACTTAGTCTTCTGCCATGTACATGTACGTAGCAAACGATGTGGTTATCCTGGATTACGTGCGCACAACCATACCACTTTTCCGATTATCCAGTGGTCTCGGAGAACGTACAATTATGGTGTAAAGCAACCTCCTCACTGTTAGATGACTACACACAAACAGATCCACAAAACGCAAGGGCCCCAGCAACACAGATGAATAAGTAAATGGATATAAAAAGAGGGCGTACGTAATACAGTCCGTGCTCTGCTGACTCGAGCGAGCTCGTGTATGTAAAGGCATGTTTCGCGTACTTCACCCTTGTAAGTGATCCTCAATTCAAAAAATTAAATATGGTCAAAGACTGTGAAAGTAATGTAAAACGAAACCAAAAGACGTTGCAGGGTGGGTGATATATAATGCAACAGGGCCCACTTTTCAGGAATTTCGAGAAAATATTGTCATCAGAAATTTTCGAACGCATTTAAAAAAATTGTCAATCGAAGTAGATCGGGCTTGGCTAATTGTATCTCTGGGACTCCTGGTCCACCACCAATAATTCTGGCCAAGTGGTACGAAAATTTTGTCTTGAAAATCATGGCATCATTAAGAACAGATAAATTTGCAGCATGAACCAGACAGTAATCCTGAATTCAAACTATGAAAAATGGCAAAAGACTGTGGAAATAATGTCCACAAAAAATCCAAGGGGAGAGGTAACAGGATTGATAGGAAGTTAAAGGTCTTCACATTCAATAGCATCATTTAAGAGCTGATGAATTTCAGCATGGACCAGACATGCACGTTTCGGGTACTTAACCCTTATCAGTACTAGTGATCCTCAATCTCAACAGTTTAATATTGCCAAAGAGTGTGCAAAATTTACCGAAAGACGAAGCAGGTTGGGTGGGATATGATGCTACAGGACCCATAATTTATGAAAGTATAAGAAAACTTGACAACAGAAATTTTCTAATACGTCGGAGAAACGATGCTATGTATGATAGTATATAGATATAATGCTATAGGGTCCACTTTTAAGAAATTTCGAGGCATTTCTACAAAAAATCGTGGAAAAAAGATAAAATATTATCACACATCAACAGGCAGTAAGAAGTGTTCAAACTGTGCGTGAAACAGAGCTTCTTTTGAGAAAAAATGTATTACATTTCTTCATTATCTTCAAATTATCTACGCGTTTTAGACCTACATGACTGCCGATTATGTAATGAACAAATGTATGATTAAAGAAAGAATCATATCACAAGAACTTCTACAATGTTAGGGAAATAATCGATATCTTATTGATGAAAAGTTTGCTTGGACTTTTCGGGTGATTCCAGCATCACTGGCGATGCTTAAGTACATGAAACGCGATGTCTGGTCTTTGATGCAAATTTATCCGTTGAATTAGAAGACGTTTAACATTTGTACCACTTGGTGAGTGTCACTGCAGGTGGACCATGAGACCCAGAGCGCACTTGTAGCTAGGTTCAATTGTTTTCGTTTGATCGTTTCTTCAACGCATTGAACAATTTTTGTTCTCAAAAATTCTTTACATTTCTAAAACATGGGTCTTGTAGCTTTATATTCCACCCATCTTGCTACATCTTTCGGCCATGTTACATGTTTAGATGGAGGATTATTGACAAGTGTTAAAAGAATGGAGGGGATCCAAAACGCACATGTCTGGTTCTTGTTGCAGATTTATCTGTTCTAAAATGATACTTTTGAATTTGAAGACGTTTAAGATCTCGCCCTTATTTGCAGTATAAATATTATACAATTATGGAATTTTTACGAGGTGAATATGGTGTGATATTTTCTGAATTTGAAAATATTGACCGAGGGGACAGCCGAGGTCAATATTTTCAAATTCAGAAAAAATCACACCATATTCACCGAGTGAAAAGTCCATAATTGTTTTATTATATAGTGGACTTAATCAGTAATTATAAAGGTACCTTTTCGAAATGGCTGACATCGACTTTTCTTTGAAAATGTTTTAAGACTTGTTAATATCAACAATTTCTGTCGCTGAATAATCCTGAACGTAATGGAATTCATTCAATGAGTCAAATGAAGAATGTTTCAGAGTCAAAATCCGCAGATACGCTCAAAATTCAAGAATTTGAGCTCAGCTTCAGGGTCCTTGCTGCTGTTTACGAAATGACGTTAATGACGTCACAGATATAAATTCCGCGCGTTTTCAATATTTCATGGTAAACCGGAAGCAAGAGTTTTCGCGGTAGTGATATTTAATGAAATCGCCCCTTACAGGTCAATATGATGAGACAATGACTCGTCACGTGACAGTTCTCAGTCAATGAGAGTGGGGATATAAACAGACTATATAATAAATATGTATGCCTAACTTTTGAAATAAAGTGTCTTCAATCTTATATTATGTAAACCGTTTTTTTAGGAGCGACAAAGAATATCCAATGGACTTCCATATTCCAAGTCTTTCCGCCATTTCAGAAAGAAATTAACGGATCTTGTTTCTGGAGGATTTACTGCAAAAATACAGAAACATCAAAGGTAAAAACATTTCGATAAATATCAAAATAACATAAGAAACATACGTAGATAGACATCTGTAGTATATAGAAATATGTGCCATGTTTTATATGCTAAATTTGAAAATGTTTCATTTGAATTTGAATTATATTAATAATCTATCCAGTTGTCCCTGATTGCTTTAAGATTCAGCTGACTGTAACTTTCACACTTTTTGGCCATTTTACATTATTTAGATCAAGGATCACTGACGAGGGTTAGGTACCCGAAACGTGAATTCACCTGTTCTTAAGTGATGCTATTCAATTTGAAGACGTTTATCATTCAAATGAACATAAGTCCCAGTTTGATACAAATTAATGTCATATATCTTTCATGCCAAATTTTTAAGACACTATTAAAACCAAATAACACCAATGAAGAAAATTTGGTCATATACTTGAGTGAATGAAAGTCAAACACAAAAGTCGAGATCAGGTTTTTAAACAATAGAAATGCTTATGAATTCAAGAAACAGAACTTTCTCATACGAAAAGAAAATTGAACAAATAGACGGAGACATTGACAAAAAATGAACAGAAACACGAAGGACAACTTATCTGATGAACTATTTCCACTCTCCAGTGCAAGTACGGTAGACTTTGGTAATTTTCTTCGAAATATAAAGTTGTCATCTTATATTGTGATACCTAGTCTAGTTGTAACAGAAAATTCCCTCTTTTGGTTGTTAGAGGCTTGGTTTAAAATATGACGGGAAATAAAACGTATATGGGGACTTTCTAAAGTAAAAATAACTAAACTTGCGTCACCGTTATTTCCCGGTTCATTATTCCAGTTGTTTGTTGAAGTTGTCCGAAAATCCATGCTTTTGTCTTCTTCTGTGCTCGGTGCTGGGTAGTTGTGCTGGAGATACCTTTCACATTCGAAATGATTTGGTTTATTCATCTACGACGTTGCTAACGGCTCATATTGAAAGATAACAAATTTAACATATTTTAAAACATAGTGAATTTCCGGTACAAAATATATTTATCATCAGTATGCAACCTATATCAAATGTTCTTAGTAAACGAGATCAACCAAAAGCTGTAAATCTAAAAGAAACAAAAATAAATAAAAAAGCTGTAAATCGTAATGAAATATTTTAGAGATAACGTTTACAAAATCACAAACATCGCTTTCTTTTGTGAGGTTAGTTGACTTTAGAAAGTAGAATGGTTGTGTGCACGTAATCATGATAACAACACGATTTGCTACATGCGTAGCAAAGGGCCGTCCATCGGTTGCCCATTGGTCTCGTTTGTTTGTGTGTTGTGTATTGGGTTTTTTATGTTTCCATGACGTATGTCTCTCTTTTTCGTCTCTTGCTGTGCTCGTTTTCATGTTTTCGCATCGGATGCTTTGGTGTTTTGCCGTTGGTACTGCAACAGTGCCTTGTGGTTGATCCCCTCCCTTCTTATAACGTCCTAGTTGAAATTCTTTTAAATTCTCATTCAGGTGTTTAATCGATTTTCTGTTGGGTCTTCAATGGAGATCATTACTTCACATGAGAATGTTCACGGAAGATGCAGAAAAGAAAGAACAGAAAAGGCGGGAAGGAACAAAAAAACTGAAAGACTTAAAGACGTTGAATGAAAAGGTAGAGATTTTAGAAGTAATGTCGATGGGTTCCAACTCTATACCTTCTTGAAGAAAATTCCAAACTAATTTCCATGCACCAGACACGTGCTTCGAAAATTAAATTATCATCAGTGATGCTTCAAACGGAGCCAACAAAATAATTTCAGTTGCGCCCTCTTTAATTTTTTGAAGTTAGATTACAGAGATTGCGAGGCTCAAAATTTCCTGTAGGGTCGATTCAGTAGCATATCTAAATAAAATCTATGTTCAAAATAGCATAGGCGGGATGGTGCTTAGATAATAAACTCCTTTAATTTCGATGATATGTATCGGCTAGTTTCCGAAATAGCAAAAAAAAAATATATATGATGTCACATTGATAAAAGGCCAAAACAAAGCTTCTTTCTGGTGAAAGAGCTGGAAAGAAGTAATTAATACTCTTGACAATCATCAGGTCATGGGGAACAAGTTTAACTGCTCCACACTGCAACGTGAAATAAGTGTTTATATTAATAATGCCGAAGGGTTCCAACTCTTTACCTTCTTGAAGAAAATTCCAAACCAATATCCATGCACCATACACGTGTTTCGAATATTAAATTCTCATCAGTTATGTTTCAAGCGAATCCACCAAAAATAATCTCAGTAGCACCCTCCTTATTTTTTTAAAGTTAGATTTGTACATTTACATTACAGAGAGTGCGTGGCTTCAAATTTCCTGTAGGGTCGATTCAGTAGCATATCCAAATCAAATCTATGTTCAAAATAGCATTGGGAAAACATTCATTTTCTTCTGATAAATCTGATTAATTGAAAAAGAATCATAATATGTTTTGCGCTCGACCTTAATTGACCACTGATCCATAGCTGTCAATATCCATCGTTCCTTCTTTTTTAGATTGCCGTGTTTGTTTGCTTTTATACAGGTGGTCGGGGCCCTGTCTTCTCTAAAGAGGTTTGGACAGGGCCCGTCATGGAGTCCCGTCGTCACAGTCAGTCAGAGTGCAAGTTTTAAGGATGCGCTAGTACAAGACTGTAGATTGGTCAAGTACCAAGCCTAGTGTCCGTCTGGTGACATTAGGATCATATCCACGGTATAAAAGGCGTTTGATGATTCTGACGCATTTTCGATAGTAATGTTGCTATCTTTGATCCTTCTTATCTTGTTAATTATGTCACCATAAAATGCAGGTTGTGAAATACACAAAGTAATATACTCTGTTGCCTGTATTGGTCCGAATGTCAGAAGAAGTTGACAATAATTTTTGTAAAACTTCCAGAAAGTCTTTACTAGTTTGTGAAAGCGAAAACCTTGCCCTAATAGTTTCTTGGTAATTTGTAAATTTCTACTATGAAAATCCAAAACATTAGCACATGCTTGTGGTGGGTGTTTCATGCAAGCAGTGGCGGGTGTTTCATGCAAGCAGGAGGTACTCACTCTTCCTGGACATCTGATCTCACTCCTTCACAGGGAATTCACTTCTCTTCATATGGTAGATTTGCTTTCTTATATCTGTTTCTTTGTCTTAGTTCTGGTTTTATCTTGGTTTTGTATGCCCTTGGTTTGATGATTCCTTGATGAACGATTTTATACTTCTTAATAGGGATATGTTTTTTTTTCATATTTGTCATTAAGATGAAAAAACACATGTTTTGGGGGGTAAGAAGTTTTGGATCTTTTTTTTTTTCATTTCATTTCATACTTATGGTATTTGTCTGCATATTGCTGTTTTACGAGCCATCTTAATTACCTCGTATATTGTAAAACGTCAAGACAGTCAGGGTCCGGGTGGCCATCTTGGATTTCCGATCAGTTCGAAAAACACAAACTTAGTAGAGGACATTGAGAACTTGCTTCCTATGAAGTTTAGAGAAATTCTGTGCAGCGGTTTCAGAGGAGAAGTAAAAAATGTGTCAGCCAATCGGAGCTTGCAGTAGCCATCTTGGATTTCCCATCGGCTTAAAAAACACAAACTTGGTAGAAGGCATTGAGTATTTGCTTCCTGTGAAGTTTCATGAAATTCTGTGCAGCGGTTTCAGAGGAGAAGTCGAATTGAGTAAGCCAATCAGAGCCTGTGGCAGCGATCTTAAATTTCCCATCGGCACAAAAAAGCACAAACTTGGTAGAGGGCATTGAGTATTTGCTTCCTGTGATGTTTCAAGAGATTCGGTGCAGCGGTTTCAGAGGAGAAGTACAAAATGTGTCAGCCAATCAGAGCTTGTGGGAGCAACGCAGCTACGTTAAGGTGCTCCACGCAATGACGTTAGAGAAAATTCCGCGAAAACATTGTGTGACGTTATGAATGACGTCACATCAGTTATCGTATGCTATGGATATTTCAAGGGATAAATTGCACTGGATCGTTTTTCAATATTATTGAGCTTTCATCCTATTCCTTACATCAACTCTAAATGTTCCCAGTATCTTATTTACGAGAAGTAATGAAAGAATGCATGTATTTCCACAGTTTTGCACATCGGGTCATTGTAGGTCAAGCATGCGCAGTCTGAGTTCATGGTTAAAGGGACATATGGCAAAATAGCGCTCAATTTCCTAATTTGCATAGCGGCCATATTGGATTCCGTAGGCTTCATATTCTTACTATAGGAGTCTATGGGGAGCAAATAATAAATTGAGAATACTCACGATTTCATGACACCAATCAAATTTGTCCACATATAGGAAGAAACTCTACAACAATCTGAATTTATAAATCCACATCTTTGATAAATTAACGAATTTTTACTTCTGTCATTTTTAGGTGAAAATTCGAGGCGATACTGCCCATACCCCCAATGTTAAGAAAGTCCAAAACTTGTCACTAGCCGCACTTTAACTTTGTTTATCAGTAGGAAATCTTAGGAGCTGTGTATTTGTCCACATGGTTTCGGATAGATCGCGATATCAAATTCCGGATTTTGTCAACTTGAGAATCATAAAATGAAATTAAGTTCTGTCACTTTTGGGTTGAAAAATCGATATTTTGAGAAATAGGCCTGTCATATTGATGGATTCACTTTATCGGCTTTGACAGGATAAAGATAATATTGTGTTCATACTTAGAGTGGGTAAATTTTTTGGTAATAAATAAGCTTAAATAGATTAGAAACAGTTGTATTTTGCCACGGGCGCATTCTGCTTTTTGCATTTATTTGATCTGATGCATTTAAAATGTATTGCTTTTCCTGGCATGTCGGGTCATTCTTGTTTGAGATTTGGCGCGTTTCAAACATAGATATATGACGTAATATTATCGTCATATGAATACATTTGCATATATGAATAAATTGAGCGCTTTTTTGCCATATGAAGCTTTGGATAAGAAACCGCTTTTAATTCACAGAGGAATCGCTGATTTTCAATTCATAAATCAATATAAGGAATTGATAACAATATCCTGATAAAGGAGCACAATTTTCATTTAGATTATTTGTTAGATATTGTCCGTATATAGCTAATTAATGGAGTTTTACTTATTTACCGGCTTTAAAATAATTATTTCTTATTCATCTCTATATTTATTTAGTTGTTGCTGCCGGGGTTTTTTTTTTCGGGAGGGGGGAGGTGCCAGTTCATGCGCATTAATACAGTTTATTCTCAAGCATTATTTTTAAAAATATATATACACTGTAATATATATCTTCACGAATACGGTGCTAAAATACTTCTGTCAATAAATGGCTATACGGGCACCGTATACATAGCCGGTACAATAGAACAATATTGAGACTTCAGATACGGTCCTAATGAATCAATTTAACTTGTACTAGAATAAATCTAAGAACAAATAAAAATGATAATTAAACAAATTGTAATCAGCAAGAGATCGGGCGGATTATAGTTAGACTGAAACTTGATTAGCCTAGCCGGGAATGAAACCCCTTCCCCCTCTCTCTCTCTCTTTTATTTATTCAAGTTATATGTATATCTACATTTTTTTATAATTATTTTGTCACCGATAGAGCTCTGCTCACGAAAGCACTGTGACAAGTTTACAATCAATTTTGTTAAATACAAAATTAGAAGGCGGTCAGTATCGCGGTCTCCGGGTTGGATTCAGAACGGGGAAATATTGCATTGATACATAGATTTCAATATTTGATCAGCAGAAGTTTTATGTTCTAGCGGCAACCTTTATCACCAGAGTTATTCCCTACTACAAACTTTCCCAAAGAAGAAAATTTATAATGTTTTAACTTGAAAACATACTAAAAGCGGATGCTCGGAGGAGGCCGACTTACCCTCTTCAGCCCACCCCCCCCTCCCCTGCCTTAATTAATATATGTATATTACATTCTCATCGTTGTAAAAATAATACTGAAATAAAAAAAAAACCACTTTACATTGTATCAGATATTAAAAACCCGTTTACTATCTTGTACACACGTATTTATAAGCGCGCGCAGTGATATCACGTGTGTAACTAAATAGAGACCAGACGAGGGGAAATGGAGAAAATATGATACATGTAGGATGAAAATATAATTTTCATGATACTGCTAGATGACAATTCGTGGGTTATCAGGGCTGATCTAGCGAAAATGGGGGGTGGGTCCAGGGCGAGCGAACATGTGCTTAAATGGGAAAGGAGGCCGAGGTAAGGACATAGTGTGATTTTTTTCATTACTGCGACATGCTTGCATTAGCTGTGTGTCATGCTGTTACTTTTACCATAAATATATTTGATCTCATCCAATAGCCAAGCATTGCCTGGCTCCAACCCCCTCCCCCCCCAAAAAAAAATAGAAACCGGGGGGGGGGGGGGGGGGTTCCGTTTTTCGATCTCCGCTCGTAGTTCACATGTACAGCTGAACTTTATTTGCTGGAATAATGTTTCTATATGCCATCTCATGCGGTCTGCACTAAAAAAATAATTGAACTCGTAAAAGAATAAGTTTTCTGATGTTTTAAACGTTAATTTTCATTTTTTGTCGATAGACTTAAAGAGCCTAATGAAAATTCGTATAAATTCGAAAACGGTACATATGCAGTTTTTAGCACCATAAATTATGAGAATTCAGCCATTTGAAAGAGTCACATTTCATTATTTTTACATATCTGTAGAACTGCGGAAATAACAGAAATTTGAAATTAGCGTAATTGAAAATAATTCTTATCAAAAACTTGATTCTGGGGACATCAATAGACTACCTGTAAAATGCTACTATTTGAATAATAATGAAAGTATTGAGCTGAAACTTGATAGATAGCATCAGAAGATACCAAGGAAGGGTTCTGATGCAAAGGTTTGACTTTCAATTAAAATTTTTGAGAGTTTTATATGCGCGCGCAGTGATATCACGTGTGTAACTAAATAGAGACCAGACGAGGGGAAATGGAGAAAATATGATACATGTAGGATGAAAATATAATTTTCATGATACTGCTACATGACAATTCGTGGGTTATCAGGGCTGATCTAGCGAAAATGAGGAGGGGGGGGGGGGGGGGGTCCAGGGCGAGCGAACATGTGTTTAAATGGGAAAGGAGGCCGAGGTAAGGACATAGTGTGATTTTTTTTCATTACTGCGACATGCTTGCATTAGCTGTGTGTCATGCTGTTACTTTTACCATAAATATATTTGATCTCATCCAATAGCCAAGCATTGCCTGACTCCAACCCCCTCCCCCCCAAAAAAAACAGAAACCGGGGGGGGGGGTCCGTTTTTCGATCTCCGCTCGTAGTTCACATGTACAGCTGAACTTTATTTGCTGGAATAATGTTTTTATATGCCATCTCATGCGGTCTGCACTAAAAAAAATAATTGAACTCGTAAAAGAATAAGTTTTCTGATGTTTTAAACGTTAATTTTCATTTTTTTTTTTTGTCGATAAACTAAAAGAGCCTAACGAAAATTCGTATAAATTCGAAAACGGTACATATGCAGTTTTTAGCACCATAAATTATGAGAATTCAGCCATTTGAAAGAGTCACATGCTGAAACTTGATAGATAGCATCAGAAGATACCAAGGAAGGGTTCTGATGCAAAAGTTTGACTTTCAATTAAAATTTTTGAGAGTTTTATAAGCGCGCGCAGTGATATCACATGTGTAACTAAATAGAGACCAGACGAAGGGAAATGGAGAAAATATGATACATGTAGGATGAAAATGTAATTTTCATGATACTGCTAGATGACAATTCGTGGGTTATCAGGGCTGATCTAGCGAAAATGTGTGTGTGTGGGGGGGGGGGGGGGGGTCCAGGGCGAGCGAACATGTGCTTAAATGGGAAAGGAGGCCGAGGTAAGGACATAGTGTGATTTTTTTTCATTACTGCGACATGCTTGCATTAGCTGTGTGTCATGCTGTTACTTTTACCATAAATATATTTGATCTCATCCAATAGCCAAGCATTGCCTGGCTCCAACCCCCTCCCCCCAAAAAAAAACAGAAACCGGGGGGGTCCGTTTTTCGATCTCCGCTTGTAGTTCACATGTACAGCTGAACTTTATTTGCTGGAATAATGTTTTTATATGCCATCTCATGCGGTATGCACTAAAAAAATAATTGAACTCGTAAAAGAATAAGTTTTCTGATGTTTTAAACGTTAATTTTCATTTTTTTTTTGTCGATAGACTAAAAGAGCCTAACGAAAATTCGTATAAATTCGAAAACGGTACATATGCAGTTTTTAGCACCATAAATTATGAGAATTCACCCATGAAAGAGTCACATTTCATTATTTTTACATATCTGTAGAACTGCGGAAATAACAGAAATTTGAAATAAGCGTAATTGAAAATAATTCTTATCAAAAACTTGATTCTGGGGACATCAATAGACTACCTGTAAAATGCTACTATTTGAATAATAATGAAAGTATTGAGCTGAAACTTGATAGATAGCATCAGAAGATACCAAGGAAGGGTTCTGATGCAAAAGTTTGACTTTCAATTAAAATTTTTGAGAGTATAAGCGCGCGCAGTGATATCACGTGTGTAACTAAATAGAGACCAGACGAGGGGAAATGGAGAAAATATGATACATGTAGGATGAAAATATAATTTTCATGATACTGCAAGATGACAATTCGTGGGTTATCAGGGCTGATCTAGCGAAAATGGGGGGGGGGGGGGGGTCCACGGCGAGCGAACATGTGCTTAAATTGGAAAGGAGGCCGAGGTAAGGACATAGTGTGATTTTTTTCATTACTGCGACATGCTTGCATTAGCTGTGTGTCATGCTGTTACTTTTACCATAAATATATTTGATCTCATCCAATAGCCAAGCATTGCCTGGCTCCAACCCCCCCCCCCCCCCCCAAAAAAATAAAACAGAAACCGGGGGGGGGGGGGGTTCCGTTTTTCGATCTCCGCTCGTAGTTCACATATACAGCTGAACTTTATTTCGCAAGATCAGCCCTGATAACCCACGAATTGTCATCTAGCAGTATCAATTAAAATTTTTGAGAATATAAGCGCAAGCAGTGATATCACGTGTGTAACTAAATAGAGACCAGACGAGGGGAAATGGAGAAAATATGATACATGTAGGATGAAAATATAATTTTCATGATACTGCTAGATGACAATTCGTTGGTTATCAGGGCTGATCTTGCGAAAATGGGGGGGGGGGGGGGTTTCCAGGGCGAGCGAACTTGTGCTTAAATGGGAAAGGAGGCCGAGGTAAGGACATAGTGTGATTTTTTTTTCATTCTTGCGACATGCTTGCATTAGCTGTGTGTCATGCTGTTACTTTTACCATAAATATATTTGATCTCATCCAATAGCCAAGCATTGCCTGGCTCCAACACCTTCCCCCCCCCAAAAAAAAAACAGAAACCGGGGGGGGTCCTTTTTACGATCTCCGCTCGTAGTTCACATGTACAGCTGAACTTTATTTGCTGGAATAATGTTTTTATATGCCATCTCATGCGGTCTACACTAAACAAATAATTGAACTCGTAAAAGAATAAGTTTTCTGATGTTTTAAACGTTAATTTTCATTTTTTTGTCGATAGACTAAAAGAGCCTAACAAAAATTCGTATAAATTCGAAAACGGTACATATGCAGTTTTTAGCACCATAAATTATGAGAATTCAGCCATTTGAAAGAGTCACATTTCATTATTTTTACATATCTGTAGAACTGCGGAAATAACAGAAATTTGAAATTAGCGTAATTGAAAATAATTCTTATCAAAAACTTGATTCTGGGGACATCAATAGACTACCTGTAAAATGCTACTATTTGAATAATAATGAAAGGATTGAGCTGAAACTTGATAGATAGCATCAGAAGATACCAAGGAAGGGTTCTGATGCAAAAGTTTGACTTTCAATTAAAATTTTTGAGAGTTTTATATGCGCGCGCAGTGATATCACGTGTGTAACTAAATAGAGACCAGACGAGGGGAAATGGAGAAAATATGATACATGTAGGATGAAAATATAATTTTCATGATACTGCTAGATGACAATTCGTGGGTTATCAGGGCTGATCTTGCGAAAATGGGGGGGGGGGGTTTCCAGGGCGAGCGAACTTGTGCTTAAATGGGAAAGGAGGCCGAGGTAAGGACATAGTGTGATTTTTTTTTCATTCTTGCGACATGCTTGCATTAGCTGTGTGTCATGCTGTTACTTTTACCATAAATATATTTGATCTCATCCAATAGCCAAGCATTGCCTGGCTCCACCCCCCCCCCCAAAAAATAAGAAACCGGGGGGGGGGGGTGGTTCCGTTTTTCGATCTCCGCTCGTAGTTCACATGTACAGCTGAACTTTATTTGCTGGAATAATGTTCTTATATGCCATCTCATGCGGTCTGCACTAAAAAAATAATTGAAATCGTAAAAGAATAAGTTTTCTGATGTTTTAAACGTTAATTTTCATTTTTTTTTTGTCGATAGACTAAGAGAGCCTAACGAAAATTCGTATAAATTCGAAAACGGTACATATGCAGTTTTTAGCACCATAAATTATGAGAATTCAGCCATTTGAAAGAGTCACATTTCATTATTTTCACATATCTGTAAAACTGCGGAAATAACAGAAATTTGAAATTAGCGTAATTGAAAATAATTCTTATCAAAAACTTGATTCTGGGGACATCAATAGACTACCTGTAAAATGCTACTATTTGAATAATAATGAAAGGATTGAGCTGAAACTTGATAGATAGCATCAGAAGATACCAAGGAAGGGTTCTGATGCAAAAGTTTGACTTTGAATTAAAATTTTTGAGAGTTTTAGTTGCATGTTACCTAATGCTTTCCCGCTAAATTTCTATGACATAATCCAGATCACCTGCGCGTTTAGGTCCTATCTGAAAATAGACTGATATAGGGTAGTTGTAAAAATGTAATTTGCAGGTGACTACCCTTGTACAATTTCTATATTTTTATACAGAATCGATAGAGGACACTTCAATTTACCAGGATTTTGCTGGGCATTTAATAGAAATTTTAGTAGTTGTGCAAAATGTGGATGTAAAGTCTAGTTTTGCAGTGTTTTTACCACTTGTTTTCCTTCTCGGCATCCTTTCTCCTCTTAATCGTTTTAAGTGTCACAATGCCCAGCACATTTCTAAATCTGTAGGATTTACTGAAGAAAACGATATAACATTTATATTATTTTTCCCTTATTTACCACTTGCAAAATTCTATTTAAAACCGAGAAAACACTGTAGAGCTATATTAAGAGCTGTCACGTGACACAGGGGAATCCCCCTGGTGATTTTTTTTCTTAGCTACCAGACACCTAACAGATATTAAAAAGAAACAGCTTTTATGTTGACCTGGTTTCAAGGTCAAATTCCTTTTCTCAAGATCACAATAAACATTTAACTATAACACAAAGACTGTTTGACCTTGGGAATTCAAGCTTTACACAATCATTCATTGCATCAAGTTCTTTTACATTGACCTTGACCCAAGGTCATATGCAAGATTTCAAGGTCACAGCAGACTTTTGTTGATAAGATATTGAGCTTTCTTCAATTTCAGATATATTTTGATGAAAATAATATTCTATACTTATCTTTTTCCTTGACCTTGGTTTAAGGTCAAAATTCCATTCTCAATTTCATAACAATATTTACTGTTAAATACACAGTGTTTGTCCTATACTATTTATACTTCATAAAAGAGGCCCTTCTTATACGAACTTTACATGATCTAAGAAAGATAAATCTTTCATTCTTAATGCTCTTCGTATCATGCCTTGTCTCTACTATCATGTTGTTGTCAATTCTAATCAGAGACAGTCAGACTGACAGTGTAAGATAGACAGTGTTAGATAGACTGACAACGATAGACGGACGAAGGGATAGACAGACATACGAACAGATAGATAGAGTACTAGATAAAAATGAAGACGATCGGCGAAAAAAAAATTCCAGACTGGGGATCGAACCCAGTACACCTGGGTCAGCAGTCCAACACTCTATCCACCTTACCATTGGAGTTCTGGGATAACGGTGGTTTTTATTTTTGATATGCAGATGGAAAAATACAAATATCTGATTCAGCATTACCAGAATTATCGATCTTTCATGTCACAAAACAGTCCTATTTATAGGTTTTGATTCAGAAGAAAAACACATTTCATATAGTACGGAACGCCACGACTGCCTTAAGGTGGATTTTATCAATATAAAGGGTCAAACAGACAGGTTAATCAGTGGTTTTGATACTATAAAGGGTCAAACAACCGCGTTATTGGGTAGTTTTGAAATGTTATTGGGTGCTTATGCTCTGTTACTGAGTGGTTTTGTTATAATGAAGGGTCAAACCATCACGTTATTAAGTGGTTTCGTTGTAATAAAGGGTCAAATAATCACGTTATTGAGTTGCTATGATGAGTTATTGGGTAGTTATGCTGTGTTATTGAGTGGTTTTGTTATAATAAAAGTTCAAAACATCATGTTATTGGGTGGTAATGCTAAGTTATTAAGTGGTTTTGTCATAATAAAGGGTCAAACCATCACGTTATTGAGTTGTAATGCTAAGTTATTAACTGGTTTCGTTATAATAAATGGTGAAACCATCACGTTATTGGGTGGTAATGCTAAGTTATTAAGTGGTTTTGATATAATAAAGGGTCAACCGACCACGTTATTGAGTGGTAGTGCTAAATTATTGGGTGATTATGCTGTTTCATTGAGTGGTTTTGTTATCATAAAGGGTCAAACGACTACGTTATTGAGTGGTAATGCTAAGTTATTGGTTGATTATGCTGTTTTACTGAGTGGTTTTGTTGTAATAAAAGGTCGAACGACCACGTTATTGAGTGGTAATGCTAAGTTATTGGGTGGTTATGCTGTATTATTGAGTGGTTATGTTACAATAAAGGGTCAAACTACGACGCTATTGAGTGGTTTTGCCATCTTATTGGGTGGTTATGTTGTATTATTGAGTGGTTTTGTGATAATAAAGGGTCAAACGACCACGTTATTGAGTGGTTTTGCTATCTTATTGGGTGGTTATACTATATTATTGAGTTGTTCTGTTGCGTTATTAGGTTGTCACACCTTATCATTCACGATTCAGTAGCTTTTGATTTATATGCATGTACTTGTGAAAAGTTTCACCAGAGACTGTCCAATATGAATCAGTTGAGCAGGAAATCATGGCACAAAGCAAAGGTCGAAGTCCTCAAGAATTTGAATAAAAGCGATCATAAATGAATTTGAATAACGAAAGAAAGGAACACTCGGCTGCAGCACCTACAGCAAAATACCAAAACAACCCGTGTAAAAACACAGAGATGACACGCACAGCGAGAGACACAAAAGTGACAAAACTTAAGGAACACCAAAATCAAAACAGAAACATCGAAGACAAAACCGGACTGGTCAGAAAGCCATCCACTGCAAATATGACGTCATCATCGGACTGAGAGTAGTGCTGTATCTTGAAATAATTTTTCAATACAATACAATACAATACAATACAATACAATACAATACTTTTTGCTTCAATACTCAATATTTTCAATACAATACGCATCTTTACATTTTTCTCAAATAAGTCATAATTATGATAATAATGAATCAATAAATGGAGTTTTTTATGTTTTAATCAATGAAACTTTATAAAACAGAACAAAAATAAGCAACAAATGGATGTTTTCCATTACTTCAAAAACATAAAAGGAATAAACATATGACAATTGCAGGTATGCAAAGTGTTTCTACCAAAGAATTCTGGTTGGTGACTGGTAACGTACAAATTCCGTAAATCGAGAAGCAAAATATGAGCAGCAAAATAAGACAGTCATTTCTAATGTTTATATACATTTCTCCAAATATCAGACATCCTATTTTTGCACGAACATCACAAACACAGCGAATTACAGCGTAAAAACGTTGGCAAATTCTTTCTAAGTTCAAAATTTGCACGAAACGAGATTTTATTTACATATCAAATGTATTGAAACTTAAAAGTATCGATACTCAGCATTTGTGTATCGATACGTATTGAAAATATCAAAGTATCGATACTCTTCAATATTCCAATATCAATATACAGCACTAACTGAAAGTGGGTGTCAGAAATATAGCTGCTTTCAGTTTTTAGAATAGATGATTAAAATCTGATGGAGCAAGATCAGGTGAATAAGACGCATGCTCTTGACAATCAAATTAAAGCCCCAATCATGAATGGCAGTCATGCAAGTGACAGTCCTGTGAACAAGAGCACGACAAACTTTTAGGGAGAAACCATTTGATTTTTAGGGTGGGAGGGGGGACTTTTGCCAGCCGGAAAATTTTTTCAGACATTTTAAGAGCCTGAAATTTTTTTTTGTCGGCCCTTCGGGCCGGATTATTTTTTCAATTTTCCAATAATTGAAAATTACTCCTTTAGTAATTAAATCATTCAGCGTAATTTTTGGCCATATTTAAAAATATCAAACACGGAGCGAGATCAGGTGCCAACGAAGAGTATATTAAGGCATCTCTTCCTAGCAGATCACTTCTTTTAAATTTTTAGGATGGCATATGAAACCTATCATTATTACACTTAAATGATACTCAATGCACTGCCAGACAGGCTCTTTGGTGCTAATGACTTTTGATTTTTGTTCCTTTGAATATTTATTTGTACTTAGTTTATAACACAAAAAGGTGTTTACCGGGGATGTGGAAAGGTCAGATGAGGGGGGGGGACCCAATTTTATGATCCGGAGATTTTTTTTCGACGGCCCTTCAGGCCGGAAATTTTTTTCCCTAAAATCTCGATCAGGAAATTTTTTTGCTAAGTCTTCCTCCCCCCCCCCCCCCTAAAAATCAAATAGTTGCTCCCTTAACAATCGCTTAAGTTTAATATTTTCCCGTAACTGTGTCAGAAGTGAAGCATAGTATGTGCCATTGATTGCTTAGGAGATACCTTCTGCATCCTAGAAAACCGAGGCTTACAACATATCAATCAGCTCTCGTAAGAAGGGTGTTTCAGGGGTATTGGTGTGCATAGTAGAGGTCACATATCTCAAAATGTGTCGATAATCACCAAGCAGAGACGCAGTGACTTCTTGCTGTTTTCTTGGAAGGTGTTGAAAAGGATGGTTCACCAGCGTGGGTATGGAGAATGAAGGAATGGCAGATTTCATGATAGCGACAAGGTGTTGGGCATTTCAGCACTATAAAAAGCGTAAATAATCAGAGAATACTAGGGGGAAAACCGTGGATCCGGACCCTCCCCCTCCCCCGATTTTTTTCAAGAGGGGCTCGGAAATTTTGCTTATTTTTACATAAAGTTTGGCTCCCTAATCTCGCCTCATAGTGAATTTCTTATCGTTGTAAGTAATGTATATAAATAACTATATAACCAATCACTTAATGCCACTTTTTGTCCCCTGATTGCGCGAAAGCGCGGGACATCAATAATATAATATATGGAAGTGTTCCAAGAAGAAAATTTTGAATGCACCAGACACAAATGAAGAAGTAATATTTTCTGACAGCCAAATACATGTATTTCAGTAGCGCCCTCTGGCTGGTTTGACGTAAATTTGTATATTTACATTCCTACTGCGTTTCTCTTATATGAAGGTACCAAACCAACTGCACTGCATTTTTCGATAATAGAAAGAGCCTATCACGTGACATTTGAACAAATGCGGATTAATTTCCCATAAAATGCCCATTCTATTTACTGCTTCCACACAGATTCAAAATTCCATTATCAATCGATGCCGTCTAGCCCTATGGGTCAAAATCTAGGTCACCCACATGTACGTCTAGCCCTATGGGTCAAAATCTAGGTCACCCACATGTACACTTCCAAGAAGTGTGACGTAGTAAGTCGATCACGCGTCACACCAGACGAAATTCAAGGACGACCTACACTGTCGTCTATGGAATGATGCCATGTTTGGATGAGCGAATTCAGACATTAGTGGATCAAATATTCAATATTTAGGATGACGATTTGCTCCACTTGTGTCATTTATCAACAGTGAATTTATTTTTGCTTCTTATGGCATTATACAGATAAGAAATATTTCGTATTGATCAGCGAATGTTGTGCCATGTTGTCATGACAATTTCGTGTATTTGTATCGTTTTGCACGGCTGTACATTTTGCATTATTCTAAATACTTCCAGAAGAAAAAGAGTAATTTTACAGAAGTTTGAAGTATTATAATGGTACCGATTTATTTCATAGGTTTATAAACAAATATTAACAATGTGTTCCAGTCAGTTTTCAAATGCTTTCCTTCCAGTATCCGTGACATTTCTCCAGACTAACCGTCCGCTTGGTCTTTATCATGTGGGACAAAAATTGCGATTTTGTACGATTCAGTTTTTATTCAGTTTTGATAGAAATGTTCAACATACAACCATAAACAAAATTAAATTTCTTATTTTTCTGCAATGTTTCCGTACAGAAGGTACTACTTCGTAGCTAGCAAAAAACGTCGAACGTTCGTTTGCTGTTACGTCAAGTGACGTTCTCCCTCCGCAGTGACATTTCAAATATAAAGAAACAGGATGAAAAGGGACAGAAACAACTTAATTAACACGTAAAATGTAAATATAAGGATTTTTTTCAGCTTTTGTGCTTTATTGGTGTGTATCGGCAGTAGGGAATGGAAACAAAATTCATGAAAAGCACTTCGTGCTTTACATATTTTGTTTCCATTCCCTACTGCCAATACACACCGATAAAGCGCAAAAGCTGAAAAACAATCCTTAAGTAATTGATTTGCAAAGAGTGTGCGTCTTCAAAGTGTTGCGTGGCCCCAAAATTTTAAGCGGCTCCAAAGTTTAGGCCTGGGTTCGTCCGTCTGTCCCTCTATCTGTCTGTCACAAAAACTTTAAATTGGGCATAACTATTGAATGGTAATTGATATGGCTTTCATATTTTACACATGTATTCCTTTTCACAAGACATATCCCTTGGTACCAATCTTTTACCTTGACATTGGAGTTAAACATGCACATTATCAAATCTTAGGGATGGGTTTGGGGATATATAAGCATTTCTTCTAAGACAAGTCACACCCAAAAGCGGGGGACCACAATTCCTTGAATTTGATTTTATTCCTTATTTTTTTGAAGAAGTTTCCTATAAAGTAAAGAATTTGTAAACAGAAACATAAGAAGTTACAAAGCGTCCGGGGCTCCACCCCCTGGACCCACATTAATTAACTTTAAAAGGCGTGAAAGTGGAATATACATGTAATTTAGTGATTAAAGAATATATGTGTCGTCAATAGATGTTTTTTTTTTCTTTGGATTTTGTCGGGAAAAAATAGAAACAGTCTGCAATACTTTTATATTATCCTGTACAACAAAGGAAGCATCGTAATATTTGTCAAAAAAAAAAAATAAATAAATAAAAAATTCATGACCATACTTTGGACCCCTCTGGAATAAAATACTAGATCCGCACATGTACAGGTTTAAATTTTTATTGCCATCTATTGCACAACATGAAGGAATTCTTAATCCACTCAATGCCATGTACGTTGCGGCTCTTCTTTGGGTTTTCTTGGGGGGAAATCAACAAAACTGAGTTAGTAATAGATTATAGATATCACAGGAGCTCAATGCCAACAATCCTCAATGACAACCGCCCCTTCCAATCTCTCTCTAGTCAAAACATATATAAGGAAAGGAGGGGTGGATATTCTTGTGGATCGTTTGCATCGAGCTTCTGTTATAAATATATATGGCGAGAAGCTTGGACACATCATTTCGCTTCCGAATATGGATTGAATAAAATACCAGTCATACATGTATTTAAAGATAAAAATACAAATATCATGTAAATAGCTAAATAGTAAATTTGAGATATAAAAAATACATCATATTGACACGTAATTATGAATTCCATATGATCAATATTGTCAATAACTTAGCATTACCACTGAATAACGTGATGGTTTGACCCTTCATTATAACAAAACCACTCAGTAACAGAGCATAAGCACCCAATAACATTTCAAAACTACCCAATAACGCGGTTGTTTGACCCTTTATTGTATCAAAACCACTGATTAACATGTCTGTTTGACCCTTTATGTTGATAAAATCCACCTTAAGGCAGTCGTGGCGTTCCATAATATAGTGCATAATTATGTTATTGTCATTGACTTCAACATGTACATTGAGAAAAAAAAACTTGGAAGTAAAAAAATGTTTCTTGATTCATTTGATTATTTAGAACAGATCTAGACAGGTATGTGTACAAGTGTATGTTTGGGAGGGGGGGGGTCAAGATCCCTTCCCCAATAATCGCTTGAAAATATTGTTTTTCTTCCCCGTTTCACGTATCTGCTACTCCTCCGAAATCATAGACAGGAAACGCTCTATCCCTCTTTTTAAAGTCTTTGAAATAATATTGTGACGTGCAACCCCAAATGATTTACTAAATGATATCAATTTTGCACTATCACGATTAAATTATGTGGGTCCCCCAGATACCTTGCTGGGATTGAACAATAATTGGAGTGATTCAAAAGAAATGATTGAGGATAGAAATGATTGGTTATGTACAAGGAATCAATTGTGATAAAAAAATGAGTAAGGCTCAATTGGGCTCAAAAACAAAGGGGCAACAAAGGTAAGGGGTATTGAGCTAAAGGGAGCCGAGAGATGCCTGATTCCTATGTAGCTACGATGTATTTGGAACTCGTAATGCTGAAGTATAGGAAAGGCTTATTCAGCCACTTCTTTACTTCTTTACCCTTATTAGTCTTTATCTGTTACAGGTCCTTCGTCTTTCAATAACACTTTGAGAATAGTTGTGCTTCAAGTGATCACGCTTGAATATATACTCTCAGCCTAACTGTGATTGGATAATCAAAGCATGACAACGATTGGTTAAATTTGTATAGAAGAATATCTCTGATTGGTTGTATTCTAGCGATCTGATTGGTTGTCAAAAGAGAGTGTTTCAATCAACCTCCTGTGATTTAGATTTAGCCTGTGTTTACTCTGATTATAGTATTTTATTCATAGAACTGAAAATGTTTCATTACCCACGCCTCAAAATAAAAATGCGTCCTCGCATATCAATGTAACATATCTTTATTCTTCACAAAAATAGGTCTCAAAAACATGACAAAGAGGGTAAATCAGATACATATTAAAAACAAATGTAAATTACAAAATTCACGATTGTCAATGTTGAAAGTCATGAGCAAAAATGATTGTCTGTACTGACTACTTGTC
Source organism: Pinctada fucata (assembly GCA_028142955.1). Classification (NCBI taxonomy): domain Eukaryota; kingdom Metazoa; phylum Mollusca; class Bivalvia; order Pterioida; family Pteriidae; genus Pinctada; species Pinctada fucata. The sequence continues at coordinate 92,115,461 of AP027103.1, forward strand.
AGAAACCAATTACACAAATAGCACTGTTGAAGAAATGTCTCTCAAAATCATTCTATGTCTTCTTCAACCATCTTTACTTGTTCCACTTGAATGTCACCTTCTGACCATCTCTTAATGGTCCATGACGTGCGACGTTTTTTTGCACTTGGTCTCTTGAGTCTGCGCTGATGCATCAGATATGTTGCGTGCGGTATTCTGATCTGGTTGTAGGCGACCCAATGGTATCAGTGGAGGTACCGAGGAAGGGTTACTTCTCGGAGACAGCTCGTATGTAGCAGCTGAGTCACTTCTTAAGTTGGCTTCAACACAACTTCATCAGTCATAGATGCAATACACGTAGATTCACTGATACCAATGCTCAAGACAGGACGTCTTGGTGGTGCATATACTTGAGATGGCGTTGTAGGCTTTCGTACCGTTCTGCCAGATAGAAGGTCCTGGTTGCTTTCCGTAATTGCGGTTTGATTACATGAATCACAATCGGACACTTCTGCATCGCCAGGCAAGATGTCACTGAGGTTTCCAGGGTCTGTTCTCGCCCATTCCCCATCAGAGTGATTAGCGGAACCACATCCTGCAGTCGGCTTGGAATGTCTCTCCCTGTGTCGGGACAAATTTGAAAGCTTGTTCGTTACGTAGTTACAATTAAGCTCTGAACAGCTGTAACGCTTCTCGAGCTGTTGCATACCGCATTCAGGTATGTGACTTCTCATCCTGTCACTGTCATATGCTTTAAACGGGCATAGAGGGCATTTCAGCTCCTTTCTTGGAGTTGTCTTGATCAAAGGCATCTTTTACAAAATACAAAAAGTAAAATGCGATAAGTATAACGATGTAAGCGATAGAAGATGTAAGGAAATGAATTGATGAACAGAATTATGTATAGTAATCGGATAGCCATCGCGGTGGCTTCCTTTCCCTAACTTGAGGAATCAGGCATTTCCCTGAAGTTGGAGGCAATGACTCCTCATTTACATGGTTACTCTTTTCATCATCGTTATCAGAGGGGAGAGTGATGTGTGTGGGCTGATCATTTGATAAAAGTTGTCTCCATTTGAGACGCATTCTGTCCACATGTATGACCAGTGGCTCACCTCCTCGACCACAGTCAACTTTATATGTAACGTCAGATAGTCGTTCTATAACTACATATGGGCCCCTCCAATATTTTGTAAGTTTGGGGGACTGTCCTACAAGATACCTAGGAAAATACACATATACCTCATCCCCAGGTTCAAAGGTTTGGTACGACAGCTTCTGGTCGTGTATTGTTTTCTGACGCAACATAGCTTGAGCGGTATGTTCCTGACTAAAGTATGGGCTACCTCGAGTTTTTCTTTTAGTTCCCATGCCCATTGGTTGGATGGGATACTTTTGATTGATACTGGGATTTCATAAGCAATGTCAAGGGGTGTCGAGACTTCCCTCCCCAACATAAGATAATTTGGACTAGATCCCGTAGACTCGTGGTCAACAGATCTATATGCCATGAGCACAAATGGGAGTAAGTCATCCCAGTTCCTTTGGTTGTCATCTACGAGAGTCTTAAGCATGGAAAGCAATGTCTTGTTAAACCTTTCAACCATGCCATCCGATTGAGGATGGTATGGTGTTGTGCGAGTCTTTTTAATGTCTAGAACCTTGCACATTTCTGTGAAGAGTTTTCCCTCAAATTGTTTGCCTTGATCCGAATGGATCGTCCTTGGGACTCCAAACCTCGCAACAACTTCACGAGCAACTATATCGGCAACTGTCTTTGCTGCCATGTTTGGCATTGTAAATATTTCTACCCATTTAGTGAAATAATCAGATACTACCAATATGTATTTGTTGTTTTTCTCAGTTAATGGTAGTTCACCCACGATGTCCATGGCAATACGTTCCATGGGACTTCCAGCACCTGTGAGCTGCATCGGTGCTCGCTTTGTTTTGGTCAGACCTTTTGACTTTGAGCAAATTTCACAGCCAGCAATGTACTGTCTTACATCGCGTTGGAGACCTGGCCAATAGTAAGACTGTCTTATCTTGCTCAATGGTTTGGTTACACCTAAGTGTCCTGCAGTCTTATGGTCATGACTGTACTGAAGAACATGGCGTCGTTCTTTTAATGGCACAATCGCTTGCAGAGTTGATCCTGTAGGGTCTGTCCAACGTCTGTAAAGCTATCATTGTGAACTTCCAGTTGTGCCCTTTGTGACCATAAATATTTCATCATCACGCCTCCTAGTGAGATGTCTGTTGGTGAGGGCTTTTCTTTGTTTCTAACCACTGTCGTACTTTACTGAGCTCTGTATCTTCCTTTTGCCGGTCTGAAAGAGATTTAACATCATCATCCTTCGCATCATTGGATGCTGTATTCACCCTGCTAACTTGCTCTTGTCTTTTGTCCATGTGGCATTGATGCTTGCAAGGCTTTCTGCTCAAGGAGTCAGCGTTTTTGTGTTGAGTGCCAGGTCTGTGTTCAATTTTCATGTTGTACATTGACAGAGTCTCCAACCATCGAGCCATTTGCCCCTCCGGATTTTTAAAGTTCATCAGCCATCTAAGTGAGCTATGGTCTGATCTCACTGTAAATTGTCTGCCGTACAAGTAGTGCCGGAAATGTTTGACATATGTCACGACTGCGAGTAATTCCTTTCTGGTGACACAGTATCGTCGTTCGCCTTTCGTCAAAACACGACTTGCGTAAGCTATTACTCTTTCCTCGCCATTGATAACTTGTGACAATACAGAGCCGATACCACTGTCACTTGCGTCTGTGTCAAGGATGAAAGGTTCCTTGAAATCAGAATAGGCTAATATGGGCGATTGGGTGAGTTTGTGCTTTAAGGCATCGAACGCTTCTTGGCACTCTTTTGTCCATATGAACTGTTTGTCTGAGCTGGTTAGTTTGTGCAGCGGCTTAGCTAAGGTAGCAAATCCTTTGATAAAGCGTCTGTAATAACTGCATAGACCAAGGAATGAACGGAGCTCCTTTACTGATGTCGGCTCGGCCCATGCTTTGACAGTGTCTATTTTTCTGGGATCAGTAGAAACTCCTTTCTCAGATATGATGTGTCCTAGATACTGTACTTCTTTTCCAAAGAGAGTGCACTTTTTGGCCTTGAGCTTTAAACCAGTAGTCGAAAGACGTGTAAACACACTGTTTAGATTGTCTAGCATTTCGTCGAACGATTTTGCAACAACAACAAACAAAAACAAGACAAATGGTCCATTGTAGTCCACTTAAAACCATCTCCATTAATCTTTTGAAAGTCGCCGGAGTGTTGCATAAGCCAAATGGCATTACTTTGAAATGGAAAAGACCATGCTTTGTGATGAAGGCTGTCTTCTCTCGGTCTTGCTCATCAACCTCTACTTGCCAGTACCCTGATGACATGTCAAGAGTAGAAAACCAGCATGCACCTGCTAGATGATCAAGGGTTTCATCAATTCTTGGAAGAGGGTATGCATCTTTGATGGTCAAGTCATTGAGCTGTCTGTAGTCGACGCAAAATCTTGTAGAACCGTCTTTCTTCCGAGCTAGCACTATACCAGATGCCCATGGTCCTGATGATGGTTCGATGACATCCCTTTGTAACATGTCGTTCAAGTGGTCATCTAGAGTTTCCTGCAAGTGAACTGGAGTTCTCCTTAGATGCTGTTTGACAGGAGGCCTGTTTCCAGTATTTATCTTATGTTTTACAAGTTTGGTCCTTCCAAAATCATTATCGCTTATTGCGAAGAGAGCAGAATGTTTGGAAAGGAATTGTCTCACACCCTGCACCTGTTGAGCATCAAGTTTGGATAAAGAGCGCTTGAGTAAGTCTTCTAAGTAAGGTGGTAATTTCGATGCAGGTCCTTCTAATGAACATGTGTCATGCTGCCCTTTTACCTCTTCAGCTGCAGATAGATTAGCTACAACTGTCCTTGCTCTAACCACTTTAATGTCATTTGAGACATTCATAATGCGTATCGGTACTTGCTCACTATTGTTCACCAATAATTTGCCAACTAGCCCTCTTTCTGTGGAGGTAAAGCCCTCGTCAGGTTCTAACAACCCTTCGCCTGGTGGTAATTGGAGTCCGTCTGGTAAGCACACATTACAAGTTGTAATTAGCTCTGACTTGGGAGGAATGTTGATATTCTCAGCTAACGCAACTCTAAAACACCCAAAATGTCCACTCTTGATAAGCGGTATGGACTCATCTCTTATAGTTAGCGTTGTTCATAAACATTTACAATACATGCATTGTTCAGCATGAAGTCCAGGCCTAGTACTCCATCTGAGGTGAGGTCTGCAACAACAACAGTTGTTTCATACGTATTACGTCCAATCTTCATTCTAATCTTAGTACATCCATATGCTTTTAGTGGATCTCCATTTGCAGCGACAACATGCTTTTTTGTAGGTTCCAAGGGTTGGTCATTCTTAATCCTATCATAAACTTGTTTTGACAGGATAGAGAGAGATGCTCCAGTGTCTATGAGAAATGTAAAGCTCACAGCTTCAATGTGAACTGCTATAAATAGGCCAGAGCTTCCAAGATATCCACTTATTCCACAATTTCCTTTTGTTCTGATGTTGTTATTATGACCCGGACGATCATTTTTGTTTTGCCCTTTATTCTGCAATTTGAACTTTCTGCAATCTCGCTTGAAGTGACCTTTAATGCCTCAGTAATGACATTTAACACCCTTCCTATAGTTTGATCTGTGGTGTGTTCCATAACTTTTTGACATGTTCTTTTGCTCAAGAGACTTTATTTTGACCGACATTTGTTCGAGAGATTTACTTATATCTGCAAGAGCAGATTGAATCTGCGTATTGTCTTTTGAGCTTTCAGATATTGCACTGGCTTGAGGCTGATTATCGTCGGCACAATGAAGGTCAAGTACGTGACCTTTCGATTCTAATAACTTTCCTTCAGCTTTAAAGTAGGCATCAAGCTCAACAGCATGTCGAACTGCATCGTTTAGATTTCGTGGTCTTGCTTGTTTAATGCGAATACGCATGTCCGAATTACATAGCGCATCGATAAACTTATCCTTAGCAAGAGCTTCGCGGACATCCTGTGGGACTGTTGGATATGCTAAATTAGTGAGCCGACGTATGTGTTGTTCCAATTCTGGCAAGGACTCCGTAGCCTTCTGTCGCCTTTCTTTGAGCTGTATCCTATATAACTCCATTTGATCAGGTGGTGAGAATCGGTCGCTAAGTGCGCTGGTTAGCTCATTGTAATCAAGTTGCTTGTCTGGACTTAGGTTACCGAGGATACCTTTAGCAAATCCCCTAAGAGACACAGATAGGAATAAACCTTTCTCTACCTCGCTCCATTCGCATAATTGAGCACATGCCTCAAAATGAGACTTATAATCCAGCCAAGGTGTTGTACCATCGTAGATAGCTGGTTTGATCTTTTGTCTCTGTTTTGACAGCTTTTTTGGGCTCATACTTCTTTTGTGTCGAGTGGTTACATGTGACATATTCGTAGGTTGGTGGCTCGAATCATTGTTCTTCGTCAAATAAGGGCTCAGATCGTATTTATCATCATTTGGAACCCTAACGTTATGCCGCTCATTTTGGCTCATATTTGAAAAACGTACAGACTTTCGTTTTTTATCATGAGATTGTAAGCTCTGTGCGGTGCTCGTGTTGGGGCTCATTTGTGCTCCATCAAGATAATCATCTATATGCATTGTAGAAAATTCTGAATCTCTAGTCGATTGTCTTGGTCCCCCTGATTTTGGAGTCGACTGTCTGGAGCTATGCAAAGGGGACTGCTCAATTTCGCTCGCTAAAATTTGAGCTTCTAGCTCCCTAATAGAAGCATTGATTTGTTCAAGATCCATTACATGAAAAACTGGAGGTTAATATTATTGCTCAATATAGGACCACCGCTGCCACCAAAAATAATGTGACGTGCAACCCCAAATGATTTACTAAATGATATCAATTTTGCACTATCACGATTAAATTATGTGGGTCCCCCAGATACCTTGCTGGGATTGAACAATAATTGGAGTGATTCAAAAGAAATGATTGAGGATAGAAATAATTGGTTATGTACAAGGAATCAATTGTGATCAAAAATGAGTAAGGCTCAATTGGGCTCAAAAACAAAGGGGCAACAAAGGTAAGGGGTATTGAGCGAAAGGGAGCCGAGAGATGCCTGATTCCTATGTAGCTACGATGTATTTGGAACTCGTAATGCTGAAGTATAGGAAAGGCTTATTCAGCCACTTCTTTACTACTTTACCCTTATTAGTCTTTATCTGTAACAAGTCCTTCGTCTTTCAATAACACTTTGAGAATAGTTGTGCTTCAAGTGATCACGCTTGAATATATACTCTCAGCCTAACTGTGATTGGATAATCAAAGCATGTCAACGATTGGTTAAAGTTGTATAGAAGAATATCTCTGATTGGTTGTATTCTAGCGATCTGATTGGTTGTCAAAAGAGAGTGTTTCAATCCACCTCCTGTGATTTAGATTTAGCCTGTATTTACTCTGATTATAGTATTTTATTCATAGAACTGAAAATGTTTCAATATGTACAAGAAAGGAGGGGATCTCCAACAACACTAGGTTGCAGCACCCACAGCAAAATCCCAAAACACCCATGCAAAAACACAGAACAGATACCCACAGAAAGAGACGCAAAAGGGACAAGGAACACCAACTCACAACATAGAAACATGAAACATAAAAGACTACACATAAACCAACGAGACCAATGGGCAACCGGTGCCGACTTAGGACGGTCATCTGCCACGTAAATAGCAGACGGTGTGGTTATCCTGGATTACGCGCGCACAACCCTCCCACTATTCCGATTTCCCAGAGGTCTCGAAGAACGCACAATTATTGTGTAAAACAACCTCCTCACTGTTAGATGACCACACACAAACAAGACCGTAAAACACAGGGGTCCAAACAACACAGATGAATATGTAAATGGATATAAAAAGAGTACGTGCGTAATACAGTCCGTGCTCTGCCGGCTGTAGCGAGCTCATATATGTTATCACCCGAGGAGTCCGAATGACATTCAGAGAGGACATGTGGTCGGGGCCCTGTCTTCTCTAAGGAGGTTTAGACAGGGCCCGTCATGGAGTCCCGTCGTCACAGTCAGTCAGAGTGCAAGTCTTAAGAATGCGCTCGTACAAGACTGTATATTGGTCAAGTACCAAGCTTAGTGTCCGTCTGGTGACATTAGGATCATATCCATGGTATTAAAGGCGTTTGATGACTCTGACGCATTTTCGATACATATGCTGTCTACCTTTGATCCTTCTTATTTTGTTAATTATGTCACCATAAAATGCAGGTTGTGAAATACCTAAAGTAATATACTCCGTTGCTTGTATGGGTCCGAATTTCAAAAGAAGTTGATCATAATTTTTGAAAAATTTCCAGAAAGTCTTTACTAGTCTGTGAAAGCGAAAACCTTGACCTAAAAGTTTCTTTGTAATTTGAAGATTTCTATTATTAAAATCCAAAACATCAGTACATGCTCTAGCATACTGGATGAGCTGTGAAATGTAGATACCGTTTGACGGTAATCTAGGGACATCACCGTCAAGCCAGGGGAAATTTACTATGTTGAATCCAAAATCATCTCGTTTGTCATATACACTTGTATGAATTTCTCCGTTAACAATTTTGATATTCAGGTCCAAAAATGGTGTTTCTGTGTCTGTAAAGTTTGCCTTGATTAAAGTCAATTCTAGTGGATAAATAACATCTTTATACTTTTCAAAAACAGGATTATCGATAGTAAGAATATCATCCAGGTACCTAGAAGTACCAATGAAGCATTTCACATCATCATGTTTTCTTTGCTTTTGAAGATTTTGAATAAACTCTTATTCATATGTGTATAAAAATAAATCTGCAACAGGAGGCGCACAATTTGTACCCATAGGAATCCCTACAACCTGCTTGTAGAGATTCTCACCAAATCTTACATAAATTTTGTCCAAGAGGAAGGAAAAGGCACTACACAGGTCGCTACATGTCCATGATTTGTGTGATTTGTATTCTGTAGCGGAAAAGAAACCCTTTGTTTCAGATGTACAAATATAAGTTTTCCCCTCTCGATTATAGCACCATTTAATGAGTTTGGACAATTGATCATTGATCTTGTCGTGAGGAAGCGTGGTGTACATATTTGAAAATCGTATTGGATTGAAAATTTCTAGATTTCATTTTGTCAATCACATCCCCGGAATTTTTTATAGACCAAAATAAATTTACATCATTCCTGTTAAGAACAGTTTCACAATATTTTGCAACGTATTCCTTTACCGCCGTGAGGGCTGACGTCAGATTTCTAGACAAACTTGTAGTTGACCAGTTGCTAGAATTAGCAATGAATCTAAATTTGTAAGGAGATTTGTGCAGTTTTGGTATGCAGTATATTGAAGGAAGATCCAATTTAGAAATAGGGATGTTGAATGAAGAAATTTCACTGTTATGTTTGCTCAAAATGTTAGGGACACAAATTTTGTCCAAGAGGAAGGAAAAGGCACTACACAGGTCGCTACATGTCCATGATTTGTATGATTTGTATTCTGTAGCGGAAAAGAAACCCTTTGTTTCAGATGTACAAATATAAGTTTTCCCCTCTCGATTATAGCACCATTTAATGAGTTTGGACAATTGATCATTGATCTTGTCGTGAGGAAGCGTGGTGTACATATTTGAAAATCGTATTGGACTGAAAATTTCTAGATTTCATTTTGTCAATCACATCCCCGGAATTTTTTATAGACCAAAATAAATTTACATCATTCCTGTTAAGAACAGTTTCACAATATTTTGCAACGTATTCCTTTACCGCCGTGAGGGCTGACGTCAGATTTCTAGACAAACTTGTAGTTGACCAGTTGCTAGAATTAGCAATGAATCTAAATTTGTAAGGAGATTTGTGCAGTTTTGGTATGCAGTATATTGAAGGAAGATCCAATTTAGAAATAGGGATGTTGAATGAAGAAATTTCACTGTTATGTTTGCTCAAAATGTTAGGGACACTTTCATTGCTTTTAATATAAGTATTTGTAGACGAAAGTTCCGAAACTAAAGTTGATGTATAGTAAAACCCTTTGCGTTTGTAATTTGTTTTTCCAAAGAGTGGTTCTATTCTAGCCCTTCTAAGAGGAGTAGGGGGTCCTGTCTATGAATTTTGACCCCCCTCCCCGACTTACATACACATACCTGCCTTCACGTTGCCTGTTCAGATCCGTCCTTGAAAAAATAAGGAAACATATTTGATTGATTCTTCACAATTTTATTATCAATATGCATTGTAAACTAGAGTAAAAGAAAAACATTATTTGAAATTCCTTGTTGTTTATGTATATGATAAAGACCAAGTTGAGGTCTGTATGAAGGTTAGATGCCATCGGAGAGAACAGGGTGGTGTTTAAAGACCGAGGCCGAAGGCCGAGGTCTTTAAACACCACCCTGTTCTCTCCGAGGGCATCTAACCTTCATACAGACCTCAACGAGGTCTTTATCCGACTTACAAACCGCAGATTTTCTTCAATTTTCCGAAAAATAAAAATCTAAATATTTAGTACACCCCTGCTTTTCAAAATGAAATTGACCATGCAAATTATCGGGTGGAAATATGTAACGGTAATGATTATTCGGCCATAGAAGTAAAATAATTTGTTATACATCCCGATGATTTTCTGAAAGGTACCCTGTAGTCGGTCGAAGAAGAAAATAATAGTGTAACAATGAGTTCTATTTCCATTTAAGTTTTTAAATATGTGATTACATTATTGCAAAAAGAGATAAGAAAAGATTTTCTAATCGAGTGAGGATAACATTTCTTTATTTTGTCCATCAAGTTCCTCAATTAACATGTATTTGAAAAGCATTTAGAATGATTGGTCTTCGCTATATGGATCTAGATTGATTTGAAATGGCATTTTGGGGTTTTCGGGATAGAAGAATATATTCTTCTCCTGTTAACATTTGTTATAAAAGAATGTCTTTAGCGGACTTGAAACACAATATTTTCTGTACTATGACCGAATACTCATTATAATCAAAACAATTCACACCCGCGACTGAAATAATTTTATTTTCTCCGCCCCTCATTGTTTTTTATTGACCTCCACACTTCATAAAACGTTCATAAAACCTCGTATATTTAGATTCGTCCGCGGTCTTTATGAAATAAAATGACCGATGAATAACAAAAGAATCACATTTGAAGGTTTGTAATTCTGAATACAAACCTCTAAATCATTGAATCATATCATAGTTGCATGATTTCATCTTTCTAAAGACTTTTGATATAATGAATCTTTAGTCCTGCAATAGCTCAATTGGTAGAGCGTGATGCTGCAGATCGGAAGGCCCCGGGTTCGAAACTCGCTGAAGACACTTTTTTCTTCTAACCATTTTTTTAGTCACAAACAAACATAGATAACAATGCTTAAACATTGTTTATCGTTTCAAATGTTTTACGAATATGTTCACAAAAAAATATCTTCTGAAAAAATCAAGAAATATCGAATACCAATTCGAAACACTTGCTTTTGTCTTGATTCCTTGGAAAATACCTGACATGATTAATATGCATGACCAAAGGTAGTGTTACAATTTCCATTGGGCAATTCAACCACGTGACATGAGATTACCATTCACTACATTACAAGCTACAATGGAGGCCTACCTTGGTGAAGGTACCTGGTTCGAGCCCAGCTGCGGTCAATCTTTTTAAAGTTTTTTCAGTTCTCATTTCTGCTATGAACAAGATGAATATAAGAGGAATCCATCTGTGTCGTCCGCAGGAACCTCCATGCTTCTAATCAAGGATTTCGACTATTCTGTCGGAATCCTTTCTGTTATTGTATTGTTTTTTCTTATTATTCTTATTATTATTAAGGATTCCGACTTTTCCGTCGGAATCCTTTCTACTATTGTATTGTCTTTTCTTTATTAAGGATTCCGACTATTCCTTCGGAATCATTTCTGTTATTGCAATGTCTATTCTTTATTAAGGATACCGACTTTTCCGTCGGAATCCTTTCTGTTATTGCAATGTCTTTTCTTTATTCTTATTATAATTCTTATTATTATTTTTTTTTCTTACCCCCTCATTATTTTCAGAAACATTATTCAAAGGTCTTTTAACACAGAGCAAAAGGGATGGTATCATCAGAAAGAGCATACCAAGATCTTCTTTAACTATTTTCTTGTTTGTCGATAAGCTCACCAATGCCCCCGCTAGAGGTCATCAAAAGTCAAATCTTTATACACTTATAACTCCTAGATTTGAACGAAATTTGTTTTAAAATGTTCTTTGGGAAAATTGAAAACTTTTATACGCTTTCATGCTCGATAGAATATTTACGGTTTTCGCGCTATTCCGAATTGAAAATGGAACTTTAAATTAGCACAGTGCCAATTTCTACAGTTTTTGAGATTTTGAGGAGTTGAAACTTTGATAGTAGTTTACTTATAGGTGGTCATTTAATGTTGACCTATGTGCAAGGTCAAATTTTCATTCTCAAGGTCACAACAAACTTTTGCCTATAGAACAAAAACTATTTGACTTTCTGAGTTCAAACTTCATACATATTACCGTTAAACCAAGCTCTTGCACCTTGACCTTGACCCAAGGTCAAATTTTGATTCTCAAGGTCACAACAATTTTTTGCCTATGTAATAAAGACTATTTGACCTTCAGAGCTCAGACTTCATACAAATTATTCTTGGATCAAGCTCTTTCACCTTGACCTTGACCCAAGGTCAAATTCTCATTCTTTAGGTCACAGCAAACTTTTGCCCATAGAACAAAGACTATTTTACCTTCATAGTTCATACTTTATACATATAATGCTTGGACCCAGCTCTTTCCCCTTGACCTTGACCCAAGGTCAAATTCTTATTATCAAGGTCACAACAAACTTTAGTCTATAAAACAAAGACTGTTTGAGCTGGGGAGTTCAAACTTTGCACAAATATTCCTTGCATTCAATCCTTTCACCATGACATTGACTCAAGGTCATTTGTTCTATTTCAAGGTCATAACAGACTTTGTTTTATTAAATATTCAGCTTTGCTCAGATTGAGATCAATCGTGATGAGAATAATCACTATACTTATCTTTCATCCATGGCCTTTCGTTCAAGGTCAAATAATCATTCTCAAGGTCAAAACAATCATTTACTCTTGTAGAATTCACACTTTTTGTCCTATACTTGTTATTCTTTGCACAAGTAGTCCTTCTTATTTGAACTTAACATAGTATCAGAAAGATAACTCTTTTCTTCTTGTTCTGTTTCTTTTTTTTTCTTAGTAGCATTACATATCTGTACTCTCATGTTGTTGTTATTTTCTATTAATAGAAATTATCTCATTGCAAAAGCATTGTGCAATTCTGTTTTGAGAAGGTAATTGTAAAGGATTTGTTATTGATAGAACATGGCGTCAAAAACTTTCATAAAAATGAAAAAAAGGTATTTATTATTTTGTTGATAAATAAATGAGAGTCCCAAATTAGACATAAGTTCTTTTGAGTCATTTGCTGAAGAGAATAAGGTACTAAAGAAACTTTTCTC